>OX103979.1:65789769-65829701 GCA_944470395.2 Schistosoma turkestanicum
TGTTTTGTTTGTTTATTGATTTATCTCATCTGAACTGACATAAACGTTTTTGAAATTTTTCAGTTTAAAATGAATCTGTTAAAGTATCAATTTATTCATACTAACCGTTGTCTCAAAATTATTTTATACTCATATTTGCTTTTCGGCTTCAAATGGTTACTCTTTATAATATTTCTGAATAGTTACTAACTTACTTAGTAACTCCTGTTACCGCCGATGAAGCATTGGCCACTGACTAGCATTATTTTTGTAGAGTGTTGATTTTCTACGGTACGGTGTCGTTAACCCCATTGCCAACCCTCTCCCTTTATCCGTGCTTGGGACCGCCAATAACCTCGGAAAGGCTATAGGGGGTAGTTATTCCTAAATAGTAGTTAACACTTTATAAAACTGTTAGATAAGATTAGAATGATTTAGTTTATTCAGTCATGAATATTAGATAAGCAAATGCTAGTAGTTATTGTTAAAATTCTTATTCAGAACTTTCAAACATATGAATGTTTAGTAATATACAGCATGGAATATATTGATTACTTTAAAATAGAAAGTCAGCTTTTTGTGTTATTGATTTACTACTGGTTAGTAGGGTTTTTTTATTCATCAACAAAGTTGTTTCCTATGGGACAGACGGCATTGTCAACACCAACCCCCTTGTTCAATTCTCCTCTTAAATTCAAGCTTCTTAGGTAGAGGTTTACAGTTTTAGCTGAAATACACACTACAATTTGGTACATTGTTTAATGTTATTATTGTATGATGTATATGAACGTTTTGAATTTTATCAACCTGTCAACATTTTTACTTTTTCAATTCAACTACATCTCCTTAACCATTGAATTTCTGTAAAAAAAAACAAGATACTTTTATCCAAAGCATAAAGAAATTGAATTATATTCAAACATGTGTGCCTTACGATGACGTAATCATTAGATAAGAAAAAAATACTATCATTTGTAAGCTATTTATTTCATTTAAGTACAATCAATATAAAGCCTTTGATCTATGTTTCATGTTAGTCGATGATCGTCTGAAAGTTATATTGTAGTAAACGAGAACACAAGTGGAGCAACCGGATTGTATTTAACGAAAATTACAGAGTTACTCAGTAAAATCGGAAAACCATATCGTAAATCGTTCATTTGCAAAATATCAGTTCATCATATCGAACTAGACTGTTCCTGTTGCAAAGCATCAATCCATTGTCACTATTCATGCGTTTCGTACAAATTCCATTGTGTTCCCACTCTTCTTCCTTTCTTGATCTTCCCCTATCTTCTGCTGCCAGACATTACGTTGACACTCACGTCATATACTACTTATAAGTAACTCACACCACAATATTAGAGAAATCGTTTATCCTAAATAAAGTCTCATTCCTGCAATACAAATGTACAAAATCACAACTAGGATTAATATGAGAATTGAAATTACTTTATATGTGATGTAAATATAGTCAGATATTGTATCGTCCCATTAAATACTTCCTTTTCAGTCTTTTAAAATCTGTAAATGTTTCAATAGATTTATATTCGCTTTGTTTTGTTTTTTTTATTAAAAAATTTATTTATTATAGAACATTCAACACCGGCATTTGAAGAATTCCTGAAACTTTTAGGTCAAAAAATTCGTCTTCGTAATTATTCCGGTTATATTGGTGGATTGGATTATCGAAGTGAGTTGTTTTTGTGATCGCACCTTTTTTTTAGTCAAATTTTCTCTAACATGAATTTTTTAACATGATTATTTCGAATTCTGAAAATTTAAAGGGTTTCAATAGATATAATAGATATAAGTTCGAATGACAGATTATTAATTTTGAAAAAAAGTTATCTGGTGTCTTCATAGCAAGGTATTAATAAGTCTGATTACACTATCGCTATGTACCGTTCAAAGTTTAATGGAAACATAGGTTTATATATGATTTTAATTGAAATTATGAATCAATCAACAAGTAACCACCATCAGAAATCTGAAAGAAGAGGATGGCCGTTGGCATTCACCACCTCCTCACGTGGGAATTAGTCCCTCAGCTCCGGTCTCGAGCACCGTCCGTCCAGTGCTTTCAGGTTTTTAATTGGGATCTAACATTGATCAGTTCATAGTTTCAATGAAACTCAACAATCTTCATAAACCTATAGTGAAAAATTGTAAAATATGCTCACAAGCGGTTAGCTTAGAGAGTTGATTGTCGCAGTTCTAGTCAGAATTAATGACCTGTTAAGTTGTGCCGTGTCATGTGTGAAGCAGTGCGACCCGAAGACAATGGACGAGGTCGCGCAAGACCGTAGATTGATTGAAGTTAAACGTCAACACCGTTGGATGCCGGTTTAGTGGTCTAGAGGTTAGGCGCTCGCGCGCGGAACCGACGTTCCTCGGTTGGATTCACGCGAAAGGGGTTCCTGGATGCGCACTGCTAATGAGTTTAGTACTAGGACAGTATGACCATCGAGCGCTTCCAAATTTCTAGCAGTGGTCTAACAATGATCATAATTCAAAATTCAACGAAACTCAACAATCTCAATTACTCTATAATGACAATAAAAATAAAAATTTTAACTCTGTGAAAAACTTATCGTCAAGATTTCAATGAATATCCGGTTCTTTAAGAATGTCATACCAAGCTCCAACTTTTATTTCTTCAATCTTCTCACAACTGGCATGTTTAGTTTTCCGACAATGGCGTGTTCACAAAAAAAACATAAGTAGATAATTCATAGATGACAATGAAAATAACATTCTTATTTACAGATCCAGTAGTCTGAAAAATGCTTGAAAATGTTAAACATCTTATTTTTAACTAAACACTGAATTTTCTCACGTGTAAATAGACAATGAAAGTTTAGCGGAACATTTTTTTTCTTCAGTAGTGGTTAAGTTTCTTTTTTTCCATTTTGAAGGTCTGTGTAAAAGAATTTCTGAATATATTACAAATTTTCTTCTCAAATACTGTTATCTATCAAACTCCAGTTCAATAGGGCTGCCGTATTATTCACAGTACATTTAATTCAAATGCTTTTCATATTAGTAGCTGGTAAATTTTGTGTCATCTTTACAATAAAAAAAATATTTCCTCTTGAGTTTGTCAGTACACTAGAACTAGAATAGCGAAAAGACTTAGTTAATCTTCTCAGTGTTCAATCAAGATTTTGCTAAAAAGGCACCAATTGTTTCATATAACTTGATTAGTTTTGACAACCTTCTTGACATACGAAAAATGAATCTCAAGATGGGCCCTCATATGGAATCCCCAAGGCGAAAAGAAAACATGAAGATCAAAGAACAAATCACGTCGAGAATTGAAGACAGACATGAAAAGGATGAACAGTAATTGGATAAAACTGGAAAAGAAGGCCTATGACTGGAAAATGCTGATCAGTGGTCTATGCTCCACTTCGGGGATAATACGCGTAATTAAGAAAAAAATCAATCGACTCAAGAGCATTCCACCAAGACCACTAACGATGAACGTCTGTCATCAAAATGTAGGCAGAAATTCAATAACTTTCACTTTTTTTTAAAATCTCTGTGTGTGTATTATTCAACTTTGTAGGTCAACGTACAACGTACTATTTGGTACAATGTATTCAAATATTAACAACTATGAGATTAACTTTACTGATTCATTTTAATAGTCACCATTAAAAAAAAACATTCACAGAATACAATGTCATACATTTTTTTTATAAGATAATAAAATTTAATAACATTGTCTACTTTTTGTTTCGTTTTAAAAAGTTGGCATTCATTTGTCACTATAATTATTAAAAGCTACTTTTAAATCATACCTAAAAGATGAAAAAATTGACTGATTGACTGAAAATGAACCAAATGACTTATAGCATAACTCAAAGAAAATTACAATTATTATGAAAAAAAAGAAAACCAATCAATAATCCAACATTTCTGCACAATTGTATTTCAGCTTATATGTATATATACAAACCATGATTCTCTACGTAATACGTATATTACTTACTTACTTGCTTACTTACTTACTTACTTACTTACTTACTTACTTACTTACTTACCTACTTAATTACTTACTTACTTACTTACTTAATTGCTTACTTACTTACTTACCTACTTATGCAATTACTTACTTGCTTACTTACTAACTTACTTACTTAATTATTTACCTACTTACTCTTGTTACCCCCAATGGAGCGTAGGCTGCCGACCGAAATTCTCCAACCTACTCAGTCCTGGGCTTAATACGTATATATATATATATATATATATATATATATATATATATATATAGTTTTAATACGTATTTAAGTATATTACTTTGTCAGAATGTAATTCTATCTCTCTTCATTTAGATGACTCTACTGGATTGGAGACATATGTCACTGAATTTCGCGGTACAAATATTGTATTCCTTGTATCTACACTTCTACCATATGAACCGAATAAAACGGAACAGGTAAAATATAACTATTTTTCTTCGTAAAATGTACATTTTCATCTATTTTACCGTTTTTGTTTGCTATGCAAATTCAAATTAAATATAAAATCAATGATTTTGTCAGTTTAAACTTTCGCTTTCAATAAAAATGTGTATGTTCAATGTCTTATCGAAAAGTAACGCGTTCTTTTAAGTTTAAATGATTGATAATAAGAATTCAATAGTCAATTACCACCAATCAGTGTAGAGATTTTTTAAAATGAACTACTGTTGTTTCATGTTGTACACATGCCACAGAACATGAGACAAAACCGAAAAAAGTGATAAAGAATAATGATCACTTTCATTGAAGAATCAGTTGTGATGAGTTCGGTTCAATGATTACAAACGAAATTGTTTAATTAATTTCTAGTATTGATACTTTAATTCAAAATTTAAAGTGTATTTAAATAAAATGAACGAAATTTACTAGTCTGAGTGATTTCAACATTTCAGCTAGGGTCTCAAATAACTTAATCACAAGTAATGAGTAATCCACACGGTATATAAATAAACTAACCGTTAAGTATTACGAATACTTACAAACAACTTAACTATAGACATGGTTGTCGAAAATATACAATGACTAATTTTACTGATATACAATTTTACACAATTCATTTACAGACTTCAATATATTTTATGATCATTTAAAATGAATATAAACATTGTTGTACTATGAAGAAAATGATTTTCAATAGATTTCACTGAATTATCAAACTATAATATGACAATGATGTAGGACGTCTATCATTATCAAAATTAAATGTATTGAAAAGTTGAAATATTCTAGTAAACTTATAATTATCAGTAAAATAAACGTAGACTATTGGGTCTAAACTCTATAGTATAGAAGTTAAATGCTCAGCTTGAAATGTAAACATCCTGCGTTTGATTCCCAGTCGGATTGTGGATGTACTCTGCTGAAAAGTCCCAAACACAGATGAAATAGGTTTTCACTATTTCGAATGGTTGTTTAACATAGCTCAATACTAAATGATTAACTAGTGTTTTAGTTTGAAATAATGAATGAATCATTGATAGAAACCTGGAAGCACTGGACAGGCGTTTCGTACTGGTTTGGTACTCATCAGCAGTGAGCATACAAGACTCCTGCTTCTCGCAGTAGCCAAGCCGAAGACCTTCGACCTCATGCGCGAACGCCTAACTCCTGAACCAATGAGCCGACATCCAGTGGTGTTAATGTCTAGCTCTGACCAATCTAAGGATTTCGTGCAACCTCATCCCCTGTAGTTACTGCCTACAACCAGCAGGGTGGAACTCCACTGGTCACATCTTCGATAGTATCTGTACAATCTCTACAACCCTTATCATTAGGGGTTTGAATTGACAATCGCGTCTTTGTGCCAATGTGGTATGACAACTTGAACTGATGTACCTACCTACCTACGAAGTCCCACGTTGTAGCTGACTAAGCTGACTAAACTTTATTAAATCGTAAAAATATATGTTATGATTATGTTATCAATGAATGAAAAAGTAATCATAACAGAAATGTCGTCTATTAGTAATTTGTACATTTTACAACTTCTCTAAAGTTATAAATTAATTTATTTGGACTAATATATAATATATATATATATATATATATTTATATATATATATATATATATATATATATATATATATATATATATGCTAAATCATACTATAAAAACATTAGTGTTAAGGCCTCAATGAAATATAACAACTAATTTCACATAATATTTTTTCACACTATCTCATCGACTAGGAGTTACGATTCAGCACTTTTAAAGTCATGTTTTTGTTTCTTAAGCTATGAAATAATGTCATAAGCAATTTAATATTAATCTGACAAGCACACAAATCGAGTTTATTTATACATGATAGAAACGTCCTTGAGAGAGTCACAAAAATAGCGTACTAAAATAATACACCAACCAATAACATTCAAGGATTTTCCGAGTGGGAAATGTAATTTCAAGGTCAACTGATCAGCCCATGCGTGAAAACGTATAAATTCAAGATTAGGACCTTTATCAAATGGGCTCTGGGGATCTCACGTCTCCAACAAAAACTGAATAAACGTATTAACTCATATGCATTTAAAGTATAAGTCAATATTTAAATCTAATATTGAAATCACGAAGCTATCTAAGATGGAAAACTGTTAAAATTTTGGAAATATTAGGTGGCTGTCAGACGATGGTACAGTACTAAATAGCCTAAGCGATCACTATTGAAACTGAAGTTCCTCTGTCCGATCAACGCACACGGGATAGTGGATGTGCGCTGCTGATGATTCTCATACTAGTATGAAACAGTGCTTCTAGTTTTCCAACGGTAATCTTACAATGATCAGTTCATGATTTCAGCACTAAGGCTAAAAGTTAAGTAATCAAAACAATCAAACATAAAGGCAACATAGCCTATGAAGACAATTACCTACAAACAAGGACATCAGGCGGACTTGAATAACCTTGAAAATAACCGAACTGTTCACTTCTAGATGAAGTAGACGCTGATAAATCGTCCAGAATGATAATCAAACCTCTATAATTGAACTAACCAGCGCAGAGTACACAAATCCGAAGCTTTATGATTTAGCATCAAATAACAGACAAACATTTAATAATCTGCTAGCATGTATTCAGCAAACGACTACTCTAAGAAAATATTTCTTTAGGCTTTTAAGAAAATACTCTTTGTTCATTGAATAACTGTCATAGTTATTGTATACAATTTTTCTTATTTTTAATAAATGGCTAAGATTACCGACATAAATTACAAAAACTAAATAAATTTTAGTTGTGGAAGAATAATAATGTATAACAGAACAAAATTTATTGATTATTATTATTATTATTATTAATATGTTTGTTCATTTGAAGTTGTTTCAATTTTTTTTGAAATTTTATCTACTTAATAATTATTTAAGTTTCCTATGTTCTTTTTTCTTAAATTATTATTATTGTTACATTGTTTTTGATGAAATATTCTGTTAGAGCTTTGGAGATTTGTGTGTTTACACATTTGAAATCATCAATCAATCATTGTTAGTAGACCACCATTAGAAAACTGGAAGCACTGAAAGACGGCCGTTTTTATCCTGGTATGGGACTGACTCATCAGCACTGCGCATCCACGACTCCTGCACCTCGCAGGATTGTGCTCGAACGCCTAACCATCGGACCACGGGGTCTGCATCAAACGGTGTTAATATGTCTAACTCTGATTGATCTACGGATTTCGCGCTCACTGCTGATGAGTCTCATATCAGGACGAAACCGGGTGTCTTTTAGTGCTTCCAGGTTTCTAATGGTAATCTCACAATGATTGATTGATGATTTCATGTGCGAAATATCCTATCTTAAATATTTATTTAGTTGAGAGAAAGATTACTTAAAGCTAAGTAGAAAGAAACTGATTTTTTTATTGATTGATTTAATGAAAAACAGGACAAATTATTTTTATGCGATAATTATCATGAATGTACTTTTTAAAGATGTTGATTTTTATCTGTACTATTTCTAACATGTTTTAAATTATAATTATAAGTTAATATAAATAGCTTTTGATTAATGTATTTAACATTTCAATAACTTTCTATTCATATAAAGAATATGATAGATAGTTATTGAAATGTTAAATACATTAATCAAAAGCTATTTATATTAACTTATAATTATAATTTAAAACATGTTAGAAATAGTACAGATAAAAATCAACATCTTTAAAAAGTACATTCATGATAATTATCGCATAAAAATAATTTGTCTGTTTTTCATTAAATCAATCAATAAAAAAAATCAGTTTCTTTCTACTTAGCTTTAAGTAATCTTTCTCTCAACTAAATAAAATATTTAAGATAGGATATTTCGCACATGAAATCATCAATCAATCATTGTGAGATTACCATTAGAAACCTGGAAGCACTAAAAGACACCCGTTTCGTCCTGATATGAGACTCATCAGCAGTGAGCGCGAAATCCGTAGATCAATCAGAGTTAGACATATTAACACCGTTTGATGCAGACCCCGTGGTCCGATGGTTAGGCGTTCGAGCACAATCCTGCGAGGTGCAGGAGTCGTGGATGCGCAGTGCTGATGAGTCAGTCCCATACCAGGATAAAACGGCCGTCTTTCAGTGCTTCCAGTTTTCTAATGGTGGTCTACTAACAATGATTGATTGATGATTTCAAATGTGTAAACACACAAATCTCCAAAGCTCTAACAGAATATTTCATCAAAAACAAATGTAACAATAATAATAATTTAAGAAAAAAGAACATAGGAAACTTAAATAATTATTAAGTAGATAAAATTTCAAAAAAAAATTGAAACAACTTCAAATGAACAAACATATTAATAATAATAATAATAATAATCAATAAATTTTGTTCTGTATACATTATTATTCTTCCACAACTAAAATTTATTTAGTTTTTGTAATTTATGTCGGTAATCTTAGCCATTTATTAAAAATAAGAAAAATTGTATACAATAACTATGACAGTTATTCAATGAACAAAGAGTATTTTCTTAAAAGCCTAAAGAAATATTTTCTTAGAGTAGTCGTTTGCTGAATACATATGCTAGCAGATTATTAAATGTTTGTCTGTTAGTTGATATTAAATCATAAAGCTGCGGATTTGTGTACTCTGCGCTGGTTAGTTCAATTATAGAGGTTTGATTATCATTCTGGACGATTTATCAGCGTCTACTTCATCTAGAAGTGAACAGTTCGGTTATTTTCAAGGTTATTCAAGTCCTCCTGATATTCTTGTTTGTAGGTAATTGTCTTCATAGGCTATGTTGCCTTTATGTTTGATTGTTTTGATTACTTAACTTTTAGCCTTAGTGCTGAAATCATGAACTGATCATTGTAAGATTACCGTTGGAAAACTAGAAGCACTCTTTCATACTAGTATGAGACTCGTCAGCAGCGCACGTCTACTACTTCGTGTGCGTGGATCGGATAGAGGAACTTCAGTTTCACTAGTGATCTCTTAGGCTATTTAGTACTGTGGCATCATCTGACAGCCACCTAATATTTCCAAAATTTTAACAGTTTTCCATCTTAGATAGCTTCGTGATTTCAATATTAGATTTAAATATTGACTTATACTTTAAATGCATATGAGTTAATACTTTTATTCAGTTTTTGTTGGAGACGTGAGAAACCCAGAGCTCATTTGATAAAGGTCCTAATCTTGAATTTTATGTTTTCATGCATGGGCTGATCAGTGGACCTTGAAATTACATTTCCCACCAGGAAAATCTTTGGCTGTTATTGGTTGATGTATTATTTTAGTACGCTATTTTTGTGACTCTCTCAAGGACGTTTCTATCATGTATAAATAAACTCGATTTGTGTGCTTGTCAGATTAATATTAAATTGCTTATGAACATTATTTCATAGCTTAAGAAACAAAAACATGACTTTAAAAGTGCTGAATCGTAACTCCTAGTCGATGAGATAGGTGAAAAAATATTATGTGAAATTAGTTGTTATATTTCATTGAGGCCTTAACACTAATGTTTTTATAGTATGATTTAGCATATATATATATATATATATATATATATATATATATATATATAAATATATATATATATATATATATATATATATTAGTCCAAAATAAATTAATTTTATAACTTTAGAGAAGTTGTAAAATGTACAAATTACTAATAGACGACATTTCTGTTATGATTACTTTTTCATTCACTGATAACATAATCATGATATATATTTTTCCGAATTAATAGAGTTTAGTCAGTTAATCAGCTGCAACGTAGGACTTTGTAGGTAGGTACATCAGTTCAAGTTGTCATGCCACATTGGCACTAAGATGCTATTGTCAATTCAAACCCCTAATGATAAGGGTTGTAGAGACTGTACAGATACTACCGAAGATGTGACCAGTGGAGTTCCACCCTGCTGGTTGTAGGCAGTAATTACAATGGATGAGGTTGCACGAAATCCTTAGATTGGTCAGAGCTAGACATTAACACCGTTGGATGCCGGCTCAGTGGTTCAGAGGTTAGGCGTTCGCGCGTGAGGCTGAAGGTCTTCGGCTTGGCTCCTGCGAGAAGCAGGAGTCGTGATGCTCACTGCTGATGAGTCCCAAATCAGTACGAAACGCATATCCAGTGCTTCCAGGTTTCTATCAATGATTCATTCATTATTTCAAACTAAAACACTAGTTAATCATTTAGTATTGAGCTATGTTAAACAACCATTCGAAATAGTGAAAACCTATTTCATCTGTGTTTGGGACTTTTCAGCAGAGTACATCCACAATCCGACTGGGAATCAAACGCAGGATGTTTACATTTCAAGCTGAGCGTTTAACTTCTATACTATAGAGTTTAGACCCAATAGTCTACGTTTATTTTACTGATAATTATAAGTTTACTAGAATATTTCAACTTTTCAATACATTTAATTTTGATAATGATAGACGTCCTACATCATTGTCATATTATAGTTTGATAATTCAGTGAAATCTATTGAAAATCATTTTCTTCATAGTACAACAATGTTTATATTCATTTTAAATGATCATAAAATATATTGAAGTCTGTAAATGAATTGTGCAAAATTGTATATCAGTAAAATTAGTCATTGTATATTTTCGACAATCATGTCTATAGTTAAGTTGTTTGTAAGCATTCGTAATACTTAACGGTTAGTTTATTTAAATAATGTGGATTACTCATCACTTGTGATTAAGTAATTTTAGACCCTAACTGAAATATTGAATTCACTCAGACTGATAAATGTCATTCATTTTATTTAAACACACTTTAAATTTTGAATTAAAGTATCGATGTTAGCATTGAATTAAACAATATCGTTTGTAATCACTGAACTGCACTCGTCACAACTGATTTTTCAATGAAAGTGATTATTCTTTAACACTTTTTTTCGGTTTTTGTTATTGTCTCATGTTCTGTCGCATGTGTACAACATGAAACAACAGTAGTTCATTTTAAAAAATCTCTACACTGATTGGTGGTAATTGACTATTGAATTCTTATTATCAATCATTTAAACTTAAAAGAACGCGTTACTTTTCGATAAGACATTGAACATACACATTTTTATTGAAAGCGAAAGTTTAAACTGACAAAATCATTGATTTCATATTTAATTTGGATTTGCATAGCAAACAAAAAAGGTAATATAGATGAAAATGTACATTTTACGAAGAAAAATAGTCATATTTTACCTGTTCCGTTTTATTCGGTTCATATGGTAGAAGTGTAGATACAAGGAATACAATATTTGTACCGCGAAATTCAGTGACATATGTCTCCAATCCAGTAGAGTCATCTAAATGAAGAGAGATAGAATTACATTCTGACAAACTAATATACTTAAATACATATTAAAACTATATATATATATATATATATATATATATATATATATATATATATATACGTATTAAGCCCAGGACTGAGTAGGTTGGAGAATTTCGGTCGGCAGCCTACGCTCCATTGGGGGTAACAAGAGTAAGTAGGTAAATAATTAAGTAAGTTAGTAAGTAAGCAAGTAAGTAATTGCATAAGTAGGTAAGTAAGTAAGTAAGCAATTAAGTAAGTAAGTAAGTAAGTAAGTAATTAAGTAAGTAAGTAAGTAAGTAAGTAAGTAAGTAAGTAAGTAAGTAAGTAAGTAAGTAATATACGTATTACGTAGAGAATCATGGTTTGTATATATACATATAAGCTGAAATACAATTGTGCAGAAATGTTGGATTATTGATTGGTTTTTTTTTATTCATAATAATTGTAATTTTCTTTGAGTTATGCTATAAGTCATTTGGTTCATTTTCAGTCAATCAGTCAATTTTTTCATCTTTTAGGTATGATTTAAAAGTAGCTTTTAATAATTATAGTGACAAATGAATGCCAACTTTTTAAAATGAAGCAAAAAGTAGACAATATTATGAAATTTTATTATCTTATAAAAAAAATGTATGACATTGTATTCTGTGAATGTTTTTTTTTTTAATGATGACTATTAAAATGAATCAGTAAAGTTAATCTCATAGTTGTTAATATTTGAATACATTGTACCAAATAGTACGTTGTACGTTGACCTACAAAGTTGAATAATACACACACAGAGATTTTAAAAAAAAATTGAAAGTTATTGAATTTCTGCCTACATTTTGATGATAAACGTTCATCGCTAGTGGTCTTGGTGGAATGCTGTTGAGTCGATTGTTTCTTTCTTAATTAAGCCTATTACCCCCGAAGTGGAGCATAGACCACTGATCAGCATTTTCCAGTCATAGGCCTTCTTTTCCAGTTTTATCCAATTACTGTTCATCCTTTTCATGTCTGTCTTCAATTCTCGACGTGATTTGTTCTTTGATCTTCCTGTCTTACTTTGACAATGGGGATTTCAAGTGAGGGCTTGTCTTGTGAAGCATTTTTCTTAAGACGACAAGGTTGTCAAAACAATTCAAGTTATTTGAAATAATTGGTGCCTTTTTAGCAAAATTTCGATAGAATACTGATAAGATCAACTGAGTCTTTTCATTATTATAGTTCTATTTAACTGATAAACTCAAGAGGAAATACCATTTTATTGTGAGTATGACACAGACTTTACCAGCTACTAACATGAAAGGCATTTATTTGAATTAAATGTACTGTGAATAATACGGCACCCCTATTGAACTGGAGTTTGATAGATAACAGTATTTGAGAAGAAAATTTGTAATATTTTCAGAAATTCTTTTACACAGACCTTCAAAATGGAAAAAAAGAAACTTAACCACTACTGAAGAAAAAAAATGTTCCGCTAAACTTTCATTGTCTATTTACACGTGAGAAAATTCAGTGTTTAGTTAAAAATAAGATGTTTAACATTTTCAAGCATTTTTCAGACTACTGGATCTGTAAATAAGAACGTTATTTTCATTGTCATCTATGAATTATCTACTTATGTTTTTTTTGTGAACACGCCATTGTCGGAAAACTAAACATGCCATTTGTGAGAAGATTGAAGAAATAAAAGTTGGAGCTTGGTATAACATTCTTAAAGAACCGGATATTCATTGAAATCTAAACGATAAATTTTTCACAGAATTAAAATTTTTACTTTTATTGTCGTCATAGAGTAATTGAGATTGTTGAGTTTCGTTGAATTATGAAGTGATCATTGTTTGACCAGCATTAGAAATCTGGAAGCGCTCGACGACCATTCTGTCCTAGTACTAAACTCATCAGCAGTGAGCATCCACGAACCCCTTTCACGTGAATCAAACGCAGAAACGTCGGTTCCGCGCGCGGGCACTTAAACTCTAGACCACTAAGCCGGCATCCAACGGTGTTAATGTCTACCTTCAATTAATCTACGGTCTTGCGCAACCTCGTCCATTGTCTTCGGGTGGCACTGCTTCACACATGACACGGCTCAACTTAACAGGTCATTACTTTGATTAGAACTCAGACAATCAACTCACTAAGCTAACCACTTGTGAGCATATTTTACGATTTCTCATCATAGGGTTATGAAGATTGTTAAGTTATTACTTGAAACCATGAACTGATCAATGTTAGATCCCAATTAAAAACCTGAAAGCATTGCACGGACGGTGCTTGAGACCGGAGCTGAGGGACTAATTCCCACGCGAGGAGGTGGTGAATGCCAACGGCCATCCACTTCTTTCAGATTTCTGATGGTGGTTACTTGTTGATTGATTCATAATTTCAATTAAAATCATATATAAACCTATGTTTCCATTAAACTTTGAACGGTACATAGCGATAGTGTAATCAGACTTATTAATACCTTGGTATTATGACACCAGACAACTTTTTTTCAAAATTAATAATCTGTCATTCGAACTTATATCTATTATATCTATTGAAACCCTTTAAATTTTCAGAATTCGAAATAATCATGTTAAAACATTTGTGTTAGAGAAAATTTGACAAACAAAAAAACAATGCCATCACAAAAACAACTCACTTCGATAATCCAATCCACCAATATAACCGGAATAATTACGAAGACGAATTTTTTGACCTAAAAGTTTCAGGAATTCTTCAAATGCTGGTGTTGAATGTTCTATAATAAATAAATTTTTTTTAAAAAAATCGGAAAAAAACAAAGCAAATATTAATCTATTGAAACATTTAGCAATTTTAAAATGTTAATGATTGAAAAGGAAGTATTTAATGGGATGATACAATATCTGACTACATTTATATCACATACAAAGTAATTTCAATTCTCATATTAATCCTAGTTGTGATTTTGTACATTTGTATTGCAGGAATGAGACTTTATTTAGGATAAACGATTTCTCTAATATTGTGGTGTGAGCTACTTATAAGTAGTATATGACGTGAGTGTCAACGTAATGTCTGGCAGCAGAAGATGGGGGAAGATCAAGAAAGGAGGAGTTGAGGGAAAACAATGGAATTTGTATGAAACGCATGAATAGTGACAATGGATTGATGTTTTGCAATAGGAACAGTCCAGTTCGATATGATGAACTGATATTTTGCAAATTAACGGTCACGATATGGTTTTCCCTATTTTACTGAGTAACTCTGTAATTTTCGTTAAATGCAATTCGGTTGCCCCACCTGTGTTCTCGTTCACTACAATATAACTTTCAGACGTTCATCGACTAACATGAAACATAGATCAAAGGCTTTTCATTGATTGTACTTAAATGAAATAAATACCTTACAAATGATAGTGTTTTTTTTCTTATCTAATAGTTGCGTCATTGTAAGGCATACATGTTTGAATATAGTTCAGTTTCTTTATGCTTTGGATAAATATCTTGTTCTTTTTTTTACAGAAATTCAATGGTTAAGGAGATGTAGTTGAATTGAAAAAGTAAAAATGTTGACAGGTTGATAAAATTCAAAACGTTCATTTACATCATTAAACAATGTACCAAATTGGAGTGTGTATTTCAGCTAAAACTGTAAACCTCTACCTAAGAAGCCTGAATTTAAGAGGAGAATTGGACAAGGGGGTTGGTGTTGACAATGCCGTCTGTCCCATAGGAAACAACTTTGTTGATGAATAAAAAAACCCTACTAACCAGTAGTAAATCAATAACACAAAAAGCTGACTTTCTATTTTAAAGTAATCAATATATTCCATGCTGTATATTACTATACATTCATATGTTTGAAAGTTCTGACTAAGAATTTTAACAATAACTACTAGCATTTGCTTATATAACATTTATAACTGAATAAACTGAATCAATCTAATCTTATCTAACAGTTTTATAAAGTTTTAACTACTATTTAGGAATAACTACCCCCTAGAGCCTTTCCGAGGTTATTGGCGGTCCCAAGCACAGTTAAAGGGAGACGACACCGTACCGTAGAAAATCAACACTCTACAAAAATAATGCTAGTCAGTGGCCTATGCTCCATCAGCGGTAACAGGAGTTAGTAAGTAAGTTAGTAACTATTCAGAAATATTATAAAGAGTAACCATTTGAAGTCGAAAAGCAAATATGAGTATAAAATAATTTTGAGACAACGGTTAGTATGAATAAATTGATACTTTAACAGATTCATTTTAAACTGAAAAATTTCAAAAACGTCTGTGTCAGTTTAGACGAGATAATAAAAACATGAATAATATCAGTTTCATTTGAAAACCCAATATAAACATACTATCTGCAAACTTGTCTCATTTTTATATACTGAGTATTCTTGCGATTTAACTCACTTTAAGAAAAATTGAGACTATGATGTGCAAAAGCGGATACTTTTGAATGTATCAAAACAGTATAATACTTTAAGTTATTAGTGTAAATCTTGTTTCAGACCAAAAGTAATAATATTTCTTATATTTCGTTGAAATTTTGATTCCTATAACCTTTTCTTTCAGCGATCTACAGAATTTCTGCCACTATATTCATAGAGTTTGTTTTATTGACGTTTTTGTATGAAAGACAACAAATAGTATGAAAAAAGGAATCATGAATCAATCATTGTTCGACCATCATTAGTGAACTGGAAGCACTGGATGGACGTTTCGTTCTGGTAGGGAACTCATCAGCCGCGCGTACCCGCGACTTCTGCTACTCACACGATTCGAACCCACGACTTCCGGTTTCGCTCGTGAACGCCTAACAGGAATGGTGGATGTGCACTGCTGATGAGTTCCATATCAGGACGAAACAGCCATCCAATGCTTCCAGGATTCTAATGGTGGTCTAATAATGATTTATTCATGACTTCTATATGAAAAAAACAATGATCTCCATAACCCTAATTAAAAAATCGTATAAAAATAAATGATGTATTTCTCAAAGCTTTATACTATCCATAAACTCTCCATCGACTCCTAAGTATTGATTTGGACCATTGTCCTACTTGTTTTATTTTGTTTCATCGATGAAAATAAGTTGGATGAACCATCATGGTCCATAATGTGATGTAAGCTATGATTCATATTTTCAATATTGCTTTTCTCTTAAATATCCTGTGTACTTTTTCGCTAGTCATCTATAGATACTTGAATAATATTCCAAAACATGACTGTTAAATAATTTTTCTGTGTAAATTTAGACAGATATTTTTTTTCTGTAAATATCAGTCAATCAATTAGACACATTCAGTGTAGAACTTAGTACATGTATTCCTCGCCTCAAGCTGTAACATTCAACAAGTACATCATGAGGAAACTGTTAATAAAAATCCTAGAATAGTAGGGCTATTGACAGTATTAACAGTAACACAATTATGGATTATTTAGAAACTAAGGATCTAAGGGGTCTAAGATACCGGGTAATACATCTGAATCACTAGCCTATTCTCTATAAAAAAATATTTTTCCTACTTCATTCTTTGGTACGTGATTTCAGATACCAACTGCATGAATATTTTCATCTTCATTAGTTACGAAAATAAAAATTCACCAAAAATGCTATCCCAGTCACAAATGGTGTAATACAATGTAGTTTATTAAGTCCCATACTCTTTTTTAGCCTACTTAAGTGATATTTGCGATTGCTTCTATGCAGGTAAGCCTCTTCTATGTGAAGATGATTTTGAAGTAATGTATTCATTCTCTCTTCATGAGCTGAATAACGTACAAAACGGCATCAGTATGGAACTCAATCAAGCAGCCCAGCGATGATCAAAATGGAAGTTGGAACTCAACATCGCCAAATGTGAATGCATCTTATTTGGTTATTCCTTATTCACTCTAGACATAATCATAAATAGTGAGGTCTTGCCGAAGCTTCCTAGAGTGGATGAATTAGGACTCAAATAATCCTCTGATTTGTCTATCTCAGAATAGGTATCTAAACAGATCTTCAAGTCTCAACATCTTCTGTATTGTATAATTCGTTATCTCTATAACAAGGAGTTACTTATTTCAATAAACAAAGTATACGTCTGACCACAACCTGAATACTGCACATGCATTCTTATTAGTATTTACATAAGGGATAAATTAAGACTGGAATGCAACCAGAGACGATTACACTTTGTATTCTTGGGAGTGATTGTATCATAAATTATAAATACGGATGTGATAACCATGAGATAGACTTCTGATGGAGCAGGAGACTTATTTTCTAGGAATATTCAATCAGCAGAAACTCCTAGTTCTAGCTTTCCTTGACTCTTCGCCACTAGTGACACAATCTTTTTCTGAATCTGTCCTTGAAATGAACTATTTTATCAATAAGTTTTCTAGACATTTGAATAACTTGACACAATCTATCTATAAAATAAATCACTCCCATCCTTAATTCGCTGCATCGATGCTTATTACCCCTCCAAAAATGCTTTAAATGTGTTTACAGATGTATTCTGCATTCCACAAGCGAAATTACAGGAACTCCTAATGTTTAAACATTTTATTACTGAGCCTACTAATTAAACCTCCTCTAAATAAAGCGAGGCATGTGTCTGTGACTCGGCTGCTAGACACAATCAATCTCTTCTAAGAACCAAACATTGAAACTTTAGGTAGGTGTTATGATGATATCACAACTATAATTTTATCTGTTAAAATTTAAATATTTCTACATTCATTATAGTTAATTTTCTAAATGGAACCACATATTTACAGTTAATTAATTATTCGATTGGTGATAATTAGTGATTCATTCTTATCTATCTATCTATCTATTTATATACTGTTAATCAAGAAACAATAAAAAATCATTTATGTTTGATAATGAACAGGTGATAATGGAGTTTTTAAATTAGCTGGCAAGATCATGAGTAGGAGGAGATCATGTGTTTGGATACAATGAAATATTATTCATAAAAGTGTTTAAACAGTTCATAAAATATAAATACAGGTCAGTGTAACATATCATTCTATGGAATCGCTTTTACTGAATTGTTGAGAAAAGGTGATTTTAACAAAGTCAGTGGTAGACCGAATGTTATTGGTAGACTGATACAGCTAATTTTCAAATAATGAGTATGAAGGACACTGGAAGTAAACTACCTGACCAATAATTTATAGGAATAACTATTTAGGAAAACGATGAAACGTGGAGAAAATTTGTAGCTCAGGTGGATGATTATGGGGGTGTTTCGTTCTGTCTGAGCTGGATGGTGTTTTGGTTGTGAAGCTTTCATGGTTCTCCTGTGGTGCGCGCTACTTATAAGTAGTATATGACGCGAGTGTAAACGTAATGTCTGGCAGCAGAAGATGGGGGAAGATCAAGAAAGGAAGAGTGGGAACACAATGGAATTTGTATGAAACGCATGAACAGTAATGACAATGGATTGATGATGGATTGAAGGTTTGCAAATTAACGGTTACGATATGGTTTTCTGATTTTACTGAGTAACTCTGTAATTTTTGTTAAATACAATTTGGTCGCCCTCACCTGTGTTCTCCTTCACTACACTCCTACTGAACACAACATCATCAGAGCAAACTTTAGATATAGAAGTCAAATATTCGAATTTCTCCACGTTTGACCTGTAGATTGTTCTGCTAACCAATTTGTGAACGAATCAGAAAAGTCATAGGCAAACATAGGATCAAGAATCAGATGAAAAGAGGATGCGGTTAAAATTAAAGTTCAAGCAACGACAGGTTCAAGTTCAACAACAATCAATCAATATTTTGTGAGATAGCACCATGTCGTACTTTCTCGTCAGTCACATACAAACAACATGTTATTTGTGTAAATAAGTGAACAACATTCACAGTGTAGTAGACTATGAATAAAGATTTCAAAGTTAAATTTCATTGATATGACTTACGATTTTTATTTGAATTAATAAGTAAACAATCATATACTCATTGATTTTATTTCCATGTTGTTTATACAAAACAACGAGGCTACATTCTATAAATAAAATCTATAGATTTTGATACAACCTTTTTACTTATGTCATTTATAGCGTTATGTAGATTGTTGAATTTCATTGAAAACATGAATTAGAATCAACGTTAGACCACCAATGAAAACTTAAAAATACTAAATTGGCTGTCTCGCCCTAGTATAAGGACTCATCAAGAGTGTGCATTCAAAACCCGTGCACGCAGGAATCGAATCCAAGGTTTTCACTCTTGCTGGCGAATGCTTAACCCTTTTGACCATTGAGAATTTTTTTTATTTGTATGTATGAATCACACAACGCAGAAAGTGCAGAAATTACATAACTCTCTTGATTCTAGGGAGTTTTCAAAGTATCGTCTCGAGTGCTGTTACGGGTATGAAGGCGGCTATCACTCCCCGGAAGCCCACACCATGGAAGGTTGTTTCTTGAGGGAACTGAAAAGGAAGATAGATTATTGTTGGTCTTAGAGACTTGGAAGCGTGACCTCAGAGCCAAAAGGACAACTGCTTGAGGCCGGTCACGCATGGCCCTTTTATGAAAGGTTTGTTGAGTGTTAGCTCCGCTCTTGAAAGCCCTTAGTGAGCACCCTTACCACCGGAGACGGAAATCCGTGAGGTAGCGTGAATTGTGTGACATTTTTAGTGTCGACCTTTTCTAACCCTTCCGTCCTTGTGAGAAGGCAGCATCGCTGCAGATGCTGGTTGTCCGAAGGAAACACCTTACTGCTGTCACACCCTTTTTTGCAGTCAGCAGTACGACTTCGCCCTCAGAACTTGGGTAGCTGCTTTTAGTCTCATCGTTCTCCAATCGACCTGCCTGACATGATAGAACCTTGAGGAACATATGTTCCAGCCAATATAGCTCAGTTGGATCATCACGATAGTCAACCTCGACCGTCACGTCAAGGTAGCAGCTCCGGTCGGGCCAAAGTATCGTTTTCTTCATCAAAATGTTGTATACAACCTAATCTAATTCTATTCTTGGGTATACAACCTAGTTTATATTAAATTATAGGCATATTGCTTTTGATGACATTTTAAATAAACAATAAATTGATCAGATCATTTTATCGTTTATATGAAGATAACAGATTCAAAGAGATTGTCAGGATATTATAGCTTATCTGATTAGAAATTCAAATATCACATTTTATTTTTTATTTAATGTAGGAAATGAATACTTATTAGTTTAGATTTCATGCCTAGAAAAAACAATAAATTTCATTTTGAGTTTAGAACAGCTTGTTTTTAGTGTTTTTTCTACTTGTAATAAAATATATTGATGGATAGTTTGTAATTATTGGTCATTTGGTGAAAAAGTTTTGTCAATAAGAAATCGACAACCTATGATGACTACTCAGATTCAGTGTACCTAACTTAAGTGAATATTGAACTCATCGGTAACTAGCTATGTGATGGATTTTTGAACCGTTTTTTTTTGTAAATGATATCAATCAAGTTTGTAGTAAGGTAGTAGTAACTTGTCATTGATATTGAATGAAAGTTATGTTATGTCGTCTATCGATTGAAATTTTGTCGCCTCATCAAGATAACAAAGAAAGGAGATTTCAGCAAGTATGAGAATTAGAGGGGCATCACTTTACAATCATGAAAATTCTTCAACAAAGTGTTATTAAACTGATTGAAAGATTAAGTGAACGCCAAACTCCAAGGCTGGAATCTATGAGGATCAATCATGTACCGACCAAATCACTACACTACAGATCAATGTTTAACAGTCAATTGAAAGGAATTCACTACTATACATCAACTTCCTTGACCACACAGTCAACCAATCAAAGAAACGTAGAACCTTTTAAGTACGTATATAAGTTCAAGTTGCCAAACTTATTAGCACAGAGACGCAATTGTCACTTCAAATCCCATAGTAGTGGAGATAGTAGAAGTATTAGCAGTAATCGGAAATTTAAGGGTTCAAAGATATTATTCAAGAAGTAGAATCTAGTGAAATAAACTTAAAAGAAAAAGATAAAGTTGATGAGCAACTCCCAAGGTTAAGATTTGAGAGAACACAATGAATGAATGCACCTGAACCATTGCAAACCATTTCGAGCTATGTCATTCAAGGTCTCTAACCATCGATTATTATCATCTTGCGGAACCCAACCAGGTAGTCGACACCTACCAGCTTGGCTCAGTCCAGTTTTCACTGACTGCATAGATTTGTGCCATGTTTTGTTCTGGCCACCCCTAGCTTTCTTTCAACCTATTTCTACATCACGAAACATAGCTTGACGAGCTAGACACACACCACACAAGAAAGTATCTGATAGCGCAGAAAGGATGACAATATATTTTACTCAGAATTATTGAATAATTTGGCTGTAATAGAAATTACACACTGTCATATCACACAAAGTGATAATATCAGATGTAAAATAATTAGTGAAAAGGTACATTTTTTTAAGGATGCTGCAGTGTATCATGAAGTAGCGGATAGTGAAATCTTCAGTACAATCAGAATTAGCGTATTCAGTACAAAAAAATCAAATCAATCTATCTATTTTAGAAAATTAATTGATTCATCCTGTATTACAGTTGAATTCTAAATGTACTTTTTACCTTTATGACTTAATGAAAATGTTCATGCTGTTTGTGATCTAATAGAAAGGATAAGCAGAATAACGACAAAAAATAGATCGTGTTATATCATCACATCGATTGATTGATTTTTGGTCGGAATTAGATTTGGTTAATTTCATCCAATTTATTTAAATGTTCGTTCATATGCTAGTTAAATGATCGTTTGCAATGGTGTAGGTGCAGTCATTCTTTGTGTTCTCTCAAATCCTAATCTTCTAAGGATTCGTCAATACCTATACTTTTGTCTTTCTAAATTTATTTCACTGAATTATACTTCTTGAATAATATCTTGGAACCCTTATCCTATCTATTACCAGTAGTGCTCCTATTATCTTTACCACTATGGGATTTGAATCGACAGTTGTATCTCTGTGCTAATGTGGTATGGCAACATGAACTGATGTGCGTACGCACGAAGTTCTACGTTGCATCTGACTGACTGAGTTAAATGATCAATAGTTATTTTTTGTGGAATAAATCAACAAATCTATTGAATTTAAATTCCACAGTCTATAAGTAACGATTAGTAATCGTAATTCAGCATCATCGACAATCAAGGTGGATCGGATTCAGATGTGAGGGCGCGGATTGGCAAAGCAAGGGCTGCATTTCTACAGTTGAAAAATATCTGCAACTCCAAACAACTTTCAACCAAAACCAAAATCAGCATTTTCAATACAAATGTCAAGACAGTTCTACTGTATGGAGCAGAAACTTGGAGAACTACCAAAGCCATCATCCAGAAGGTACAAGTGTTTATTAACAGTTGTCTACGCAAAATACTTCGGATTCGTTGGCCAGACACCATCAGCAAAAACGAACTGTGGGAGAGAACAAGTCAGATTCCAGTGGAAGAGGAAATGAAGAAGAAGTGGTGGAAGTGGATAGGACACATACTGAGAAAAGCACCCAACTGCGTCACGAGATAAGCCCTCACATGGAACCCTCAAGGCCAAAGGAAAAGAGGAAGGCCAAGGAACACACTACGCCGAGAATTAGAGAAAGATATGAGAGGAATGAACAAACATTGGACAGAACTAGAGAAGGAAGCCCAGGACAGAGTTGGTTGGAGAAAACTGGTGGGTGGCCTATGCTCTATTGGGGGTAACAGGCGAAAGTAAGTAAGTAAGTTAGTAATCGTAATTACCATTACCGGCTATAGAGAAGATACTCAAAGTGTATGTATTGTTACAATCAACTTATCCTCATTGTTTCTCTATACTAGACCAATTCATTAGTCTATGACAAGAACCATTATATAAATTATTTTTAAATTGAATGTATCAATGTATAACTTGATATTTTTATCTTCAAAAATGAGAGGAAATCCTAGATAGACTAATGTTACATAGATGTTGATTGAAAAAAAAATAAGAAAAAATCGATTTTAATATGACGCATATGAAATTGACAAAGAAGAATGTATGAGTTTACAATATACACTTCTAAGTATGAAAAAAAAGGATATCTAATGTAAATGACTAATTTACATTTTCTTGACTTACAAAAAATTAACTTGGATTGTAGTATTGTGTAGATGGATGGTTATTATGGAAATCATGGATTAATCATTGATTGTTAGACCACCATTAGAAACTTGGGAGCACTGAATGTTGGCCGATTCATCCTCGGATGAGAGTGATCGGTAGTGAGTATCCACGACTCCTGCTACTCGCAGGATTTGTTCCCAGTACTTTCGGTTTTGTGCACGAACACTTAACCTCTGGACCTCTTAGTCCAACTCTGACCAATCTAAGGACTGTGAGCAACCTTCTTCATTGTCTTCGTTAGTTACTGCCTACACTCTATAGGGTTGAACTGTAGTGTCCACGTCTTTTCACCGAAAGTGCTGAGTTCAAGTTATGCGAGTAGCAGGAGTCCTGGATCCTCAGCACCGATGACTCCTGTACCAGGATGAAACGGCTGTCTTTCAGTGCTTCTAGGTTTCTAATGATGGTCTAATAAAGATTCTTATGGGCGGCCAAAACAAAACATGGCACAAGTCCATGAAGTCATTGACAAGTGGACTGAGCCATGTCGGTAGTTGTCGACTATCTGGTTGGGGTGCGCGAGATGATAATAATCGATGGTTAGAGACCCTGAATGACATGGCTCAAAACCGTTTGCAATGGCGCCGGTGCATTTATTCTCTGTGTTCTCTCAAATCCTAATCTTTCTAAACTTTTCTCACTGAATCACACTTCCTGAATAATATCTTCTAATCCTAATCTCTCCGATTACTTCTAATACCTTTACTACCTCTTCTACTATTGTATTTGAATTGACAATTACATCTCTTTTTTGAAACCATGAATCGATCAATGTTAGACCACCGTTAGAAACCTGGAAGCACTGGACGGCCGTTTCGTCCTGGTATGGGACTCCTCAGCAGTGCGCATCCACGACTCCTGCACCCCGCAGGATTCGAACCCAGGACCTTCGGTATTGTGCGCGAACGAGTTCTAGTTGGAAGACGTCACCAGTGCAGTTCAACCTGTTCGGGTGTAGACAGTAACTACCGAAGACTGTGTATGAGGTTGCGCAACTCCGTGAATATGATCAAGTTAAACATTAACACCGTTAGATACCGGCTCAGTGGTCTATCGGTT
This sequence comes from Schistosoma turkestanicum, assembly GCA_944470395.2. NCBI lineage: Eukaryota > Metazoa > Platyhelminthes > Trematoda > Strigeidida > Schistosomatidae > Schistosoma > Schistosoma turkestanicum. The sequence goes on from OX103979.1 coordinate 65,814,741, forward strand.
AGGGCGTTCGCGCACAATACCGAAGGTCCTGGGTTCGAATCCTGCGGGGTGCAGGAGTCGTGGATGCGCACTGCTGAGGAGTCCCATACCAGGACGAAACGGCCGTCCAGTGCTTCCAGGTTTCTAACGGTGGTCTAACATTGATCGATTCATGGTTTCAAAAATGTGTAACTTAACAATCTTCACAACCCCGTAATGCAAATTACATCTCTGTATGCTAATGTGGTATGGCAACATGAACTGATGTACTTACGTACAAAGTTCTACATTGCATCTGACTGACTGACTGACCTGCGAGTAGCAGGAGTCCTGGATCCTCACCGCTGATGACTCCTGTACCAGTGCTCCTAGGTTTCTAATGATGGTCTAATAAAGATTCATTCATGATTTCAAAAGAAAACATTATCTATCTGAAGGTCGGATATGCATCATATCTCAAATGAAAATTCAAATAAATTTTATTTAATAATCTGTAAAAGTTGAATGATTTTTGTAAACAAATATTATTTATTGTTGTGAACACAAATTATTATCACTTCAAATTTGAAAAAAGAAAAAAAATTGTCAACTTTTTCAAAAAAAAAATTATCACTTAAACAAACAATTTCCACCTAGATTAACACATTTCAATCAAATCTGTAAACATTCAATATGTGTGTGTTTGCTGACTGGTGAAATGTAACACAACTAGGTCAAACTAAATACACCTATGAAAATAATAATAATGAGGAAACGGTTACATAAACACATTGTTTTTTAATGAGTGGGTTAACAATAAAATCTTTTTTTATCTTGAAATATTTGTGGGGAAGTTGTGCTTGTCACACAGTATCTAATTGATACTAGTGATGAGTGAGCGGATAAAACTTCAATATGAATACTGTTTTAATAAATGTGATATGCTGGTCAATTGATATGCTTGAATGCTATGACAAGTTCACCTCAGTCGGTAAATGAGAGCGAAGATAAATGATCCATTGACACAGTAGGCTATTCTAATCCGTTTGTCCCCGGTATGGCTAACAGAAGCAATAAATCTTGATAAGGCGTAGAAAGTGTATTCTACAAGCACCCAGAAAATATTAGGTCGACAAGCACACAAATCAAGTTTATTCATACATGACAGAAACGTCATTGGGAGAGCCACAAAAATAGCCTACTAAAATACTACATCAACCAATAACAATCAAGGATCTTCCGAATGAGAAATGTAATCCCTGATCAGCCTATGCGCGAAAACTCACAATTCCAAACTAGGACTTTTCCAAGTGTGATCTGGGGATCTAACGTCTCCAACAAAATGACAATTTAATAAGATTGTTACTTTTTAAACTTGATTTAGAATAATACACTCATTGTATTATCCAGGATTATTTGATAATAATATGAGAAAGTTTACTTGTCCCTAGTGTATATCAAAATGGTATATGTGTTCTCCCGAATTCTTATATAAACTTTTCATGACCTTCATTTTACTCGTGTCATATCTATTTCAATGGATTGTACTTCTTGAATACTATCCTCAGATCTATATCCTTCTGATTACTGCTCATACTTCTACTACCTCTACCACTGTAGGATTTGAATCGACAATTGTATCTCTGCACTACCGTGATATGACAACTTGAACTGATGTACGTACAAACGCACGTACGAAGTTCTACGCTGTAAGTAACTGAAGCAGAATACTGAAGTATCCATTTACAACTAGTTGATGAGTATCAACTTGCATAATAATTAATTATCTAGAATGTAAACAATATACCCCCGAACATATTTTATACAACATAAACTTCGAATAGTGACCTTTATTACAGTATAAAAGATAAAATCCAACTAGGATGTAACTAATAATCTGCAGATATAAAAACACGTATCGGCAAAGCATGGGCTGCATTTCAAAAATTGGACAACATTTGGAACTCAAAACAAATATCGATAAACACCAAAATCAGAATTTTCACTAAAAATGTCAAGACAGTTCTACTATATGGAGCAAAAACTGGGAGAACTACCAAAGCCATCATCCGCAAGATTCAAGTATTCATTAAAAATTATCGACACAAAATACTTCGTATCCGTTTGCCAGACACCATCAACAACAATCTGCTATAGGAGAGCACCAACCAGATTCCAGTGAAGGACGAAGTCAGGAAAAAGCGGTGAAAGTGCATAGGACAAACATTGCGGAAAGCACCTAACTGCTTCACAGGAAAAGCCCCCACTTGGAATCCTCACGGCAAAAGGAAGGCCAAGAAGCCAATTACGCCGAGAAATAGAGTTAGATAAGAGAAGAATGAACAAAAATCGGACAGAACCGGGAAGGGAAGTCCAGAACAGAGTTGGTTGGAGAAAACTGGTCGGCGGACTATGCTCCATCGGGGGTGATAGGAGTAAGTGAGTAACTAATAACAACGTACAACAACAAATCCAAAGGATTTCCAATGTAAATATGTTTAGTGTTTTTATTAATCTATTTTCCTTTGTACTTTAATACTTCTTAAATCAACCAAATGTATCGAAAAAATTGTGAACTTATTCAATGTTCAAACTTTTCTTATTATTGTGGTAAAAATCTTTCATTTATGGTATAATTTTTTACGCAAGTTAATACACAGTCTGATTAGACTAAATTTCTAATTGAAAAAAGAAAATGAGACAAGTGTATAAACACTGAAAGCTTTCATGAATTTTTCTTTGTTAAAGAAATGCTTTGTTACGTAACAATCATTTCAAATTATTCAAGTTACAGTTATCGAAACTTGTCAGACTAAAATCTCTTAAATATTAAGCAATTTTTGTTATAATATGTAACTGAGTTTGTTTTATTTTCTTCCGTAGAGATTTCAGGAAGTGATTAGTCGCATTACATAACTGTCATTTGATTGTTTTGGTTATGTAAAGCATCATTCTAAAGAGATTGGGAGAGTCGGAAGTAGTTTATGCGATGAAACGTGACTTGTAGAATTGAAACTTATTCAAGGTGAAATAGTTTATCAATGATGAGATGGTGGAGAAAACTTGTAGTTCAGGTGGATGATTGTTGTGGTGTTTCGATGTCTCTGAACTGGATGTTTTGGTTGTGAAGCTTTCATTGTTTTCCTGCAGAACAACATCATCAGCAAAAACTTAAGACAGAAGTGAAGTATTCGAATTTTTCCACGTCTGACCAGTAGGTTGTTTTGTTAACCTCGATCTTGATGGGTTTAAGGTCAACAGCAACCAATCAAGATCGAGGTTAACAGAACAAGCTACGAGTCAAACGTGGATAAATTCGAATACTTCACTTCTACTATCTAAAGTTTGTGCTGATGAAGATGTTGTTTAGCAGGAGAACAATGAAAGCTCCTTGGCTGTTGGGGATGTTAGATCCCCAGAATTCGCTTGATAAATGCCTTATTTTGGATTTCACGTTTGACAGCATGGGCTGATCAGTCGACCTTGAGATTTCAATTTCCACCACGAAAGTCCATGGCTGTGATTGGCTGCTGTGTGTGTATTTTAGTGTGCTATTTTTTTAACTGTCCCAATGACGTTTCTATGATGTATAAATAAACGAGATTTTTGTGTTTGATTGTATTGTGATTGCTGGGTGTTTGTAAAATATACTTTCTACACTTACAAAGTCTTCTATCTTCAGCTTGGGATTCAAGGTAGCCTATCTGGACGCTGGTAATTGTCTCGTTCGCGTTTATCGACTAAGGTGAACCCGTAACAGTTTCAAGCATACCTAGTGACGAACATAACATTAACCAAGATATCCAGCTCAGAGAACGAAACACCACCACACTTATTAATGATGGCATAATATCACAAGTTAATCAATGTTGATGTTGTACCACTTGACCTCAGCCTTATAATGTTGTTTGATGCAACCCCTGATAACAATTCAATGGTGAAACGGGAAAGATTGTCCAGTACTACGTGGTCTTCAATACTGCTTGAATGAAAGCCGATTAATGACGAATATAACTTGTAAATAATCAGTAGCCAATGACATTATTTAAATATAATATAAATTAGAAATAATCCTTTCAATGTGATCAGTATTTTACGATTAACATCCTGATAAGAAAATGAAATATATAAAACTTTTTTTCAATTCATACAAGTCTATAAATGTGACAATGTGACATCAAATAAAAACAATTTTCTGTTGATTTGTGATAAAAAAATTTTATCTATCACAAAAAAACAAACTCCTTAGTTGTAAGTACAATCAATGAGAGTTGACAGTATTTACGTTTGAAATATATAACTGTCTGGACAATCTAGTTTCTGTTGAACTCAAGCAGATGCAAAACGTCTTTAAAGTTTTGTATTTGTCTATTTAAAATAAACTGAAATCTCATTAACAAACAATCATTACAACATAGGTGACCTACTGTATTACATAATTCATTGAATAAGAATTCTTTAACAGAATGCGTGGAAATTCAAAAATGTATGTTTTGTTAGTGAGTTTTTGGAACAATGACAACCACAAAACACATTTATTCGAAACCATGAATCAACCAATGTTAGACCACCATTAGAAACCTGGAAGCACTGGACGGCCGTTTCGTCCTGGTATAGGACTACTCATCAGCCGTGCGCATCCACGACTCCTGCATTCCACAGGACTCGAACCCAGGACCTTCGGCATTGAAGGCAAACGCCTAACCATCTAACCACTGAGCCGGTATCCAACGGTGTTAATGTCTAACTTGATCAATTCACGGAGTTGCGCAACCTCATACGCAGTCTTCGGTAATGCAAAATACATTTATACTTGGTTTAGTTTTTTTAACAAAATACAAATTTTTTTGAAATCATGCATCGGCCAATGTTAGACTACCATTAGAAACCTGAAAGCACTGAAAGACGGCCGCTTCGTCCTCGTATTGGGTCTCATCAGCAATGCTTATCCATGACTCTTGCCACTCAACGATTTCGGACCTAAACGTTTTGGTTTCGCACGCGATCTCTTAGTTTCTGGACTATTGAGCTGGCATTGAACTGAAGTAGTAGATACGTACTTCTAATAAGTTCCATACTAAGACGAAACGGCCGTCCAGTACTTCCAGCTTTCAAATGATAGTCTAAGAATGATCGATGCATAATTTCAAAAAGTAACCTGACAATCTCTACAACCCAATAATACAAAAATATAAATTGATATATTTTAACTTGATCAGTACAACAATTCTGCTAGAATACTACTCAGTATGATTTTTAATTTTTTTTTAATGAATTCACACTGTTAATAATAATACATTAGTGTTTTAATTTCTTGACAGAAGTATTTTAATCTTGCTGTTAATGCATTCCAGATTGGTTTCTTTTTATTTTTTGAGAATAACATCTAGGGTATTTATTTCATTAATGACAAAAAAAAATTATAATTGAAAGGCTAAATTCGAATACATTTTCATGTTTGTGTTACTTACTATCAATACAGATACAGATCTTTTATAGCACTATAGTGTAGGTCTAGTAAATTCATGAAATACAATGAACGCATTGATTCGTTCCAGCTACTGGAATGAGATTATTTACTACTACTCAATAAAAATCAGTAATGTAATATAATGGTTAAGAAGTAGTAGTATTTGAATAGAAGCAGTCAGTAAATGACATAGGTTGTATGAGTTTAATTTACTTAACAATAATACATGGTGGATGGTAGCATAGTCGAAGACAATATTGTTCTCATTAAATTAAAATCATATTGATTGTACAATAAATTTTCACTCAGTTAAATAAACAGTAGGTATATTTTCAGTGAATGAAGTTACGTAACTAAAAAGACATTCGATAGGATTGCTATAAATTATTATTGAAACCATGAATCGATCAATGTTAGACTACCAGTAGAAACCTGGAAGCACGGGTGTAGACAGTAACTACCGAAGACTGTGTTTGAGGTTGCGCAACTCCGTGAATTGATCAAGTTAAACATTTACACCGTCAGACACTGGCTCTGTGGTTCGATGGTTAGGCGTTCGCCTACAATACCGAAGGTCCTGGGTTCGGATCCTGAGGGGTGAAGGAGTCGTGGATGCGCACTGCTGATGAGTAGTCCCATACCAGGACGAAATGGCCGTCCAGTGCTTCCAGGTTTCTAATGGTGGTCTAACATTGATCGATCCATGGTTTCAATAAAACTTAACAATCTTCACAACCCCGCAGTATAAATTGTTAGTCTGAAACTCGTACGTTTACATTTCTCGATAAAAACAAAACGATCTTCAAAATATTTACAGAAATTGATCATTATTTGATGAGATTCTGTAAACTGAGTAGTAGACTGATTGTAGCACCATCACATACCTTTGAGTTTGTTCTGATTTAATTTGGTTAAACTCTTTTAATGAACTCATTTAACCAAGCCATTCGTATAGGAATAACTTATATGTACCATTGGTTTTTACTATTTGTCTGGTTTGTATGAGAGTTGGTACGACTGAACATTGCTTACCGCCTACTCTCATATTCATCCTATTGGCTGTATTGTTAGCCTTTTGAATATTTCAATGACTCAGCCATCGTCCTATGCATATATACATATATACGAACATTTTAATCTTATTATTTCATTCATCGATTCGCTAACTCATCCGCTTGCTTGCCATCCGGCACTCGCATATCAATTTTATCTTTGTGTGATTGTTGTCTGTTGGCCTAATTGTGGTGTGCCAAATAAACGTATTCAACACGTCGTATTCGCTCTATTTATAAACGATTTTCTGGACGAGCAAATTACGAAGCCTGAGAACACGACGTTGGATATTGACCGTCACGAAACTAGTGATATATTGGCCTTCATATGATTAAGAAAGGTACCTATATAGTGTGATACAATACTAAAAGGTGTTGAAACTTAAAGTTTAGACTTTGAAATCTTTACTAAAAGCAGTCTATCACGGAAACCATACGTTTAAAAATTTTCAAAATCTATCTTTACGGTGGTTTCATAGACAGAAACGAATCTATTTTATGGTTTACTACAAAAGTACAGTATTTTATGTCTACCAGAAGAATGATTATCATATTCTTTGAATGAATCGTAAATGAATTACATTGAATATGTCCGGTCATTCAAAACGACATTGAGGAGATGATATCAAATTTAAACATTGTCGTGTATAAAAACACAAATTATGATTATAAGTGATACTTAAGGAACGTGTTGTATACATTCATTATTCACGGTAATGTACGAGTGGTAGATTGATTTTGTTTTAACCAAGACGCCTTTACACTAACGCAATCAATAAACACTGATCATTCGAACTAATGAAAAAAAAACTAGTAGGAAGACTGAGATTGTATGTGCGGAATCAAAATATAAGTTTTATGACAGGATTAATGTTGTTTAAACTTTATGGATGAGAAAAACAAAACGAATATTCTTTTTAAAAAAAAGGCGTAAAAATTTAATCAAAGTTAAAGAAATCAGTTTGCTTTTTTGACATGTTACCATCTCTTGAAGTTTATTTGACTTGTTCATTATGTTTGTAGAAAAAGAAAACTCAAATAAAATGAAAATGCTCATAAACATCAACTTTGAATACTAGATTGTTTTTAAGATATTCGTTAGTTTATGTTGAATTCAAATAACTAGATTCAAAATAACCCTGTCAGTGAGTCAGTTGCAACGTAGAACTTTGTACGTACATACGTATGCACATCAGTTTAAGTTGTCGCATCACATTAGCACAGAGAAACAATTGTCAGTTCAAATCCAAATTCCCGACCGTAGCTGCTACCTTGACGTGGTGGTCACGCTTGCCTATCGTGATGACTCAACCGAGCTATATTGGCTGGAACATATGTTCTTGAAGGTTCTACCATGCCAAGCAGGTTGATTGAAGAACGATGAGACTAAAAGCAGCAACTCAAGGGCTGAGAGCGAAGTCGTACTGTTGACTGTAAAGAGGTGTGATAGCGATAAGGTGTTTCCCTTGGACAACCAGCATCTGCAGTGATGCTGCCTTCTCACAAGGAAGGAGGGGTTAGAAAAGGTCGATCCTAAAAATGTCACATCTCACCCTACCTCACAGATTTGCGTCTCCGTTGGTAAGGGTGCCCACTAAGGGCTTTTAAGAGCGGAGCTAATACTGAAAAAACCCTTCATAAAAAGGCCGTGTGTGACCGGCCTCAAGCAGTTGTCCTCTCGACTCTGCGGTCACGCACCCAGGTCGTTAAGACCAACACTAATCTACCTTCTTTTTCAGGTCCCTCAAGAAACAACCTTCCACGGTGTGGGCAGCCTAGAAGTGACGATCGCCCTCATACCCGTAACAGCACACGAGAGCGAATCGGTCGAAATAAACTTAAAAAGAGAAAGATACAGGTGAGGAAGAATCCAGAAAAAGTGACACAGGTCTAATATGTGATATACTCGAAACTACTACGAGTTCACCTTATTCGGTAAACGAGAGAAAAGACAAATGATCCAGTGACACAGTAGGCTACTCTAATCCAAGCGTCTCAAGGCCCCACTAAGTAGAGGAAGAAGTCTTGGCATGACGTAGAGAGAATGTATTCACAGGTAACCAGAAAATATCAGGTCCACAAGCACACAACTCAAGCTTATTTATACAATGATAGAAACGCTATTGGGAGAGCCACAAAACAGAGTACTAAAATAATCACATCAACCAATGACAGTCAAAGGGGAAAATGCAAGCCCAATGTCAAAGTGAGCGTCTTTCAAGCGAAAACATAAAATTCAAAATCAGGACCTTTAGCCAAGTGATTTCTGAGGATCTAACGAACCCAACAATATGAATAAAAAGTCCACTACATGTTTTGTAAAAGATTGTCGATTACCAGTACAAAATGAGAAATAATTAGGTTCTATAGTCACATTGACATATTATTCAAAGTTTGAATTCATCTACTCTTCAAATTTGATTAATCACATTCAAGTAAATCAACTTTTTGTTGGTACTTGATAAATTAATTTATTATGAAATTTAAATTTATCTGACATGATCGATCAATCAACAAACAATAAAACTTTCAAATTAAAACTGCAATTTCAAAACTGATATTTTTATTAAGATACAACAACAGTGTAGATATTTCTCTGTCATAAAAGAAAAATATTAACGATATCACAAAACCAATCAACAGTTTATTATGCATTAATTACAACAATATAAACAAACACATGTTGATTGTAGAGCATGATTTATGATTCCATTTAATTAACAAATTAATTATTTGATTAATTAATTAACTAATTACATTTTTCATTATTGAAAAGAAATTCTAAAAAAAACAATCAATATTGCCAATCGGTATTCAAAAAGTATTCACGTGATCATAAGAAATACTTAGGATAGTTTTCTTTTTTAAGAAAAAAAAAACGGTTTCTTCAGTTTATGTACTATTGAGTTGAATCATTTCAAATGTCGCTTGTTTTTTTGTTCTAAAATACTTAACTATTTCTTTCTAATGGTGGTCTAACAATGATTGATTGATGATTCAAAACGTGTAAAAACACAAATCTCCAAAACCTCTGACCAAAAATATCGTAACAGTGCTTGCTCACTGGTGACTAGCTTCGTGAGGAAATTCTCGGAGTTCTAATTGAGAAGACGTGACTAGTGGAGTTCAACCCTGTTGGGTGTAGGCAGTAACTACCAAAGACAAATGGGTGAGGTCGCGCGAAATCTTTAGCTCAATCAGAGTTAGACATTAACACCGTTGGATGCCGGCCCAGTGGTCCGATGGTTAGGCGTTCGCGCACAATACCGAAGGTTCCACTGTGTTCGAATCCTGTGAGGTGAAGGAGTCATGGATGCGTACTGCTGATGAGTCTCATACCAGGATGTTAGGATATTCATCCAATATCCTCAGAGAATTATTGGTCGAATCCTATTGGTCGATTTCTATTGGTCAAAATTATGGTCGTTTTAATTCTCACAGTGAAATACTCAAATGTTGTCTCCCATTGGTCATCCTGACTGCCAATGTCATTTCAAATGTTACCTCCTATTGGTCGTCTTAACTGTCAATGTCACAGAATTCGATGCTGTTTCCTATTCGACCAAAATGTATATATACGCATTATCTGTAACATTTTATGACCACGACCAGGACCAGGGCTCGGTCCCGGATCCCTAGTCCGGGATCCTGATTCTCTTCTGTATTCGGACCTCGTACTTTTTGGATGCTTGTAGAATACAGGTTCTACTTCATATCATGTCTTCCTATTTTAACTAAATATGTGGGTTGTAATAATCGGATTTGAGTAACATGTCGTGTCACCGGATCCTCGCTCTCGGTTTCGACTAGGTAAACTCGTAATAGTTCAAGTATATCAAGTTGACGTGTTTACGTGCAGGCGTAACACAGGACGAAACGGCCGTGTTTCAGTGCTTCCAGGTTTCTAATGGTGGTCTTGAACAATGACTGATTGATGATTTCAAATGTGTAAAAACACAAACCTCCAAAAACTCTGCCCGAAAATATTAATTTCTTGCTTTACCTCCCGTCCAGAATATTAAACAATCTTCATAATCTATACGGGCAATTGAACGTTTCATTAGGCTTGTTTAGTTATCAATTGTATTAGCAGTGAAACGTGTCATGTATGTGAGATAATCTATTCATTGATCAATATTTACGCTATTCATTTCATAAATAATACTGGAAATGTTGTTAAAAAAACAATGATTTCGCATAATTTCAAAGTATCATAATGTGATAGTAGAGATAAAAGCATCAAAGCTAGTTAATCACAATAGTTGAAGTAGCAAAGAATTACTTTTTGTTCGATCAATAAAAAAATTCATTTGGATAACAACTCAATCATTAGCTTTTGGCATATAGCCAATATTTTGAAAGTTTAAATTATAGAGACTAATTAATCTTAGATTGATCAGTTAGTGCACACCTACATACGATAAGACCAGAGATAGGAATCAAAGGAATTCCGTTCGACTGTCGAACGCTTTCATTTATATTTCCAACTCTACTCATTTTGCAATACTGTGCAACAAACAATCTTCTAAAACTCTAGTGATAAGTTGAATATCTTACAACTGATACGGTGTGAATCTTGGTTTCTGAAATAGCTTTTCAACAGTAGTTACTAGTATGCTATTATGATCAATAGTATAATGATAAGTTTGCGGAGGTGTTTTGTATGTTTGTAGTGTGCATCACAAAATGACAGTAAGAAGATCAGAGTGACCTTTTGCACAAAGGGTGAACTCTCTATATATATATATATATATATACTTACATCTAGCCATTGATAATCAATCTATCAAGAAAATATTTTTAATATAAACAAAAGACACTCAATCATTGAGATGATTAAAGGAGAATGAAGGCAATTCAACGCATGAAATCTTCGTTCCGATAATTTCATTTACTCATGTTGTACAATCATATATACAGTTAATTTTATTTGCGTAAAATGAGAGTCTATAGTAAGTGATTACAACAATCATTAACTCTACCGTTAAGAAGTTATTATTTAGAAATGATTAGTTTGTTAAAGTGAGCCATTAAAGTATTATTGTGAAGAATGAAAATTTGGAAAGATAGTAGTCAGTCAGTCAGTCGACAACATCGCAGAACATCGTAGGTACATACATACATCAGTTCAAGTTGCCATACCGCATTAGCACAGAGATGCTATTGTCACGTTTGTAGGCGTTCTAGGGTTGGGTAAACAAAAATAAAGATTTTGAATAGTTTTAAAGAAAGCGAAACATTTGAGAAGAATGCCAGTGAGTTGATAACGACGACAGTACTCGGTACACCATAAATTTTATCTCTCGTTCACAGATTAATGTTGAAACAGCAAACTACCGTTACTTCTGTTTAGCGTCGTAATCTAACTCATATACTAAGTGAATTATGTTTGTTACACACTAAATAATAAACCCTATACGCGGTAGTCAAGCTTTTCTATTGGTTGATTGCTGTCTGACATGTTTAAATGTACAATATTATTAGCTATGATTACTCTGTCCTAACCTTGAGATGGTGGAGATCTTGGCTCCTTAATCTTCTCCATTGCTGCTTATAATTCTACTATCGCTATCACTCTTGGATTTGAACTGACATATAGGTCTCTGTGCTGACTTGATGTGGCAACCTGAACTGATGTACTTATGTACGAAGTTCTGCGTTGTATCTGTCTGTCTGTCTGAGATGGTGGAGAAGATTTGTAGCTCAGGTGGATGAATGTGGTGGTGGTGGTGTTTGGTTCTCTGAGCTGAATTCAACTCAGAGAACCAAACACCACCACCACAATCAGTCCTAACCTATTTTCAAATCATTTTTAACAACATAATTATTTCACTTGAAAACCAAACGATTAAAACATGATTACTTATTCACTACAAACCATAATAACAAGCATGCATTAACTAACCATTGTTGTACATTTCTTCTTCAGTTGACTGATCTTTTCTACACAATAATACACCAAATTTGTGATTACTCAATAACTACAGTAAAGAAAATTTTAAAAAAATAAACATCAAATTATAAAATACTGACAAAGATACAATTTGAACAAATTTATTTTAATGAGTGTAGTAAAAGAAAAGCTGTGTTAGTAAAAAAAAAAAAGATGATCATGGAAATGTGTTAACTTCATATGTTGACAATTCTGAACTTATTCGCTTCAAGTTTTTCTGCCATCTCGAAGTATAGTTGGTTAATATGAGTTAATTTACTGAGATAATTGACAGCTTACTAACGTACATTCACATTTACTTCGTGATAAATGACAATTTTCAATTGAAGTCAATTCCATCACAGAGTTTCAGTTCATACAAATGGAACTGTGATGATTGTAAGAAATTATCTAGACTATGATATATATCTACGAGGGAAAATACAAAATCCTCTGATTCAAAACAACGTACACCGACCAGATTACTTTTGATGGAGATGCCTTGTAGGACGTAAAATCCTTTAAATAGCTTGGCAGCATCAATGATAATAGACAAGGTGGACCTGATGCGAATGTGAAAGCGCGGATCAGCGACGCAAGGGCTGAATTTCTATAAGTGAAGAAAATCTGGAACTCAAACAATTGTCCACCAACACAAAAGTCAGAGTTTTCAATAAAAATGACAAGAAATTTCTACTGTACGGGCCAAAACTCAGAAAACCACAACAGCCATCATCCAAAAGCTACAGGTGTTTATCAACAGTCGCCTACGGAAAATACTTCTGATCTGCTGGCCAGACCTACTGCGGGATAGGAAAAACCAGCAAAGGAATAAATCAAAAAGAAGCGTTGGAGGAGGATAGGACACACATTAGGTAAAGCATCTAACTGTATCACAAGACAAGCCCTAACTTGGAATTCTCTAGGCCAAAGGAAAACAGAAAGACTAAAGAACACATTACGCCGAGAATTGGAAAAAGGCATACGAAGAATGAACATCAGTCGGATTGAACTAGAAAATAAGGTTCAGGACAGAGTAGGTTGCTGAATGCTGATTCGTTCGGAGTAACAGGAGTAAGTAAGCAAGTAAGCAAGTACGCAAGGGATATACATATCTCGACTTGTAATCATTTATGATCACTTCTTACAAATCATATACTCAACTTTATTGTTTCACCAGACGATTTTTTTATGGAACGAACAATAAAGTTAGTGTTAAGTTTAATTAAAACACAATTGTTTTTTTATTTAAACTAATAATCCTTGAAAATCTGTTCAGTGAGTTTGTATCTGAAGGACATTTCACAGATGAATATATATATATATATATATATATATATATATATATATATATAGAGAGAGAGAGAGAGAGAATTGTACTTCATATATATAGTGTAAGAGAGTTGTTGATCAACATGGTAGAATTTTTCTTTTGAATCAAGCATTAATTTTAACTAGATCATCATTGCATATGCTATGAAACACCATTAAACTTAATCACAAAAACGTAAATCTATTAGAGATTATTCAAACAACAACAGCAACAACAATCACAGTGTCTTCAATTCATGCTGAAATTTCAATCGCTTTATGCATTTCTAACAACTATTCACTATTTACCATTTGTCATGAATATATAATCCATATTCACTGAATTGAATTTTGAATGTCATAGTGTTTACTATCACAATAATAATAATAATAATAATAATAATAATAATAATAATAATAATAATCTTTACAATTCAATGAGTTTATTACACCACATGAAATATCCATAAAATATGTCAATAGTTTATTTATGGATTTTTTTCGATACAATCATAAACTCATCAGTAGTGCGCATCCACGACTCCTGTACCCGACAGGATTCGAACCCAGGACCTCCGGTATTGAGCGCGAACGCCCTGACCGTTAGACCACTAAGCCGGACCACGCGGGTGCAGGAGTCGTGGATGCGCACTGCTGATGAATCCCATAACAGGACGAAACGGCCGTCTTACAGTGCTTCCAGGTTTCTAATGGTGGTCTAACATTGATCGATTGTTTCATGGTTACAAATAAAACTTAACAATCTTCACAACAACCCAGCAATACAATCAATCATAAACGTATATTTCTAATTTAAAAAAAGTGTTTCATTTATATTGTTGTTATTGTCGTGATTGTTGTTCTCGTTGGTAAACCTTATGTAATGATGACACAAGTTTGCATTAGTTTTCGTAACAAGAACAAAACAATCAAGTTACTCATCTTTATTAGAGTTTGTTGTAGTATAATGAATGTTCCGAAAAAAAGAAAAAACTGCTGTATAATAATAATTGATACTTTAAAAGAGGATAGAATAACTACTACTAGATGATGATGATATCGTTAACGTTTATGAAATGAAATGTCATGGAGAAAAAAAATTACGATGTACTTCATTAATCGTTGTAATGTAAACAAAAATGATGTAAATCCATACGATCATACAAATTGGACAGATTGAAAATATTGATTTATAAAACAACATCACTGTATTTATTACTGGAATGAAATGAGACAGT
>OX103979.1:65830199-65955426 GCA_944470395.2 Schistosoma turkestanicum
CAGTTGACCTTGGGATTTCGATTCCCACCAGGAAAAATCCTTAGATGTGATTAGCTGCTGTGTATTTTAGTGTGCTATTTATTTCCCTAACTGTCCCAAGGACGTTTATATGATGTATGCTTGATTGTACTGTGATTGCTGTGTGTTTGTAGAATATACTTTCAACGCTTACAAAGCCTTCTTACTTCGGCTTGGGTTTCAAGGTAGCCTACCTGGACGCTGGTAAAAGTCTCGTTCGCGTTTATCGACTAAGGTAAACTCGTAATAGCCTCCAGCATACTTAGTGACGAACATAATAGGTCAGAACTGTTTATTAGTATACGTGCATAAGATGACACAGGTATTCTAAAAATCTTATAACGAGACAGTTATATAGAATAAACTGACATCAGACAAACACATACCAACAAGAAATGATAAAAATTTCCGTCATGAATATAAAAAAAACAAGATGTTATAATCGTTGAACACATTGGTAGTTATCCGGAATACATTGGCTTAGTGGATAAAACTCATTAACCTTTAAGGTTATAAATACTGAATTCAAGTTTCAACGTGAACATTAATTATTATAACTAAGAAGATACCGGCTGATGAGTTTTGAGCACAATGAAACTCACATCTTGAACATTTGAATTGTATACTTAACTCCTAACAACCCAATTGTTAAAACATTGGTCTCATGTTCAATACATGTGAATAAGAAAATTGAAACTAGTTAAACAAATACACCATAATGTCACACAAATTGACACATGCACACACACTACTACTACTAATCTTTTGTATTTTATGATGAAATGAAACACAATTAATTACTTCCAGTATTATCAAACACTTTCATGAATAATACATGAATATATACCCTGTATACTTTTTGTTTTTCATATTATACGAAGAAATTACCTTTTATTAATGTGAAAAAAATAGCTTTGTACACATTCTTGTTTGCGAAATTCATGTCCAAATACATGTTACTTGTGTAATGTATCAATTAAAAATGATTTTTCTGTTCATTATTATTGTACTTGGAATTACTTTGTATTATATTTACTCATCACTTTAAATATTTCTTGTAATAAGCCCAGTGCATATGTACCGTTGAAGCGAAATTCAGCGACCTAGATTTGATAATTCTATTGAAAATATTAATCTTGTAGGTGCATTATTGCCTAACTTCAGTTAGTCTGATTAAATATTATGCTGCGAATTACTAAATGTAAAGTCAAAAATATTAGTAGGTTTTAGTCATTGGGTTTGTGATACACGAAATGATCGTTTTGGAACAGTAGACATCTTCACAAAATCTCCATGTAAGTAAGATTAAATATCCTTACAGGATTGTAGAGATTGCTTAATTTAACTAGAGTCTTGGGTCGATAGACGTCAGATTACTATGAGAAATGAAGAAGCATTGGACAGCCGTTTCATTCTAGTATGTGTGACTCATCGGCAGTGTGTATTCACGGCCTTCTGAGCAGGAACCTCACCTAGGACGTCCAGTCTTGCATGAGAACGCCTAACAACCTGATCTATGAGCCAGCATCTAACTGTGTTGATGTCTAGAGTCAAATACAACGCAGAACTTCGTAAGTAAGTACATCAGTTCAGGTTGCCATGCCCCATCAGCACAGACACGCAACTGTCAGTTCAAATCCAAGAGTAATAGCAATAATAGAAGTATTAGCAGTAATGGAGAAGATTAGGGAGCGAAGATATGATTCGAGAAGTATAATTCAGTAAGATGAATTTAGAAGGAGATAGGTAGGGTTGATGTCTAACTTAAATTAACTCACGATATGGAGAGAACATCATACATTGTTGTCAGTGGATAACTGCCATACACCAGACACGGTTGAATTACACAGGTTACGGCTTCTCATTAGAACGTTGATTAGTTTATTGTTTTAAATAAAATGAACAAACTACACGATAATAATCATGTGCCGGCTAGTGACTAACTTCGACAAGGAATTCTCTGAGTTTCAGTAAAAACCTCGACTATTAAACCCAAACCATGTTGGGTGTGAGGTGACTGGATAAAGAAGTTCCCCGAGTTCTAGTGTGAAGTCATGACCAGTGGAGTTCAGGCCTGTCGGGTTTGAAGCAGTTTTTACTAAAGATAATGAATGAGGTTGTACGAGACAACAGATTGATCAAATTTAGACATTAACAGCGTTGAATGACAGCTCAGTTATCTAGAGGTTAGTCGTTCGCGCGCGATACTGAATGTCCTGAGTTTGGTTCTCACTTGCTGGGGTCTTGGACGCGCACTGCCGTCGAATGCTTCTTGGTTTCTAATGGTAGTGAAATACGAATCGATTTATGATTTTAAAGATTAGGTGTGCTGTAAAATATTTTTAATTAACGGATTCGATGTTTGAGTTTAGTTTAAGTTTGATCTTTAAATATTTCAGAATCAATTGAAATATGTACTAAAAAAGACGTAGTTGAGATGTACCACGATCAGTAAATTTACGGCATGTGGCAATGCATATCCAGGTTCAAATAAATAAAAGGATATTTGCGGCTAAAATTATTAAAGTACAACTGCGAATGATGGAAACGCTCATGTAATTTAGGCGCTTAACTTTTCGGCCACCATGTTCGAGGATCGAAACCGGTTTCACCTACTTTGATTTAGACAGGTGAGTAGTATCATTAGCTCTCACACCTACAGTACGTTTTATAATTAAATATTTGGCGAACGAGCTAATAAATAAGTTACAGAGTTCTACTCAGTGATCATGTGTGGTTTTCACTGTATGTCAAATCGAGTGAAATCAAACGATACTATCATAAGACTCAAATAAAATGAAATAGAATACTTTTAGCTTAATCTTCACATACAAGTACATTGAGTGTCTGTAAACCTGCTATACAAATTCTTGTATATTATTCAGTAATAACATTGCTTTATCTCAGTCTTAACATGTGATTCATATCAATGACAGTACTGAATTTCGATTCTTAAAGAAATTTGTCAGTGAGCTATTTTACTCAAAATCTGACATTTGACATAATCGTTACACAATTTAAAAAAGAAAGCCTCTTAATACTTGAGTCAATCCCAAAAAGCTAGACATGTTCAGATCACCTATTTTATGATGAAGTATTCATTTTACTCACAGTCTTGTACATTAAAAGTAGACAAAATTATTTTCACCAAGCAAATCTTAGTACACTGAGGTCAGATTTAAATGTTCACATTTAACAATATGTCTTACAATCAGATGAATAAAAAAAAATCAAAACAAAACAAATAATCACGGAATATATACACCACAAATCATAAAATGTGACTTTTCATTCTAATAGATATTAAATTAAAATACAAGTAAAAACATGCACTGTTGTTTATATTATTATTATCAATAATAATGTCTGATAATTAATTATTTTCACTGAAATTTAGAAAAATAGTCAATAATTAGATATGTCACGTGATTTAAATGCAACGACTGGCCGCATTGTACAGCTTTTTTATTTATTCAATCAGAATTAAATTACAAATCGCTAATCGATCATTGATAAACCGTATTAGGACTCTTTAACAGACTCCATCATGTTTAAATCGTTAGTGTTATTTATGTTGGATGTGAGTTAAGTAGTACTGGTTGATAAAATTTGACAATGATTGTGTGGTGTGAGCTACTTATAAGTAGTATATGACGTGAGTGTCAACGTAATGTCTGGCAGCAGAACATGGGGGAAGATCAAGAAAGGAAGAAGAGTGGGAACACAATGGAATTTATATGAAACGCATGAATAGTGACAATGGATTGATGTATTGCAACAGGAACAGTCCAGTTTGATATGATAAACTGATATTTTGCAAATGAACGATTTACGATATGGTTTTCCTATTTTACTGAGTAACTCTGTAATTTTCGTTAAATACAATCCGGTTGGCCCACCTGTGTTCTCATTCACTACATTTGTACTGTATCATATGTATCAGTCAAAATTCAAAATGAACAATTCTACTTTGAATGATTATGATGATTTAAGTGATTTAAGTTGATCGTCAACTTTCTATGTGAAGGGGTTTGACCAAGTTTGTGTATATATGATAGAAGATCATTTCAAATCAAGTCATATATGTCTATTTCATACCTTTTACTAGTTTTAAACAAATGAAATAATTTTTCAAAAAATTTATCACATCGAATTATTATTCATGTCACTACTACTATTTTCTTTTTGATGATGATGGTAAAGTAACGCAAATTTTAAATAGTGCACTTATTAATTACATTGTCATTCAATGCATAGTTTGTTTTTTTAAATGAATGACGAAAATACATATTTTTTATTATGGTAAAAATACCCTAATATGTGATGTATTCTAACAAACAACAGTCAAGTTGAATTTTATACATATATCAGAAAAAAAAGTAAAATGAAGCTTAGAATCAAATTGACACTTGAAAATTGTTTGAATTAACAGCAGCAGCATCATCACATTGAAATGTAACTTTTCAAATCAATCAACATCTGTTATATTTTTTTTTTCGTCAAGTATCAAATATCTCTCTGTCAGATATGATTGAAATATTTTGTTTTGACTATTCAACTTAATCGATGCTTCTTATAAACACTGAATATTAATAATTTCTGTCGCACATTTCAAATCTAACCTATCAATTGTGAATACATTGAACAATGTTAATTTTGTTTAAATGAATATAAGAATTTAATGTAAAAAAAAAGTGGATTTTTTTTCTGTTGTTCTTTTACAAACTATCATTATTTATCATGTGAACTATAAAATTATGTTTAAAATATGTATGTTACAAGTAAATCTTTTTTTTCAAATCACATACCTATTATTCATTAAAAGTAAATTGTTTTTTAATCAACTGTAAAATTAATTAAGTTTAACTGACTTTTCAGTAGGGATGAATATGTTACTTTTGAGAAAATTATCATGAATTATATATCCTGGGACAACGGAGTAAGCAATGCTTTAGTTAAGAAACAGGTGCTAGGTAAGGATGGCAGATCAATAGATGAAGTAGTGACACTCCATCAGTTGAGGTGGTTGGAACATTTGTTGCGTATGCCTAACTACCAACTATTTCGGTCAAGCTATATTTTGTGTGGTGTAGGAATAGGTTAGAAGAAAGTTAGGGTCGGCCAGATCAAAACATGTCACAAATCCATGAAGTCACTGATAGCTGGACTAAGTCATGTCGATAGGTGTCGACTACCCGAGTGGGGTCCGCGAGATGATTATAATCGATGGTTAGAGACCTTGAATGACATGGCTCAAAACCGTTTGCAATGGCACAGGTGCATTCATTCTTCATGTTCTCTCAAATCCTAAACTTTCTAATTCTTCATCACTTTATCTCTATCTTTTGAAGTCTATTTCACTAGTTTCTACTTTTTCTAATCCTAACCTCTACGACTACTGCTCATACTTTTACTACCTTTACTACTATTGAATCTGAACTGACAATTACATCTCTGTGCTAATGTGGTATGGCAACATGAAGTGATGTACGTACGTACGAACTTCACTATGGGATGGTGGAGAAGATTTGTAGATCAGGTGGATAATTGTGGTGGTGTTTGGTTCTCTGAGATGGGTGTTTTGGTTGTGGAGCTTTCATTGTTCTCCTGCTGAACAACATCATCAGCAGCACAAACTTCAGATAGCAGAAGTGAAGTATTCGAATTTCTCCACGTTTGACCTGTAGCTTGTTCTGCTAACCTCGATCTTGATTGGTTGCTGTTGACCTTTAACCTGTCGTTGTTTACACCTTTGTTTTGATTGCAACCGCCTTTTGATCTGTTTCTTGATCCTGTGTCACCTATGACTTTCCTGATTGGTTGCTATTGGTTGACTGATTGATCATGGATTATTCATATATTAATTTGTTTTTGTTAAAGCATGAATCTCTTGTCATTTGATTTAGATTCTTTTAAAATGTTTTAATATTTTTCGACAACGAAGGCCTCACTTTATTCTTAAAATATATTGTCAGTAAAGTTGATTCTTGTCACATTTGTATATTAAGAATTCCTTATATATGTAAAGATGAATGTATGAGAGAAGAGTTAAGTGTTTGGCTCTTTGTGAACTGGAATTGCTCAAAGGGCAACTTTTATTAAGTCTGTATTGATTTTTTATCTGAAAGTTTTAACTCACCTTACTTTATATTCAAATATTCGTACACTACGAATAGTAATTAATATGATTCATTTGAGAAAATGAAAGTTTGTTGATACGTAACAAGCAATCATGAAACTAAAGGGATATTTTAGTGCAAAGATTTTTTTCGGAAATCTTGTCGCGTAATTTAGTTCAAATAGTTTTAAAAAGTTTTTCAATAACCTTTGTATGTCTAAAGCTCATACAGTTTCCTAGGGTAGCATTGACGTATATCATTTTCTCCTCAAACAAAAACATATTCGCTTCACACAAGCTATAGCTTCATTGAAGTACACTTTTAAACATGATATCAATTCCAAATTATTCAAATTGATTACAATGATTGACATTATATATTTTTTTTTTATTCTTATTTTTACGTATTTGCTTATTACGTAATGGTTTTGATGTTCTTAATGATTATTTGAAGTCTATTCATCCACCTTTGACATACTATTGAGAAATGTAATTGTCAATTCAAAACCCCTTAGTAGTAGAAGTAGCAGAAGTATGAGCAGTCATCGGAGAAATTAGAGTTCGAAGATAATATCCAAGAAGTATAATTCAGTGAGATAAATTTAAAAAGAGAAAGATAAAGGTAATTAGGAATTCAGAAGATTAGGACTTGACAGAACACAAAGAATGTATGCACCTACGCTATTGTAAACAATTTCGATCCATGTCATTCATGCTCTCTAACCTTCGATTACTATCATCTTGCCGAGCCCCAACCAAGTGGTAGGTAGCCTACAACTAGCGAACATGACTCAGTCCGCTTGTCAATGACTTCATGCATTTCTGCCCAACGTTTCCAGTCTACATTTTTAAAACATATCCATCAACATTGAACATTGTAACATCAATGCACATAAACACACACACACACACACTTATGAATTGTTTGTAAGTAAATAAAAATTTAAAAAGCGCAATTCACACTCACCTCCATTTCATCTAATTTTAATAATTTTTCATAAACTATCCGATCTGGTTGACCAGGTTTTAAATAATCCATAACATGTTCATTTTTCACTAAATATTGTAATATCATTTGTTGTTCATTGGTGGAATGATTTAACAATAAAGTATCAGTTGATTTTATTGAATTCTTTTTACTTAATTTTCTTGCTTTTGTTATAATCGATTGGGAATGATTCGATGTGTTGGTTGTTGGTGTCGTTGTCTGTGGTTGTGGTGGCGGTGTTGTACTTGGTGTAATCGGTGTCGTTGTATTCAGTGTAGATGATAATGATGATGATGTTGATTTTGTGTAAGGGAGATTTGTTTTGTTCAATATTTCAATCATTGATAAATGATCATTTGTAGGATGTGTCACTGTACTATTATTATTATTATTATTACTACTACTAGTAGTAGTACTAGGTAAATTGTTGTTGTTACTTTCATTTAAGGTTGAAGAGCTATTTACAGTAGGTTCATGTATGAATAATGAAGCGATTGATTTATTGTGTTTAATTAAATTTTTATTGATAACACAACCACGTAAATCTGAACCCTATAAGATAATTATTGAAAAGGAAAATAGAAAAAACGTTTCATTTTAGATTAGGATCAGTGAAAAATTGAGCTCAACTCAATTTCATTGTTGAAACCATAAATCGATCAATGTTAGCCCACCATTAGAAACCTGGAAGCACTGTAACACGGCGGTTTCGTCCTGGTATGGGACTCCTCATTTCATTTACTTTTTATTTTGGGAAAAAATTCATTCATAATCTATGACGGTTTACATATAAACATACCCAATCACATAATCTATCTGGATGAGTGATATAAGTAAATATAATAAGAATAGTTTCGATGAAAGATTGGTTTTTTTGACAAACTGAAACATGGCGATTAACTATGAAGTTAATCAGTATTATTCTAAGCTATACAGGTAACGAAATTGTAGTAGTAGTGATATATCTGGCAACTGGTCACAAAATATAACTTTAGATATTCTCTTTCAGTATTCGTTCTTATATGACTTTCACTTTATTTCCTTAAATCATATTTAACAGTGTTCAGTTTCGTTCATTGTCATTCTTGCTCCAATATCTCGTTTTATCGGTGTTTTTATATTCTGTTTATTTCACTGTGTGCAGAGTGTTAATGAGATGTGACAATTTAAGTGAATGTGTATTTATGTCAATCAAACTCCATGTTCATTCGTAATTGAACTAAAAGCACATACTCGACCAGTTTTAATGCTTCTATACTTGATCACATCAATAGAGATTATTGTAGAAATGAGTTATAAACTATCTTATTTGGATTTGGTTCAACCAGACATATACAGAGTCACAATAAAAATAGGTCATTTTCTTGTATTTCGTTACATTATGACGTGTATTATAATCAGGTTGTAACGAATAAAATCAAAAAAATTGAACGTATGACATAATATTTAGCGCAAGATATTCAATGGACTATATTTCAATAACTCTGACCATTTCAGACACTGATGCTGAACATCTGAAAGCCGTAATCATATTCATATTAGTATCATTAGAATATGACTTATATCTTTCGATATTATCAAGGACAAAACTGATTATCTGTGAAAGAAAAAAGATGATGATGTTTCATATAACTGAGCCAGTATTTGTCAATTCGAGTTATGGAGATTAGTGTTTTTCACACACATTTGAAATCATTGCGCAAAAAATCCTTAGATCAATCAAAGTTAGACATTAACACTGTTGGATGCCGGGCCCAGTGTAGTTCAGAGGTTAGGCGTCAGTAGATTCGAATCCTGCAAGATGCAAGAGTCATGGATGCGCACTGCTGATGATGAGTCAGTCCCATACCAGGACGAAACGACCGTCTTCTGCAGTGCTTCAAGGTTTCTAATTGTGATGGTCTAACAATGATTAATTGATGAGCTAGTATTGTTTAACAGCAGCTTAAAGAAGGTTGTGAGAATTTGATCTTGTTATTGTTCAGTTATCATTCTTTCCGTGATTAACTTAAGCTGACGATTAAAATTTTTAATTAAGAATGATTGATTCACATAAATCTGCCTTCTTTCCAAAAAAAATACTCTTTACATATTGCTAACTAGCTTGGAATTCCATTACTGAAGTTCAAAATTTAGATATGATCAATATAGTTCAACAGTGTTGAAGGAGAGAGACAGATAACCCATTATCGCGCAGTTGACTGAACTTCAGAATGTGTGAGCTTGCACTTTTGTCTACGTAAATTAAACAGGATTGTAGTTACTGTAAAACCTGAGGGCGTTATATTCAATTCATATGAGTCTGAAAGTATAGATTAATGCGACTGGTCTCAGGATAGTCAAATGAGACTTTTTAGCACTCTCAGGTTTTTTAAAACATTCTCTACATTGATTCAAACTAATGACACTAACTATTAAACAATTTCTGACTGAAACAAAAAATTTGTAGTCTACGGTAGACATTATTGTTTGGCAACTGTTTTTTGTTTTTCTGTTTTGTAATTTACTCAAGCATCTTTTTCAGAGTTTCCAGAGATTCATTTGACGTCAACATTATATATATATATATATATATATATATATATATATATATATATATTTGTTCTTTTTTCATCATATTTCTAACAAAAACTATGATGGTTGTTCAGTACTGGACTCAATCAATCAATCAATCAAGCAAGTAAGCAAGCAAGCATCATTGTCAGTCTGTCATTCTCTCTCCAAGTAGTTTACAATTATCATTACAAAGTGAAGCTGAACTAATCGAATGTGTTGTGTTTGTGCTCGCTCTTTCAATCAATTTATTAAAAGCATTTAACATAGATATTAGTCTCACATGTTTCTGTAAGCGTGAACTACCACTACTACTACTACTACTACTACTACAACTCTATACAGATGCAGCCATAAATAAGAAATGACAAATAAACAGTAAGTGTATTGAAGTGTATGTGTGTGTATGTGTGTGTATGTGTGTGTATGTGTGTGTGTGTGTGTGTGTGTGTATCACTGAGTCATTCATTATTGGCTAAAAACACTTTCTTTTTGTTGTTGTTTTTATTTTCAAAAATAATCAATAATTATGAATTACACATTTTATTTGTGCAATGCCATTAAACCATTAGAATAAAAGCATAAATAAGTCGTTTTTTAATTATTATTATTACTATTATTATTATTATTAAGAATTACGCTGAGCATTTTTTTATTCTTGATTGTTTAAAATTTATTGATAAAAAAAATTTTAATCAGCATGATTTCATTTAAAAATGTCAATTGACTTTCAAGGTGCAATGATTAAAAATATTTATACTCTAAATTAAATAAATTTGTGAAATTTTTTTAAAAACATTTTGAGTAAAGAACTGATTCATCTACATGTCTAGTTTCTTTTTTTTTAGAAAAGTATTAGAGTAAATAAGAGAAGAGGATTTTGATGAGTATAGAATGCACGACTCCTGCACCCCGCAGGAATCGAACCCAGGATCTTTGGTATTGTGAGCGAACGCCCTAACCGTTAGATCACTGAGCCGGTACCCAACAGTGTTAATGTCTAACTTTATCAAATTCACGGAGTTGCGCAAACTCATACCCTGTATACATCCGGACAAGTTTGAACTTCACTGGTCACGACTTCCCACTACAACTCGGAGAAGATTCCTCACCAAGCTAGTCACTAGTGGACACATTGCGGGGTTGTTGTGAAGATTGTTAAGTTTTATTTGTAACCATGAATCGATCAATGTTAGACCATCATTAGAAACCTGGAAGCACTGGACAGCGGTTTCGTCATCAATCAATTCTAAATAGTAATGGCTTGATTCAAGCTACCAGTAAAAATAAAAAATAATTATTTTAATAGGTTTAAAAAATTTCAGTTTAACTCTTTGATATGCTGGTCAATTGATATGCTTGAATGCTATGACGAGTTCACCTTATTCGGTAGATGAGAGTGAAGATAAATGATCCAGTGACATGATAGGCTACTCTAATCCACTAAGTAAAGGAAGAAGTCTTGAAAACGCGTAGAAAGTGTATTCTACAAGCATGCAGAAAATATGAGGTTCACAAGCACACAAATCAAGTTTATTTATACATAATAGAAACGTCCTTGTGCGAGCCACAAAAATAGTGCACTAAAATAACACATCAACCAATAACAGTCAAGGATTTTCCGAGGGAGAAATGTAATCTCAAGGTCAACTGATCAACCCATGTGCGAAAGCATAAAATCCAAAAGTAGGACCGTTATCAAGTGAGTTCTGTAGATATAACGTCCCCAACACTTTTTTTTTTATCAGTGTTGAAATATATATATACACTGAATTGATCACTGGTATGTCGAAGTATGAATGCTATAAAACTAACGCTATTTACATAGAACTTTGAGTCATTTATCCAGTATTGAATAACATTCTCCTGTGTTTTGATGTGTTTTGAAAAAATTTTTATTTAAACTTCATCTTTCTAGTGAAATAAAATGTGCATCATCAGTATACTACTACTACTACTGCTGCAGTGAACGAGAACACAGGTGGGCCAACCGGATTGTACTTAACGAAATTACAGAGTTACTCAGTAAAATCGGAAAACCATATCGTAAATCGTTCATTTGCAAAATATCAGTTCATCATATCAAACTGGACTGTTCCTGTTACAAAACATCAATACATTATCACTATTCATGCGTTTCATACAAATTCCATTGTGTTCTAACTCTTCCTTTCTTGATCTTCCCCCATCTTCTGCTGCCAGAGATTACGTTGACACTCACGTCATATACTACTTATAAGTAGCTCACACCACACTACTACTACTACTACCACTACTACCACTACTATTACTATTACCATTACTATTCAGTGCCAAAATGTGCAATCAATATTTTTATGTGACAGACCTTCTATAAGTATGATTGACCTATAAGATTAATTTTAAAACAAGACGATAGATTTGAGTATTACAATCTGCAAAGGTCAGTACAATATATTGATTGTATCTTTTTTTATACCATATTTTACTTGCAATTAAAGAATTACATCAATGATAAACTTTTATGGCTTACTTGTTCACGTCGAACTATTACCAACCATGCTGGTAAATAGTTCAAGTTTGTTCCATGAATTTTATTTTCTGTTTTCTTTTCTAATGTTAATAAATTCTTATCAGAATTACTTTCTTTACAAGTAATAATATCTGCGCCATTCTGATGTAATTGTTTATTTTCTGGTATTGATATACTGCAATGTGATTTGAAATATATCGATGTTTTTGCTAGACTTATGGCTACTGCTCCATCATTAGGCATGATACCAAACCAATTTTGATGTTGATCACCTACAAAGAAATATAATTTTTAAAACATGGATGAAAAGATATACTGAATATAAGCGTAAACAGTATCTGTTTCTACGCATTGAAATCATCAATCAGTCATTGTTAGACCACCATTAGAAATCTGGGAGTACTAAACAGCCGTCTCGTTCTGGTATGGGACTCATCAGCAGTGCGCATACACGACTCCTGCTACTCACATTATTCGAACCTCCGACCTATCCTCTAGACCACTGGGCTCGTGTCCAATGGTGTTATTGTCTAACTCTGATCAATCTAGAGATTTTGCGCTACCTCGATCATTTGTCTCTGGTAGTTATTGCCTACACTCGACCAGGGTGAGATCCGCTAGTCACGTCTTCTTACTAGAACTCCGAGAATTTCCTCAAGAAGCTAGTCACTAATGAACATTTTGGGATGTTTTCAATTGAAGTTATGAAGATTAGTGTTTTCAAACTTTGAAATCATCAGTCAATCATTGTTAGACCACCATTAGAAAACTGCAGGCACAGGACGGCCGTCTTTTCCTGGTATGAGACTCATCAGCAGTCCATGTTTCGTTAAACTGTGTACGTTTATACCCACCAAAAGTTAAAAATAAGATGAAAAGTAATCAATATTTATCAGATTTGCCGATGTTTTCATATATCTTTATGAACATTTTTGGGAACCATTAAGATCGTCTGCTCGCTACCTCTAAAATGTGCATTTTCTACTTGAAACATGTCAATGAAATATATCCTGGAAAGTCAAAAGAATTTTTGAAACTTAAATCAGTGTCTTTTGGTGCAAGACTCACAATTTCAACCATAAGACACTCAAATTTTTAGCAATGATTTAAGAACAAATTAGTTAGAGGCGAAAACAAATTTGAAAATTCATTCTCTAAGGTATAAATATGCAGTAAACGCAACTAGAGTGAGCCTAAGATTGAGTTTCTTTATCAATCTAGTAGCTAATTACTAATTATTAGTCGTTCGTTCATTTTCTCTGAGTCATGTCTAGCTAATTTTGGTATTTGTCATGCGTGACCCATTCGGTCTTTCCTTAAAAGACATTTATTAGTGCGTATTTCTGATGTTTTTCCAACATAGAAAAAGTATCGTAATTATCTATAAATCGTTTCTGAAACAAATATATTTCGCATAGGAATGCCAAATGTTTGTTTTGTTCCAACTGTAAACAGAAATACAAACCTCAACAAAAACACTTTCAGAATGATAATAATATGATAAACGGTCCCTAAAGATCACCCGATATAAGTCTTAAGAACCTCAAAAGTCGATGCGTTTGATTCCTTCACATTGGTTTATAAAGCAACTGGTCTACTTGACATTGAAAAGATGCACTATTTTTAAAATTTCTAGACATAAATTTTCGTATTTAACAGAAAGTTATCTTTTCCCCGTTTATAAGGAAACGCATTAATTAGCGACAAAGATATTGAGGTATTTGATTTAGGCTGGTGCTTAAAGAAGATGTCCTTTAAAATTTTTAGTTCTTAAGGAAATCGAGAAATACATTTTTTCTTGTTCCATGTCAATTATTAAACGGATATTTTTGAAGGTTTTATGTAGCACAGATTTAGCTTACATTAAGACAGCATGAGCACGCTACATTATTATAGTTACGTTGGCAAGAATATTTGAACTGAAACTTTTCATGGATGGAGCAAGGAAAACGATTTAAGAAAGATAAAGTGATATCTTCTTGCCCAGTACTTATAATACACAAAAAAGTTTTCTGTCCTAAATAACCTCATTTGAATTTTCATTTCACCATAATAAAATAAATATACCGCTAATCAGCTTTCTTGGTACAGATACATTAATTATGTGTTAATGCTGGCTTTAAACATTCATAGAATAAAGTCCGACTTAAAGAAGTAAATGATATTATTTTATTCTACACGGGTCTTCATTCTGTTTCCTTCATTGTAATCGAAGAAGCAATACGTACAAAGTCACTTTTACATATTTATGGTCAAATATTTCAAAAATATGCTAATCTCGAAGTGGGCTACTTAGAAATTCGCATTTTCAGCATCTATACTGTGTGAAACTCACATGTTAATTGTTTCTCGGCATATTTTCACTATTTTACGTTTTATTATCATGGGATAATGTACAATCCGAGTGGTGCTACATTATATAAATGAACTATCGCCAAAATAACCAACATATTACTATTAGACAGCTGAGTTTGTGACTTAGGCGGGTATTCAGAAAACGGTTTGTCAAAATTATCTATGCTAATTCATTATAGAGTTATAGAACAGTTAGAAAGGTAGGACTTTATGCCAGTATTCTGAGAACCAATTAATATTCACTGAACCAAATCCGGCAATAAAAATCCAATGCCGATGAACTAGGTTTGTTAGGATGCTTAAAGATTAATTGCTTCTAATTAAGTTAAAATAAAGGAGCCATTACTTTACGTGTTTCGAATTCCCAAATTTAAACTAAGAGGCAGACTATAATAGCATTCAACTTGATGTCTCAAGAGAAATGTAGAGTATAAACCTTCAGTTGATAATAATGTTTTAGACTTACCACAACTAAAAATTGAGTTTCTGTAAAAACACGCACCAGAATCCTTGTATTCAAAGTCATAATATTCTACATTTTCTGCTCCTGCCTCACTAGAGTATAATTTGGAAAAATTCACAGTATATCTGTGGGCTGCAGATAGATAATTATCATCAATTTCCCTTCCTTCGACGATAAATCGGCTCGATTCTGCCACCAGATTATACATATTCTTTTTGTTTTCCTTTGGTTGCTGGTCAGTAGAATCGGTAATGGTTTCTACTGAGGCAGGATTTCTGTGGGTTATAGGAAGACTGTTACTCATACTACGAGAGTCGTAGTGTAAAGTGATAAACATTTCTAGGCTTGATGAATAATCCTCTTTATTATATCTTGAGAAAGACTCTGTTGTCGATGAAAAGTGATCGTTATTTGAAGTACTGTGATTCATAAGTACACCATTTCTTTCAGTAAAAGGCATATTATATACAGTTTATGCACTCAACCTGATCAAGTGCATTTTGTTTTTTGCTGCAAAAAAGTATTATTTTGATAATTGCTGAAACGGCTTGATATCAGGATTGAAAGGCCATAGTTTGTAATGCATTCTAACAGCCTAAAAGGTATGTTATTTGTTATTATCTGATAGTCAGGATCTTGTTGCTAGTAAATAAATAAAATTACAGAACATCGATAATTTGTATACAGAACACGTTCTAGCGGCTAACAGTCGATTACGCACCACTGTTCTAGAAACCTCCCCCATTCGCGTTACTTATCGGTAAATGAGCCATGGGAACTAATGCAAATTGTTATAAAGTCACACAATAACGTATAATCCGAAGTTTGACATTTTGAAAATGCAACTTAGGTTAACACATGACCTTTATGCAACCAAATAGAGTAGTTACTTGTATCCAATATCCAATATCTAGTATCTTTTCTCCAACTGCCTAAAAATAACTAATTTCTTTACGCTTGATTCTTGTTCTTTTGGTACAGTTGTAAGTATTTGTTAATGTCTATTAATGATAAGTTTAGCCATTCGAGTGCACTATTGCAAGTCTTTTTTGTGAGTTTTCGTATTTCCCGTGAGTTCGGTACGTTTGTCTCAGGGCAGTAAGGTTTCATGAAACCACCAGCTATCGCATTACTAGGCTGTAGATCAGTCGCAATAAGGAGAATAATAAGGAGAAAATTCTTATGCCATTGAGAAATTTCAAAACTAATTAAATAAATAGATAATCAAGTTTTATTAATTGGTAGTGAAGAGTGTGCGAGAAGACCGTAGTGTAAGCAAGGGAGAAGAAAAAGAGATACGTTAGGGTGAGATCAATCGAGCACAGCTGACTGAACTGGGAGATGATAATCTGTGTGTGTACGTGTATATCAAGTCATTGTTTGTAAGGTTTATTCTTTAACCCTCTTACCCATATAGTTGCTCCTCTCTGCATTCAATGCAGGAGGTTCGTGTATTTTTAAGGATAAAAGTGCAATGATATTGGGAACTTCAGAGTGTGGCCTTGTGAATGTTTCAAAGGGAGTTAAGAACAATTGTGGGGTGATTGCACAAATTTGTCTTCACCTAAAATGAAGGGTTATATTCATTTTGGTTGCATCCTCTATGTATTTTGAAGTGGTGTTCAAACTAACTTTCATTAAGAAACCGACATTGCGTTCTAAGGAGACATTAAGGAACGGACTTCCATTGAATATATGGACCGTTTTTGTCACGATGACACTTCAACCGAATTAGTTTCAACCCGTTTTCCATAGCTTATTCCTTAGTTGATGTCAGGTCCTTCAGAAAATCAATTAAGTCCCTTTAGCTTCTTGACGACCTCCAAGTCTCTACGTTGTCTGCATAAAGCAGCGCCGCTGAGCTCAGAATAAGAGTGAAACCAAGATGGTCCTATGTGAAACTCCAGATATTGAAACCTGTCAGTGAGTATGCCATTAAAACGAAATTTTCTGTCCTCAAGGAAGTTTCTGAGCGAAGATAGAAGTGGATCAGCCAAGCCCATCATCTCAACCTTTGCAATTATTAGTACCCGAGCTTCTGTTTGGAAAGCTTTTGTTCAGTCAAGGTTATATGAAAATGTATGTTTTTGGTCTTAATCGGTTGTCCAACAGTCCCATGCTATGAGAAGATTGGTTGTACCAGAGCTTTATGGAGGATTTCGTCCATGTCCATCTACCACTCAATTTGATCATTCACTAGTCCTAAAATTACCTTTGACAATACTGATAGTAATGAAATACGTCGGAAGTATGCTTCATCTTTCCTATCCCATCCTTCGAAGACTGGTGAAACAGTAGCTTGTTTTTATTCGGTTAGGAGTTGGGGTGGCTCAAGTGGATGCCTCAACATGTCATACGCTGGTGAACTGAGGGCTTCTGCACAATGTTTCAAGACTGTAGTTCGAGTTTTGTTTCATCCTAATGGCTTTTCTAGACTCTGGGATTCTGGTCCTCTCCGTACTAAACCAGGAGTAAGTCGGATATTCCCTAAACCATCAGCTGGCATTAGTTCTGATTAATACTCTGAATTTGTCCGTACCTGGTTTAACTGGTCGGTGAAGTTGAAATTAAAGATGTCAGCCGACTCTTAGTTGATAGGATCATTGCCAACTGAACCTTTGAGAGCACAAACATTCTGGGGTGTAAGTTTTCTTTTAGTCATGAGCCTAACTAGATATTTTGGGTTTGCCTGTTTTTTTGGCTGCTAGCTTCGTCTGGAAATGTCTCGCACAATTTCCGAATTCATCACTTCATGTGTTTTTCAATCCTTATTAGAACTTATGATTAGCATTCTTCAGAGAGACTTTCTATTTGTATCAGGCTTCCTTTTTACAAAGCGTTCGGTGCATCATTCGGCTCAATTTTTTATATTTCCAAGTGTGTAACCTGCCAGAGCTATGTTATGTAGGATGGAATTCTGAATAATGTCTCTCACTATTTGAAGGTAAACATCTAATTAAGGCATCCACCATCCCCGTTGTCATTGAGCGTGTAAAAGATGATCATTCATAATCCTGTAGGTTGAGGTGGTGTAGTAAAGTAGGTACGCTTTTTCGTCCTTCGTTTGTGGGTTTGTTAAACACAACTTCGCCACGGTCACTACCCCCCATCGGTATATGGACATTAATATCCTTAACTAGTCGCTGATCGTTTGTAAACAAATAGTCCTAATTTGAGGGTTTTTCATCTATACTCCATCTAGTGGCGTTAAACACGTGCTTGATCGGTCTAGAACTTCTAAGGGCTATGAAAATTCGCCTTTGGAACCAACCTGAGGGAGTTTTATGCCATTTGCTGAGATTTAGAGACCGATTATTAAAATGTCCAGCTAATAGTTTATGGTTAAACCTAAGGAGTGGTCATTGCAGTATTCCCTCTCTCAGTGGATGCTTCTGAGCCTAGTAATGGAAAGGGGCGAGTAAGTCTCTCCGACAAGTATTTTGGCCCCTTCGTGTTACAGCATACGTCGGTGACGTCATTGAATTGTGTACCTTGTAGTGCCACGGCCTTGAAATAGCTATTAAATATATTTTTCCAATTCACTTCACGTTATCTATTCCCTTTCATATCGGAAGTGTCATTAATTTCATATTCCAGTTAGGATTATGACCTCCAGATACATCAGAGTGCATACATTCCTGATATCTTTCAGTTTACTTTTCAATCCACGGGTTGCCGATCGAGTTTAAACAACAAAACTGTGTGCTTTATCTGACATCCTTGCTGTCGTCTCACTGATGAAATGTGACTATTGAGGTAGCGCTTCGTGCTGTATCAGCCCTGAAGCTCCTCAGTCGTTTATACAGTCTGAGTATCTAATAGCAAAAATACTACGAAGCGGTTAAGTAAAAAACGGCCTTTTACCGAACAGTATTATGAACCATAGTTGGCTCCATAGTCTTCCGTAATCATCCAGCAAACAGGAAGAATTTTTAAATATAAGTAACTCGCATCTGTTTTTTAATTGAAACAGTGAACATTAGCATTCGATATCTGATATCTTGAATGCACCTAGAAAGAACATTATTGTCTTGGAAGCGTATACAGCAGAGAAAATGTCGTAAAGTGCAAAAAAATAAAGACACAAAAATATAATTCAATTATTTATCGTTCACAAATAGACTAAGAGTTTCAATGAAAGTAATTTGTGTCCGTAAGCATAGTTTGGGTACTATCAGGAAAATTTCAAGTCACCAGTTTACACGATTTTACCACTAGAGACAGCTGATATCTTTATTCGTTAGCCTGGCAAAATCTCGCGAATAACAATAGTTTTATTTTTATAAGCTTGCAGTGAATTGTCGTAAACCAGAACGACCAGTGAAAAGAAAAGAAAGCAAAGTATTCAACAACACAGAAGAACAGAGAAATAGGTGTGTAGAGCATTTCAATGGACTGTTGAATCGACCAGCTCCAATGAACCCACCAAACATCGAAGCAGAATTCATGGATCGCCCGATCGATTTTTGCCCACCAACAAGTGAACAAACTCCGTCAGTAGAACCTTAGGGGCTACTGCCGGTCCCAAGCCCGGATAAAGAAGGAAGGTTGGACATGGGGTTGGCGACCCCATTCCGTCAAAAACTAACTTGCCAAAAAAACGCTAACCAGAAAAAATAATTCAAACCATTTTAACTCTGCCCCGGGAGTTGAAAGAAGAATTATGAGGTCGCGTGATGAAAGCCGAGTTCCCTCGGAAGTTACGCGGCCGTAGCCTCTTCTGACAACCAGAGCAACCAGGCAAATGGAACGTTCGTACATTGTGGGAGACTGGAAGACTATTTCAAGTTGCGGCAGAAATGAAAAGATACAACCTCGAGGTGCTTGGAATAAGTGAAACACATTGGACACAGGTAGGACAACTGAGACTAGCTTCAGGGGAACTGCTGTTATGCTCTGGTCATGAAGAGGAAAATGCTTCGCATGCACAAGGAGTTGCACTGATGCTGTCCAAACATGCACAAAAGGCACTGATAGGATGGGAATCTCATGGACCCAGGATCATTAAAGCATCCTTCAAAACAAAGAAAGAGGACATTACAATGAACGTCATCCAATGTTATGCACCTACCAATGACTACAATGACGACGTTAAAGATCAATTCTACGAAAGGCTGCAGTCAATCGTCGAGAAATGTTCACCAAAGGATTTGACGATTCTTATGGGAGACCTCAATGCCAAGGTTGGAATGGACAACACTGGATATGAAGACATCATGGGACGACATGGACTGGGAGAAAGAAACGAAAACGGTGAGAGATTTGCAAACCTATGTGCCTTCAACAAACTGGTCATCGGTGGCACAATATTCCCGCACAAACGCATTCACAAAGCCACATGGATTTCACCGGACCACACTACTCAAAACCAAATTGACCATATCTGTATCAACAAAAAGTTCAGAAGGACCATGGAGGATGTGAGAACCAAGAGAGGAGCTGATATAGCATCAGATCACCATTTGCTGATCGCCAAAATGAGATTGAAGCTAACGAAGTACTGGACAACGGGGCAGACAACATCACAGAAGTTTAATACAGGCTTTCTTCGGGATACCGTAAAACTCAACGAATTCAAGATAGCCCTCACCAATAGGTTCCAGGCCTTTCAGGATCTACACAATGGAGAGGACGCAACATTGGAGAACAATTGGAAAGGGATTAAGGAGGCAATCACTTCAACATGTCACGAAGATCTTGGTCACAAGAAGTACCATCACAAGGAATGGATCTCTGTTGATAGTCTTGCAAAAATTGAAGAAAGGAGGAACAAGAAGGCAGCAATCAATGTCAGCCGAACAAGAGCAAAGAAAGTTACCGCACAAGGTGCATACACAGAGAAGTGAAGAAGAGCATCAGAGCTGACAAACGAAAATATGTGGAAGATCTAGCAATGATGGCGGAAAAGGCTGCAAGAGACGGAAACTTGGGACAATTGTACGAAACTACAAAGAAGATCGCCAGAAACTATCGTAAACCAGAACGACCAGTGAAAAGCAAGGAAGGCAAAGTAATCAGCAACACTGAACAACAGCGAAATAGGTGGGTAGAGCACTTTAAGGAACTCCTAAATCGACCAGCTCCTCTGAAGACACCCAACATCGAAGCAGCATCCACGGTCCTCCCAATTAATATTGGCGCACCTACGATTGAGGAGATCAGTATGGCCATCAGACAAATCAAGAGTGGCAAAGCAGCAGGACCAGACAACATTCCAGCAGAGGCAATGAAAGCAGATGTAGAAGCAACTGCGAAAACATTTCACATCCTCTTCAAGAAGATTTAGGATGAGGAACAAGTACCATCAGATTGGAAAGAAGGATACCTCATCAAAATACCAAAGAAAGGCGATCTCAGCAAGTGTGAGAACTACACAGGCATCACTCTTCTTTCAATACCAGGCAAAGTCTTCAACAGGGTGTTGTTAAACAGAATGAAGGACTTGGTAGACGCCCAACTTCGAGATCAACAGGCCGGATTTCGTAAGGATCGATCGTGTACTGACCAAATTGCTACATTACGGATCATTGTGGAACAATCAATTGAATGGAACTCACCACTCTACATCAACTTCATCGACTACGAGAAAGCATTCGATAGCGTGGATAGGAAAACACTGTGGAGGCTTCTTCGACACTACGGTGTGCCTGAGAAAATAGTTAACATCATACGGAATTCTTATGATGGATTCAACTGCAAAATCGTGCACGGAGGTCAGCTGACAGACTCTTTTGAAGTGAAGACCGGTGTCAGGCAAGGTTGCTTACTCTCACCCTTTCTCTTTCTCTTGGTCGACGACTGGATTATGAAGACGTCGACATCTGAAGGGAAGCACGGTATTCAGTGGACAGTTAGGACGCAGCTGGACGATCTGCACTTCGCAGATGACCTGGATCTTCTATCGCACACTCAACAACAAATGCAAGATGAGACGACAAGTGTAGCAGCAGCCTCTGCAGCAGTAGGTCTCAACATACATAAAGGGAAAAGCGAAATTCTCCGATGCAACACAACATGCACCAACCAAATCACTCTTCATGGACACGCCTTAGAGGACGTTAACACCTTTACATATCTGGGCAGCATCATCGACAATCAAGGTGGATCCGATGCAGATGTGAGGGCACGGATTCGCAAAGCAAGAGCTGCATTTCTACAGTTGAAAAATATCTGGAACTCCAAACAACTTTCAATCAAAACTAAAATCAGGATTTTCAATACACATGTCAAGACAGTTCTAATGTATGGAGCGGAAACATGGAGAACTACCAAAGCCATCATCCAGAAGATACAAGTGTTTATTAACAGTTGTCTACGCAAAATACTTCGTATTCGTTGGCCAGACACTATCAGCAACAACGAACTGTGGGAGAGAACAAACCAGATTCCAGTGGAGGAGGAAATCAGGAAGAAGTGGTGGAAGTGGATAGGACACACTACAAAAAGCACCAAAGTGCGTCACGAGACAAGCCATCACATGGAACCCTCAATGTGAAAGGAAAAGAGGAAGGCCAAGGAACACATTACGCAGAGAAATGGAGACAGACATGAGACGAATCAATACAAGTTGTACAGAACTGGAAAGGGAAGTACACAAAAAAGGAGGTTGGAGAATAATGGCCGGTGGCCTACGCTTCATTAGGGGTATAACAGGCGTAAGTAGGTAAGAGTTGGATTCTTTGTGAAAAAAGCACGAATATAGAATACGCTATGTCTTATTGGCTAAGGCAACAATTAAAATATCTAAACAGTCAATACATAAATAGTGCACAACATTATGACAATTCGCACTCACAGAATGAACTACTTGACCCTATATTTTGAGCATTCTTTAGATACATACCTATCAAAGTAGGTTGAAATTATGAGTTAATCATCAGTCTTTATTCTTAAACAACAATACAAACAGCTTTTAACATCATTAAACTTAACAGTCGCATTTAACGTGTGATAAAACTATCACTTAAGTTAGTTGCTGGAGGTAGTAGATAGTGCAGCTATGGGCTATATTGAATCTATTATCACAGACACAGACACACATTTAGACGTCCGACAATAGTCGTGTTCCTGGACCTTAAGGCGGCATTCGACTCAGTGGATCGTGAGGTTCTGTGGCAGTGTCTGTCATTGAAAGGTGTACCAAAGAAGTACATTAACCTTATACAAGCTCTCTACTCGAACACCACTGGTCGGGTGAGAGCATATGGCGAACTGTCATCTGAATTCTCTACATCAAGTGGTGTCCGTCAGGGCTGTCCACTCTCTCCATTCTTGTTTAACTTTGTCGTAGACATCCTCTTAGAGTTAACATTAAGCTCGTCAGATTTTTCAGGGGTTGACCTTCTACCAGGAAAGTCGCTTACTGATCTAGAATATGCCGATGACATAGTTCTATTCGGTGAAGACGCTGACAAAATGCAGAGTCTTCTGACTACCATAAGCAACAATGCGAGCATGTTCGGGATGCGGTTTTTCCCCTCGAAATGCAAAATGTTGCTTCAAGACTGGGTTGCATTGGCACCTGAACTAGTGATAGGGAGTGAAGTTGTCGAGCGTGTTGATCACTTCACTTATCTGGGGAGTCTCATCAGTGCTGACGGTCTGGTGACTGACGAAATCTCAGCTCGGATACAGAAAGCTCGATTGGCTTTTGCCAACCTGCGTCACTTATGGCGTAGGCGTGATATCCGTTCGCTAACCAAAGGACGGGTGTACTGCGCAGCAGTTCGTTCCGTTCTCTTATATGGCTGCGAAACAGGGCCGTTAAGAGTAGAAGATGTTCGTAGGTTAATAGTATTCGATCATAGATGTTTAAGAAGCATTGCTCGCATATCGTGGGACAACTGAGTAAGCAATGCTGTCGTTAGGAAACGAGTACTAGATTAGGATGTCAGATCAATAGATGAAGTGGTGAAACTTCATCAGTTGAGGTGGTTGGGACATGTGT
Organism: Schistosoma turkestanicum; assembly: GCA_944470395.2. NCBI lineage: Eukaryota > Metazoa > Platyhelminthes > Trematoda > Strigeidida > Schistosomatidae > Schistosoma > Schistosoma turkestanicum. The sequence continues at coordinate 65,854,154 of OX103979.1, forward strand.
TACGTATGGCTAACCACCGACTGCCCCGACGAGCTATGTTTTGTGGTGTAGGAGTAGGTTGGAAGAAATCTAGGGGCGGCCAGACCAAAACATGGCAGAAATCCATGAAGTCACTGACAAGTGGACTGAGTCATGTTGGTAGATGTAGACTACCTGGTTGGGGTCCGCGAGACAAAAGTCATCAATGGTTAGAGACCTTGAACGACATGGCTCAAAATCGTTCGCAATGGCGCAGGTGCATCCACTCTTTGAGCTCTCTCAAATCCTAATCTTCTGGATTCGTCAATACCTCTGCCTTTGTCTTTATAATCTTATCTCACTGAATTATACTTCTTGAATCATATCTTCAAACCCTAGTCTTCTTCATTACCATTAATACCTCTACTATCTTTATCACTATGGGATTTGAAATGACATTTGCGTCTCTGTGCTAATAATGTGGTATGGCAACATGAACTTATGTACATACGTACGAAGTTCTACGTTGCAACTGACTGACTGACTATTATCACTCAGTTTAAGATGTTATACCTACTACTAAATGTCTTTAGGTTGCAGTATACAGAATGTTTAGTGTTCACACGAAAATCACTAGATAGCATTTATCGATACATTAAATACACTAATGTTTACCCATACAATTGATCACTTGCCAAATAAAACAAAAGGACTATTACTGATGCCTTTTTCAAAAGGCTAAGAAAAAAAAAGGGTAGCAAACTAATTCATACACTATTTCATATCATTTTGCCTTAATTTTCTGTAATGAAACTAAACTTTCCTAATGAATTTTACAATATACATCTTCAAAGATGTCACAACAGTGCACAAAACACACTGAACTGCAATATCAATAAAAAACACAATTTTACACATGATCATTAGCATAAATTGAGTAGAATAGTTACATCACAACTACCATAGAACATTGATCATGTATGTATGTCGGGTATGTACGTGTGTGTATGTATATGAGATAAATACATGCAGTTTAAACATTTCAAATAAAAGAAATGCATTGACACTGTGTGAGAAAATAAAAAAAGGAAAATTACAGACAGAATACAAAAAAAAACAAATCAAAATTAGACCGATAATTATTTATTTAAAATACAAATGATCAATTGTGATTGGTTGAAATCAACTTTGGTTGAACAAGATTCATTTTCTTCTGCATTCAAACAAAATTTTATCCCCCATGATACTACTGACAAATGAGGAAGGTTAAAAGAAAAATCAGAAGAAGAACAAGAAATAAGTAGTAAGAACAGCATAAATGCAAAAATTACAAAAATGAAAAAATCATATTCAATAATACATACAATAAAGAATAATCACATTCAAAATATACATACACACATGATGATTATAAAGTAGACGAAATATAATAATAATAATAAATATTTCACATTGAATATTGAACAGCAAAAAATGAAAACACGACAGACAAATAAATGCAGTAAAATAAAATAGCACTGAACAACAAAAAAAAAGGAATAATAAAATGAATTTGCCATTGTGAAAATTGAAAACACATGATATTTTTATTGGTTAAAAATGATTGATTGTGTGAAAAGAAAGTATTTGAGAATGTGGGAAGCACTAGAGCATGACATTGTTGTTCAAGTTGATTATTATACATTTCTGCCGATCATTATTACTAGTAGCTAGCGAATATCTGGGACAAAAAAAACAAATCAAATTATAATTACTAATTTAGAAATAAATAATACATTATAAGTTTGTGGACAAGATGAATATGAATCGGATCGATAGGTAAACTAAATTGCTTACTTACTTACTTATGCCTGTTACCCCCAATGGAGCATAGGCCGCCCACCAGTTTTCTCCAACCAACTCTGCCCTGGGCTTCTTTCTCCAGTTCTATCCAATGTTTGTTCATTCCTCTCATATCTTTCTCTATTTCTCGGCGTAATGTGTTCCTTGGCCTTCCTCCTTTCCTTTCACATTGAGGGTTCCAAGTGAAGGCTTGTCTTGTGACTCAGTTTGGTGCTTTCCGTAGTGTGTGTCCTATCCACTTCCAACGCTTCTTCCTGATTTCCTCCTCCACTGGAATCTGGTTTATTTTCTCTCACAATAGGTTGTTGCTGATGGTGTCTGGCCAACGAATCCGAAGTATTTTGTGTAGACAACTGTTCATAAATACTTGTATCTTCTGGATGATGCCTTTCGTAGTTCTCCAAGTTTCCGCTCCATACAGTAGAACTGTCTTGACATTTGTATTGAAAATCCTGATTTTGGTTTTCGTTGAAAGTTGTTTTGAGTTCCAGATATTTTTCAATTGTAGAAATGCAGCCCTTGCTTTGCCAATCCATGCCCTCACATCTGCATCGGATCCACCTTGGTTGTCGATGATGCTGCCCTGATATGTAAAGGTGTTAGCACCCTTCAAGGCATCTCCATCAAGAGTGATAAACTAAATAGTCCACATAAAATAAATTGAATGAGGCTAGTAACGTATTATAGGACGCACTTCTCGTCCTATTTAAGAATTGTCAGTTAAATGTAACCTAATCTCAGAATTGATGTTCACTCCGGTACTCGAACCCAGTACCATTTCCTTCATACACTATCGCGCTATCCACTTAACTACTGAGTCCAGATAATCATTCACTTGAATGAACATTAACTCTAAGAAGAAGGTATATCCTATTGACCACCAGTCTCAAGTATAAACGAAACGCGCCTCCTGAATTTCACTACTAACCACATTCTATCTATTCCATGTATAATGCACATATGCCAACTATGGACTGATCAAATTTCAGTTAAAAATATCAACTGTGGTGCGCGCTACTTATAAGTAGTATATGACGCGAGTGTCAACGTAATGTCTGGCAGCAGAAGATGGGGGGAAGATCAAGAAAGGAAGAGTTAGAACACAATGGAATTTGTATGAAATGCATGAATAGTGAAATGTCAGACAATGGATTGATGATAAATTGAAGATTTGCAAATTAACGGTTACGATATGGTTTTCCTATTTTACTGAGTAACTCTGTAATTTTCGTTAAATATAATTCGGTTGCCCTCACAACAACAGCATAATCTAAACCATTGTACATTGAATAAAATGCTAATTCATATTAGTAAAACAAAGCGAAGAATAACATGAATGAAAAATAAATGAATGATTGATTAATAGCGATTATTTTATACAAAATAAAGTAGATGTTGAATTGTTACAATGAAATTAACGGGACAAAAATTGTGTAACTGATGCAGAAAAATCAACTTACTCTTTTATTTTTAAATCTAAATCTACTGAACATTTAGTAAATATTTTGTAGTCACAGTTACCATTGAATAGAGTGAGAGAAATAGAATGTAACTAATTGTTAAATAATATGTTCCAAAAATTATTATCTACTATTGAGTGAACGCTTTATCAAATGTTTTATTATCAGACAAAATAAAACAATTTTCAAACAAAACACTAAATTTTAAACCTACAGATGTCTTGTATTATTTTACAAATTTTCCCTAAACTTAAACTGAAAATTGATTAGTTTGTCTACTGCTCAAAGGACCAGAGGACGAGTGTACTGCGCAGTAGTTCGGTCCGTCCTACTACACAGATGCGATACATGGCCGATAAGAGTAGAAGACATTCGTCCGTTATGAGTATTATATCATAGATGTCTTCGAAGCATTGCTCGTATATCTTGGAACAGCCGTGTAGGCAATGCTATAGTTAGGAATCGAGTACTAGGTAAGGATGGCAGATCACTAGATAAAGTATTGAAACTTCATCAGTTGAGATGGTTGAGACATGTATTACGAATGCCTAACTACCGGCTGCCCCGATGAGCGATGTTTTGTGGTGTAGGAACAGGTTGGAAGAAAGCTAGAGACAGCCAATCCAATAGATGGTACAAATCCATGAAGTCACTGATAAGTGAACTGAGCCATGTTGGTAAATGTAGGCTACCTGGTTGGGGTCCGCGAGACGAAAGTCAGTGATGGTTAGACACTCTGAACGATATGGCTTAAAATCGTTTGCAATGGTGCAAGTGCATTCACTCATTGTGTTCACTCAAATTCTGACCTTGTGGATTCCTCATCATCTCTATCTTTCTTTTTCTAAAGCTATCTCACTGAAATATACTTCTTGAATCATATCTTCGAACCTTAATCTTCTCTATTACGGCTAATACTTCTACTATCTCTACCACTATAGGATTTTAACTGACAGTTGCGTCTCTATGCTAATGCAGTATGGCAAACCGGAACTGATGTACGCACGTACAAAGTTCTACGTTATAACTGACTGATTGCATATTCTTATGAAAAAATTAATCCTTCGTCAACGCCTGTAATTTCACCTATTTCACAGTATAAATCAAGACTATCCAGAGATTTGTCAGCTTAGATGGAGAATGATTTTAATGAAGTGGCCTTCACTAAGTTACATATTTTTAAAAACGTGAAATGATGACTAATTGAGTTGATGAATAAACACGTTCATGCATTAAACATAATATTAATGAGGTCCACTATATTTAGTAATAAAAAATTTTTTTTATTCTATGGGTTGCATTGAGTCAAAAATAATATAAGAAATAATTATTTGAATGACAAATACAGGTAAGTTATCATTTTCAATGATTATATTTTAAAACAGTCAAATAATCGATCAAATTAGTATACAGTTCAATCTGTCGATAAATACATAGTCATAAATGATACCAACTATAAATTTGTGACTTCAGCTGAAATGTATTACAATATTCACAATCCTATAATGTCAATCACGATATGCTCACTAGTGACTAGCTTCAACAAGGGAATTTTCCCAGTTCTAGTAAGAAGCTGTAACTAATAGAGCTAAACTGTGTCGGATGTAAGATTGCACGAAAGTGAATGTCCTGAGTTCGATTCCCGCTCACATAGTCGTCAATGCGTACTACTGATGAGTCTAATACTAGAACTGAATAGCCATATAGTACTTTTAGGTTTCCAATGATAGTTTAACACTAATCGCTTTATGATTTCAATGAAACTCAACAATCTCCACAAACCACATAATGATAATCAGCCAGTCAGATGCAACGTAGAACTTCGTACGTAAGTACATCAGTTCATGTTGCCATAACACATCAGCACAGAGATGTAATTGTCAATTCAAATCCAATAGTAGTAGAGGTAGTAAGGGAATTAGAAGTAATCGGAGAGGTTAGGGTTAGAAGATACTATTCAAGAAGTATGATTCAGTGAGAAAAGTTTAGAGAGTCGAAACTAGCGGTGTTGAAGAATCCAGAAGATTAGGATTTGAGAGAACACAAAGAATAAATGCACCGGCGCCATTGCGAACGATTTTGAGCCATGTCATTCAAGGTCTCTAACCATCGATTATTATCATCTCGCGGACCCCAACCAAGTAGTCGACAATTACCGACATGGCTCAGTCCACTCGTCAATGACTTCATGGATTTATGCCATGTTTTGGTTTGGCCGCCCCTAACTTTCTTCCAACCTATTCCTACACTACAAAACAAAGCTCTTCGAGGCAGTCGGTGGTTAGGCATACGCAACACATGTCCCAACCACCTCAACTGATGAAGTTTCACCACTTCATCTATTGATCTGCCATCCTTACCTAGCACCCGCTTCCTAATAACAGCGTTGCTCACTCGGGTGTCCCAGAATATACGAGCAATGCTTCGGAGACACCTATGATCGAAAACCAGTAACCTACGCAAACATCTGCATGAATTTTAAACATTCACAGTCATTGATTTGCAGTAAACACAGCTCCAACTACTTTCATCTTAAGAATTAATAAACCTTTAACCAAAACAAAAGGATAGGTTAGTACTTAGCGCTGAATGAGCGATAGTTGGTTGATATTTGATTGTTGATGTTGTTGTTGTTAGGAAGATTAACATTGTGAATTATGTATTTCACAATGTTCATGTGAAAAAGCGATTGTACACACACTTGAACAATTTAATCCCATAGAAACAAACATAAACACAAATACATGAGTGAATAATAATAATTACAATAATCAATGTGTTCAATGTCGGTGACATTTAGCTAAGTTTAGGTCATATGATTTGAAATATTGTGTACATACATGATTGTGAATTGGTTTATTTAATAAACTAACTAAAAAAAATTAAAAGAAACGAAACAAGATATCAACTTAGTAAAAAGGATATAAAAAATTATATATACATATATACATATGAACTGATGTTTAGTTAAAAGTATATGGGCATTTGTCATTTTGTCGATTACGCATTAACTAAGGATAGGAAATATATGATAAACCAATACAATGATATTACACACATACATACACACACAAATGAAACAACTATATGAAAATAATGTATCCATATAGTTGTTCAATGGCAAACTGACAAGTGAATTGAATAAGAAACTAGACAGGATGTATACATTGGATCAATTCATTATGTCCCATTAGTACAATAAAATGAAATTGTGCAAGTAGAAATAGTCTTTGAGATGATTGGACTTGAGGAAAATATTGAGGATAAGTGGGATAAACGAAAAAAGCGTCCTTGGAAGCGATTTTGAGCAACGACACTCAAAGTGTCTAAACATTAGGTTACGATAAACACATGAACCGGAACCCCAGCTAGACTGCACTTACCTACATAGTTCAATCCAATTGGTTCTTCACGGACTGATGCCATAACTTGGTTTAGCCAGGCTCAGTTTTCTTTCAACCTACTCCTACATCAGCTATCATAGTTTGCCACAGTAGTAAATGTCTTAACCATCCCAGTCGATCAGTCAGTCACTTGCAACGTAGAACTTCGTACGTAAGTTCAGGTTGCCATACCACATTAACCACACACAGACGCAAAGGTCAAATCATATCCCATCGTGATAAAGAAAGTAGAGGTATTATTGGTAATGAAGAAGACTAGAGTTTGAAGATATTATTCAAGAAGTATAATTCAGTGAGATAAGGTTAGAAAGACAAAGGTAGAGGTGTTGACCAATTCAGAATACTAGGATTTGAGAGAGCACAACGAATGGATGCACTTGCGCGATTGCAAACGATTTTGAGCCATATCGTTTAATGTCTCTAACCATTGATGACTTTCCTCTCGCATCCCAGTGGATAAAAATTAACTACCCTGTCAGTCGGTTAGCCAGCTTTACTCAGTACTATTCGTCTAACCTCAGAATGGTTAACTCGATAGTCCTAAACTATACGAGGAATGCTTCAAAGACACCTATTAATCCAAAAGCAGTAACCTACAGGTATCTTTTTAGTATAGAGACCATGATTCACAGCAATTAAGTAAAAAGATATGAAACGTTGAGTAGCAAACTCATCCTTTAAATGAGAAACAGATATCTCACTTACACAATAAGAGACGATGCTGTCGTTAGGAAACGAGTACTAGTTAAGGATGGCAGATCAATAGATGAAGTAGTAAAACTTCATCAGTTGAGGTGGTTGGGACATGTCTTACGAATGCCCAACCAGCAACTGCCTCGACGAGTTATATTTTGTGGTGTACGAGTAGGTTGGAAGAAAGATAGGGGGGTCCAAACGAAGACATGGCACAAATCCATGAAGTCACTGACAAGTGAACTGAGTCATGTTGGTAGATGTAGACTACCTAGTTGGGATCCGCGAGACGAAAGCCACCAATGGTTAGAGACATTGAACGACATGGCTCAAAATCGTTTGCAATGGCAGTCAGTCAGTCAGTCAGTTGCAACATAGAACTACGTATGTATGCACATAAGTTCATGTTGCCATACCAAATTAGCACAAGGACGCAGATGTCAAATCAAATCCCATAGTGATAAAGATAGTAGAGGTATTAATGGTAGTGAAGAAGACTAGGGTTCGAAGATATTATTCAAGAAGTATAATTAAGTGAAATAAGGTTAGAAAGACAGAGGCAGAGGAATGGCGCAAGTGCATCCATTACTTGAGCTCTCTCAACTCCTAATCTTCTGGATTCGTCAGCACCTCTATCTTTCTCCTTCTAAATTTGTTTCACTGAATTATACTTCTTGAATCATATCTTCAAACCCTAGTCTTTTTCATTACCATTAATACCTCTACTATCTTTATCACTATTGGATTTCATTTGACATCTGCGTCTTCGTGCTAATTTGGTATGGCAACATGAACTTATGTTTATACGTACGCAGTTCTACGTTGCAACTGACTAACTAACAATAAGAAACGAAAGTTGATCAAGTCAAACAAGCTTCTTAAATTTGTGCCGAGATCTCGTCCAACACACCAAGTGACCAGGACTGTTAAGACATCTGAAATCGACACACTCAACAACTTCATGCCTCAACTAATCATCGAGAATGGAGTAATTGAGTGCAATTATCTGTTTATCTATCTGCTTGGAACACATCAGTTATGCATGAAAAAAGATGTGTTCACAGACCAAAATACAATCTAGTACAAACAACATTTACCGGCATACATAAATTCATTCTATGCTTTATGTTCAATAATAAACAAAAATTGGTAAATGCTTAAAAAACACAATTCCATGAAAGAAAATAATAACATGACTTCCTTTTTGTGCATATACAAACAAACAAACACACAAACAAGCAAGTAAACACTATTCATAATATAATACAAGTGTATACACATGTGAACAGATAGATATTTGTAGAGTGGTAGTTAGTCAGTTAGTTAATTAATTGTTTTCAACTTGGTGAACAAGGAACATGAACAACATCCGAGAGAGAGAGAGAGAGAGAGCAAGAGTCAACAAAGCTTGTCATTGACCAAATATACAACAGAAGCGAACGATAAAATGTATCACATTCAAAGTTAAGCATAGGAAACATTATTTATTGTTCCCAAGTTAGTTTCAATTTAAGAGTGGTTAATGTCCACATAGAATCAATATGTATACAAATATGTTTATGTTTATGAAGAAGGAGAGAGTTAAATGACAATGAAAGATATTAGATGACTTTCCTTTACAACAGAAAAACAGAATAAAGAATGAAGTCTAAGATGATGAGTAAGTTTACTTTAAAATAAAGTGATTACATTACGTTTATTTTGGACAGTTTATACACTGCTCATGTCGTAAACAACCAACCTGTTAATATTCCTAATTTAAAATTCTCGAAATGTGCAAGAAAAGTACACTATGAAGCCTAGAAATTTATAAACAAGAACAAAATAGAATTCTTCTCGAAAAAAGCAATTTATTCCGCATTATTACTAATCATAATAAAGTTTCCTACTATTCTTCAGTTAATAGGAATCGGGTAAGAAGATCAACGAGGATTTTGTGAGGTCGAATTGATGAATTTTGTACTTCCATTATAGAGTTATGGAGATTATTGAGTTTCATTGAAAGCATGAATCGATCAATGTTAGAATACCATCATAAACCTGGAAGCATTGAACAGCCGTTTCTTCCTAGTTTGGGACTCATCAGCAGTGCACACCCATAATCCCCGCATGCAGGGATCGAACCCAGGACCTTCGGTGTAGCAAACGGCGCTAAGACGCTTAATCTTCAGATCAGTGAGCAGGCATCCAACCGTGGTAATGTCTAACATTGATCAACCCGTGATATTGCACAATTCCACTTATTGAAACAATGATTGATTCATAATTTTAATGAATTCTGTATTATAGTGTCAAGGTTTGGAATATGTTAGTGATCAATCAATCAGCTATAACGTAGAACTTCGTCCGTATGTACATCAGTTCAAGTTGCCATATCACATTTTCACAGAGATGAATTGTCAGATGTTAGCGACCATAGGTAATAACTCGATGCCGAGACAGTAAACGTTTAAGTCGGTAGTCAATAAATATATTTATGAGAAGAACGCAACAACACTATTCATTATGAAATGTAACCATAATTATTTGCCTTCATTTTTCAAACAATATCGCTATTATGAACCTAAAAAAAAATTTGATATACTTAGTTCTATTTTATTTTCTTGAAAAGAGAATGATTCTTGATTTTTTTAAAATGTAGGCAAATTGTCTACTTTTTTAATGAAAATGAAAGTGAAATGAAAGATATAAATATATATCTTAGAATTCCTGATTTTAAGAATTCTCTGATCTTAAAAGAAATATGAATGTGGGTGTTTTGTTCTCTAGGCAGGATATTTTGGTTGTGGAGATTTCATTGTTCTACAGCTGAACAAAATCATCAACACGAACTGCAGATCGATCTTGATTGGTTGCTATTGACCTTAAGATCAAGATGGAGGTTAATAGGACAAGCTACTAGTCACATGTGGTGAAATTCGAATACTTCACTTCTGCTAACTGAAGTTTGTGCCGCCATTGATGTTGTGTTCAGCAGGAGAACAATGAAAGCTCCACAACCAAAACACCCAGTTCAGAGAGAACGAAACACCACCACAATTTTCCACCTGAGCTACAAAATTTTCTCCACCATCTCAAAAATTTTTGAATGCTAACACAAAATATCAATAGATTTTCTCAACAGATTAATTAATCCTCCAATAAAAACCAGTGAAATGAATAGCAATCATCTATTTTTAATCCTAACTGAACGTATTGACTTGATTATTTCTTGAAAAATAAAATCTAATCCATTCGTTTCTTAGTAATTTTAGAGACATGACCAGTGAAGTTCAAACTGTTCGGGTGTAGACAGTAACTACCGAAGACAGCGTGTATGAGGTTGCTCAACTCTGTGAATTGATCAAGTTAGACATTAACACCGATAGATACCGGCTCAGTGGTCCGATGGTTAGGCGTTCGCGCACAATACCGAAGGTCCTGGGTTCGAATCCTGTGGGGTGCAGGAATCGTGGATGCGCACTGCCACTGATGAGTCCCATACCAGGACGAAACGGCCGTCTTTCAGTGCTTCCAGGTTTCTAATGGTAGTCTAACATTGATCGATTCATGGTTTCAAAAATGTGTAACTTAACAATCTTCACAACCACGTAATGCAAACAGAATATATGTCAATCATTTTATTTTATTGATCATCGTGTTTCTCTTACATTGGTTAAATTTCATAATTTATTAGGGATAAGTTAACATGGAAAACATCTCTGGAATGCATGTAAATACTATGTGATCATCATTGAGGGGCAAATATGTGGTTAAATTCTTTTAGAGAATTGTAAATTAGTTACTTATGTTAAGTTTTATGATTTATAATATATTTGAATGTTACAAAATAACCGGTTACATATCTCTGGTTAACAAAGTAGGTCAAATATCAGATATGATGATGTCATGTGAGTGAATGGATTCACTGTTAATGTTTATAACTATGTATAGAGTTATCTAAACAAAATTACATCTTTGAAAATATCATGACATTGTTAAATATTATAGCATTGCATATTGGAAGTTAGTCAGTAACTGACTGGAGATAATGGATAGGAAACCATAGACTGAGGTATCATGCTATTTAGAACCTGACAGACAGACAGACAGACACATACAACGCAGAACTTCGTACGTAAGTACATCAGTTCAGGTTGCCATGCCCCATCAGCACAGAGACGCAACTGTCAGTTCAAATCCAACAGTGATAGTGATAGTAGAAGTATTAGCAGTAATGGAGAAGATTAGGGAGCGAAGATATGATTCGAGAAGTATAATTCAGTAAGATAAATTTAGAAGGAGAAAGGTAGAGATGATGAGGAATTCAGAAGGTTAGAATTAGAGAGAACACAAACAGTGGATACACCTGCACCATTGCAAACGATTCTGAGCCATGTCGTTCAAGGTCTCTAACCATCGGTGACTTTCGTCTCGCGGACCCCAACCACGTAGCCTACATCTAACAACATGACTCAGTCCACTTGTCAGTGACTTCATGGATTTCTGCCATGTTTTGGTCTGGCCGCCTCTAACTTTCTTCGAACCTACTCCTACACCACAAAACATAGCTCGTCGAGGCAGTCAGTGGTTAGCCATCCGTAACACATGTCCCAACCACCTCAACTGAGGAAGTTTCAATACTTCATCTATTGATTTGCCGTCCCTACCTAGAACTAGTTTCCCAACGATAGCATTGCTCATACGGTTGTCCCATGATACACAAGCAATGCTTCGGAGATATCGATGATCGAAGACTAGTAACCTACGGAAGTTCTCTACTCTTAACGTCCAAGTCTCGCATCCGTACAGTAGGACGGAGCGAACTGCTGCAAGGTGTACTTGTAATCATGCGAGAACTGATATTGTCCTCTGGTGAAGTTGATAGAAGAGATTACATTACACATTCTTGACGAGTGCCAAATGGAATAAAACATCAGGTTATGGTTTCTCATTAGCCACGTCCAACTAGCCAACCAACTTACATCTTAACATGATGGACGTGATGTTGTTGAACAGCTTAAACTAGTAATACCACATTGTAACTTAATCCACACAGAGTTCAATCAATAACCAAGAAAGAGTTAATATACATAACATTGATCATTACTTATTAATATCAACAAATTGTAAATTACAATATTCATTTGCATTTAAAAAGTCGGTTCCACTCTGTTTAATTCGTCTTAATTAACCACCGACTAGTATCATTAACACTCATACGTAATAAAATGTCACTTATAACAACATACAAAAAACCAATATACTTAACTATTTGGGTAACATTCATTTACTGGTTATAAAACTCTTCATAACTAAAATTACAAAATGAATAGTTCTCACATCAACAACTCATATTTTATCCTTCATAAATGAACTTGACCCAAAATAATCAAAAATGTTTGTACGTGATATTGATTCAACTTCAAGTTCCATTGAAGACAAGCGAGTATAGAGAATCAGTGTTATTTCCAGATTAAACAAACTCCTTAGAATTTATTAAAATCAAATGATGAAACATACTAATCCAGGCTTTTCATTTGAAAATTATAGAAACTATAAATGTGTTTATATCAATAAGTAACTTGAGTTCAACGGAATCAGATGGAAAAAAACAACAGTACAAGATAATCATTGTCATGAACAAACAGTGAAAAAAGAAAACATATAATAACTTACATATGAGTTAATAGGATGAACAGATTGAATCGCTGGTTATTTAGTGGAGAAATGTCAATGGAGATGTATGAATTAAACATGATCTAATATTAACCATTCATTTAATAAATTAGCATGGGAGTGTAGACCTTGACGTCGATAAACTATAGCTAAATTACGTACTGCACTATGAACGACAGATCTGAAATTAGGAAAGTATATGAAACATACTATGTTTATTTTACTATGACAATATGAAACATTTGAAAAGAAAATTTCTTTTGAAGGCAATTAAACAAAATTGAGATTGGGTTTCTTTTTATTATGGATAGACGTCATTGATAAAACACCATCGGAAAATGAATTGTTGGTCTAGAAAGTTATTTTGTCACATTTTAGCATTTATTGACAACTCTCATCCACAGCATCATGTAGGATCAAAGCTATCTGAGGAGTCTCATCAGTGCTGATAGCCTGGTGCGTGACAGAAAGCTTGATCGGATTTGCCAACTTACGATAATTATGGCACAGGCGAGATATCCGATCGCTGATTAAAGGACGAATGTACTGTGCAGCAGTTCGCTCCGTTCTCGTAGATGACTGCGAAACATGGCCATTAAGAGTAAAAGACATTCGTCGGTTATTAGTATTTGATTATAGATGTCTTCGAGGCATTGCTTGTATATCCTGGGAAAACCGAGTAAACAATGCTGTAATTAGGAAACGAGTTCTAGGAAGGGATGGCAGGTCAATAGATGAAGTAATGAAACTTTATCAGTTGAGGTGGTTGGGACATGTGTTACGACTGCCCAACCACCGGCTGCCTTGAAGAGCGATGCTCTGTGGTGTAGTAGTTTGGAAGAAAGCTAGGGGCGGCCAAACCAAAACATGGCAGAAATCCATGAAGTCAGTGACAAGTGGACTGAGTCATGTTGGTAGATGTAGGCTACCTTCTTGGGGTCGGAGAGACGAAAGTCACCAATGGTTAGAGACCTTGAACGAGATGGATCAAAATGGTTTGCGATGGTGCAGGTGCATTCACTCATTGTGTTCACTCAAATTCTAATCTTCAGAATTCCCCATCGCCGCTACTTTTCTCGTTCTAAATGTGTCTCACTGAACTATACTTTTTAAGTAATGTCCTCGATCCCTAATATTCTCCTTTACCAGTAATTCTTCTACTATCTCTACTACTATGGAATTTGGAATGAAAGTTGCGTCTCTGTTCTGATGCGTTATGGCAACCTGAACTCATGTACGTAATTACGAAGTTCTGCGTTTTAATCTTCAACCAGACGTGTGTATCAGTAGAGATAAATGAATTTTTTCAACATAAAATACACATCAAATACAAATAGATAACAAATATTCGTCATACATTAAAAGTACAACCAACATGAAGTTGTTTTTTTTTTGGTTTTTAGAAATAAACTTAAATGTTAACTGTAACTATTCAACCCAAAACAAATCAATTCATTTTCTACGCGTTGTATGCACAATAATAGGTCATAACAGCTGATTTATTCTTTCTCTAATGATGATTATTGAACATTTTACACAGAAGAAGTAATTCAATCGAAATGATGCAATATAAAGGTCAAAAATTCAAATAGACACACGTAATCCCCATTATATATATATATATATATATATATATATATATATATATATATATATATATATATATATATATATAATAGTATAAAACAATGCATACAATCAAATATTATTTGAATGTGTGCATTTATTTATCGTTGATTCATATTATCAAATTAGATCATTAAAACAAAATAAATGAATTGTATGAGAACGAACATTCATTCGTCAATATTAAAAAACGAATAATTTGATGTAGGGATCGGATGTGGAAATTATAGTTTCTATTTTTCTTTTTTTAATTTTCGCATGACAAAAATGATAGTGATTGTATTCATGAGCAGTTTCATGTAAAATTATTGTGTATAAATGTTAATCATATGAGAAATAAAAATAATGAATTAAATTTATTTATTGATGAATTCTTATTAATTAATAGATACAATATGAAATATATCCGATTATGAAAAATATAATCAATGTAAAATATTAGAATTAAATATCTTTTTGAAATCATGAATCGATCAATATTAGACCAACATTAGAAACATGGTAGCACTGAAAGACGGCCGTCTCATCCTGCTATGAGACTCATCAGTAATGTAAGCATCCACGACTCTTGCAACTTGTAGGATTCGGGCCCAGGACCTTTGGTCTTGGGCGCGAACGCTTAACCTCTGGACCAGTGAGCCGGCGTCTAACGGTGTTAATGTCTAACTTCGATCAATTCACGATCTTGCGCAACCTCATACACCATCTTCGGTGAGCACCTTATCTTTTTCTTTTTAAGTTTATTTCACTAGATTCTACTTCTTGATTAATATCTTCTAATCCTAACCTCTCCGACTGCTGCTATTACTTTTACTGCCTCTACTACTGTTGGATTTGAATTGAAAATTATATCTCTGTGCTAATGTGGTATGGCAATATGAACTGATGTACGTACGTACGTACGTATGTACGAAGTTCTACGTTGCTGTTGATGATGATGAGTGTTTAATTTCAGTGAATTTTTCATATTTCACGTTATCCCATCTAAGAGAAATTAATCAGATAAGAGGAGGACGGAAATTGTGAATATATATATCAACTACAGTGGAAAGTTGATTACAAGAGATTTAAATTTAAAAGGAACGAATGAGTTTGAAAACGATAAAGCATGCAATCATGTTAAATTCAAACTTTAAGAGAAAATAAACAATATTTGTAACGATGATAATGCTGCTAAGAAACTAATAAAATAAGCGTTCAAAAGAAAGTTTCTTTTAATGTATGTAGTTTAGTAACAAAGTCAGATTTACGCAAATATTTTTAGGGGTATAGTCATTGTGTAGCATTTTGAAGATACCACTCACTAATAATAATAATAATAATAACATAAATGAAAATGATTCGCATACATCATCATCGAAATAGAGAAATAAGCTTCATCAAGAATGGTTATACCTTTTTAAAGGTTAACTAACTGCTATTTCAATAAGTAATGCTAGGTAGCTATAACCGGTAAGAAAGAATGATTGTATTTATAGAAACAAGTGTTCCGTACCTACATTAGATGAGTTTAAATGAAATATGAATAAAACAATCAGTCCCTTTTATAAATTTTGATAGAACAATGGGAAGACGTAATTGATCTGAAAAATGTCGCTGTACACATTTCAAACAATCTGATCACACATATACTTACTTGTCAAGGCATTTTATATGAAGATTAATAAAAGGTCAATTAAATAAAAAGTTCAAATAGACATAATGGGGGATAAATAAATAAAGGAGAGAGAAAATGAACGTAATATAGAAAGAATTAGAAAGGGTAGGAAAGTGTCACATTACCATAGGCTTAAAGATTATCAAGAAAAATTCAAGGTTATAACAAATTGTTTCTGTACACATAAGGAGGGCTTAAATTTACGAATAACCAAGGCCTTCATAAACCTCAAAATTTATCTTTCAACATTCCTATTCAATGTTTTGAAGGCTGTCTTGATGTCAATCTTGTGCCCTGTCTCAATTATATGTTTTGCGATCGATGAACAAGGTTTTCTATTTCCCACATTTATCGGCTCATCTGACGTTAACTGATTCTGAAGTCACTTGGGTACATCTTCCATAATTCTTGATTGCAAAGTCCGATTACTCTTCTCTATCTATGCAAATCGATAAATGCAATCGGATATGATGTAATCATTCGAGCAATATCTAGGCCTATCTAGAAACATGGGCTTAGACGTTTCAATTATAGTCAGTTTAACAATGTAGTATGTTTTCTCTATGGCTGCTTTTAGTCGCTGTCGTAAGATTAGACCATTCGAATCGCCTCTAAATGGTAAAGTGATTTAAACATTTTTCTTTTCAGCAAAATGAAAAACAGGCTTTTGTCTAAACTGATTTCTACACCTATTGATGAACTTTAGCGGATAACCGATTGAAATCAATGTTTCAGTCAAGAATTTCGCATCGACTTCAAATGTATCCATAGTGCAAATCCTTTGAGGCATATTGAAAAGGCAGGCACATATGTGTGACCAGATTGTTCGAAATGTATAGGACGTAAATACATCACCTATTTTCAGATCAATTACGTCTTCTCACACTTTTATCAAAATATGAATACATTTCACAATTGTATAACTATAACATTGTGGTAGGTAAATTCACTTATTTAATTCTGATTTTACGAAATAAAAATGTATCAGTGATTAAAAATGAATTTCCATCAAAAAATAATTTTACAAAAATCTATATTCAACAACAACAACAACAGAAAATATCATTTTTTTAGAAAAAAAACATACAAATAACAAAATGTCATTGAAAATATCACAAGAATACAACTGAAAATATACGGCACACAAGAAATGCACATTTTAATAATGGTTTGTTTAAAAACAATCAAACGATAATGTAAATTGACCAACGATAAACAAATCAGAGAAAAAAGCGAAACGAAAACTTATCCATATGGTTGTGAATAAGGTGATTTCAATTCAAGCGCTACACAATTAATTTTCATGTAGTTCATGTATAACAAGTTATATTTTCATAGATAAAAAAACCACGACTCCTGCACCCTGCAGGATCCGAACCAGAGACCTTCGGTATTGTGTGCGAACGCCTAACCATTGGACCACTGGGCCGGCATCCAACAAAAACCTCCAAAACACTGCCCCAAAATATCGTAACAGTGTCACTAGTGACTAGCTTCCTGAGGAAATTCTCAGAGTTCTAGTTGAGAACACGTGACCAATGGAGTTCAACCCTGTCGGGTGTAGGCGGTAACTACCATAGACAAACGGGTGAGGTCGCGCAAAATCTTTAGATCAATCAGATTTAGACATTAACAGCGGTCCGATGGTTTGGCGTTCGCGCACAATACCGAAGGTTCCGCTGTGTTCGAATCCTGCGAGGAGCAGGAGTCGTGTTTTTTTTATCTATGAAAATATAACTTGTTATACATGAACTACATCAAAATTAATTGTGTAGCGCTTGAATTGAAATCAAGTTATTCACAAACAAATGGATAAGATTTATTTTCCCTTTCTTTCTGATTTGTTTATCGTTGGTTACAAATAAAACTTAACAACCTTCACAACAACCCCGCAATGCAATTACATTTGTCCACTAGTAACTAGCTTGGTGATGAACCTTCTCCGAGTTCTAGTGGGAAGTCGTGACTAGTGAAGTTCAAACCTGTTCGGATGTATACAGGGTATGAGGTTGCGCAACTCCGTGAATTTGATCAAGTTAGACATTAATACGGTTAGATACCGGCTCAGTGGTCTAACGGTTGGGGCGTTCGCGCACAATACCGAAGGTCCTGGGTTCGAATCCTGCAAGATGCAGAAGTCGTGGATGCGCACTGCTGATGAGTCCCATAACAGGACGAAACGGCCATCCAGTGCTTCCAGGTTTCTAATGGTGGTCTAACATTGATCGATTCATGGTTACAAATAAAACTTAACAATCTTCACAAAAACCCCGCAATGCAATTTCATTATTCAATCATTATCTTATTCGACACAAAAAGAAAAATCCACAATAGAGTAACACTTACAATTCTATTCTAGCTTCGGAAGCCCATTTGACAAGTGAAAATTTTCGACTGACATCAATATTATCATGATTTTTGATAGTTTGTTCTAATATTATCCATAATGGATGAACAGTACGATTCAATGTATTATTCATGTGCATAGATTGTTCCGTCGAGGAATGATCATCACATGGTAGAACAACACTACTACTAATACTACTACTACCATTCAGTATTGATAATGATGATGATGAGACAATGCCAACATTATGATAACCACCATTCATCATCATCATCATACTACTACTACAATTACTCATATGACTACTACCAAGTGAAGATAATGAATAGATAGCGGAATCATGTTCAGTAATATGTTCAGATGGCAAAAAATGATTCATTGAATGATCGTTGTGTTGTTGTTGTTTTATTGAATTGCATAAAATACCATCTGGTGTTAATACTGATTTTAATAGAGATTCAGCATTTGTTAAATTGCCAAGTTTTACTAATGCAGAAGCCTAAAGAGAAAGAAAAGAAGATAGAAAATATGTTTTTAAACAAATAAACAATTTAAGTATATCTATATACTACTTACTTACATCTGTTATCCCTAATGAAGCATAGGCCGCCGACTAGCATCCTCTAACTTACTCTGTTTTGAGTCTTCCTTTCTAGCTGTATACAATTGCTGTTCATTCTTTTCATGTCTGCTCTTGATTCTCGACGTGTACTGCGTTCTTTAGCCTTGAGGATTCCTATTGAAAGTTTGCCCTGTGATGCAATTAGGTGCTTTCCTCATTGTATGTTCTATACACCTCCAGGGCGGTCCCATTTAATAATCAGACATGCACTATTTTGACAAGTATAAATTTTTCGTCACAAATTTACAATGTGTACCATATAGAGTTCAAAAAGTTACTTGATCTCATTAACTAATGTTGAACAATTTTCATAACCACCTGTGCTCACTACTAGTGAATAGCTCAGTGAGGAATCTTCGAGTTCTAGTGAGAAGTCGTGACCAGTAGAGTTCAACCCTTTTCCGGTGTAAACATTAACTACCGAAGGCAGTGTATGAGGTTGCGCAACTGCGTGAAGTGATCGAAGTTAGACTTTAAGACCGTTAGGTTCCAGCTTAGTGGTTCAAAGGTTAGGAGTTCGCGCGCAATATCGAAGGTCCTGGGTTCAAATCCTGCGAGGTGCAGGGATCGTGGATGCGCACTGCTGATGAGTCCCATACCAGGACGAAACAGCCATCCAGTGCTTCCAGGTTTCTAATGGTGGTATATCATTGATCGATCCATGATTTCAATGAGTAACCTAACAATCTCCACAACCATGTAATGTAATGTTGAAGTATTTTATGTGTAAGTCATACAAAATTAAGGTTAATCACTGTTGCAGGTTTTCTTTTAAAGCAAAGAAAAGCGCTCTTACAGTGTTTTCTTCTTTTTTTATTTATATGACAGCAATCGCTAATACTTCTACTATCGCTATCACTCTTGAATTTGAACTGACAGTTGCATCTCTGTGCTGATGTGGTATGGCAACCTGAACTGATGTACGTACGTACATACGAAGTTCTGCGCTGTATCTATCTATCTATCTATTTAGTTTTTATTCACATAAGATTTTCTTCAGAAAAAACACACTTTACAGAATAAAAGAGAAAACAATAAAACATACCAAATTATTTTTAGCTTTACGTATAATAGATGATGATGGTTTATAATGTTTCACATAGATAGTTAAAGCTCGTCGACATGCACATTCAACCTATTGAAATAAAACAGAAAAAACAAGGGAAATTTTTTAATGATAACGTTTTTGACGATCAATGAGTTTTACTGAAATCATGAATCGATCAATGTTAGACACTAGTATTAAAAGCCTGGAAGCACTGGAAAGGCATTTTCATCATGGTATGGGACTACTACTCATCAGTGGAAGTGCACATTCACGATCCACACTCGCGGGGAGCGAATGCAGACAGACAGACAGAGAGACAGATACAAAGCAAAAATTCGTACGTAAGTACATAAGTTCAGGTTTCCATACCACATCAGCACAGAGAAGCAACTGTCAGTTCAAATCCAAGAGTCATAGCGATAGTAGAATTATTAGCAGTAAGGAGTGAAGATATGATTCGAGAAGTATAATTCACTGAGATAAATTTAGAAAGAGAAATGTAGAAGTGATGACCGATTCCGAAGATTAAGATATGTGAGAACTAAAAGACTGGATGCACCTGCGCCATGTCAAACGATTCTCAGCCATGTCGTTCAAGGTCTCTAACCATCAGTGACGTTCATCTCGCAGATCCCAACCAGATAGCCTACATCTACCAACATGACTCAGTCCACTTGTCAGTGACTTCATGGATTTCTGCCATGACCTACTGTCTTGCATGCGAGTGAACGCTTACCCTCTAGACCAACGAGGTGGCATCAAACGTTGTTCATGTCTAACAACGATGAGTCCCATACTAGAACAAAACGACCATCCGATGCTTCCAGGTTTCTAATGGTGTGCTCTAATATTGCTCGATTAATGATTTCAAAGAACAGTTAACACAGAAAAAACTATTAATCATAAGAAATCATTAGAAAAGAAAATGTGTTTGGAAGAATTGAATACATGGTATGATTAAAAATTGTTTATCTATCTCCATGCTAGAAATGAAATAATATAACTATATATTATGTAATAGAGAATATTTATGATAAAATACAATTAGAATTTTTATAGGATTAAAGATTGTATAGGATTTAAACGATTTGCAATGAACTTTTGGACAGTGAGAAATATTCATTGACTGACTGATGAATGACATGGCTAAAAATCGTTTGCAATGGTGCAAGTGCATTCATTCTTTATGCCCCTCAAATCCTAACCTCCCGAATTCCTTATCTTTTTCTTTTTAAGTTTATTTCACTAGATTCTACTTCTTGAATAATCTCTTCGAACCCTAAACTGTCCGATTACCTCTAATACTTTCACTGCCTTTACTACTATAAGATTTTAATTGACAATTACATCTCTGTGCTAATGTGATATGGCAACTTGAACTGATGTATTTGCGTACGAAGTTCTACGTTGCTGTTGATTGATTTGATTGATTGACTGACTGACATCGATCAACTCACTCTATCTCTCTCTCTCCATGTCTATAGTGCATATTTTTCAAAACAGATGATGACACTCAGAAATGAAAATGTATTGAACTTCATGATTTAAAATATTTCTCAGTTATAAATGATTCAGTGCCTAAAAGACAGTTTACTCAACAACTATTTTATGCATACCAAATCCGGAAATAACAAACAAGAATATTAAATTTCTAAAAAAAGAAGCATTTGTTACCAAAGATATTTTAAAAACGAACCATTTCTCGAGAACTATTTAACTGACCATTTAAACAAAATGTATTATGACTAACTACTTCGATGAGGCATGTTGTCTTGTGTCGAGGTAGGCTGGGAAAAAGCCAGGGGGCGTCAAAAGCGAAACACAGCACCGATCTATGAAGTCACAGACAACTGGTCTGAGCCATGTTCGTAGGTTTAGATTACCAGGTTTGGATTAGGAAGACAACAGTAACCAATGGTTAACGACTTCGACTGGAATGGCTCAAAATTGTTTGCAATGGCGCAGATGCATGTATTTCATTTATCTTCTCTTAAATTCTAATCTTCCAAATTCCTCATGACCGTTTATTTTTCTCTGGTTAAATTTAACTCATTGGATTATACTTCTTGAATAATATCTTTGAACTCTAATCTTCTCTATTACCGATAATGCTTCTACAACTTCTACCACTACGGTATTTGGATTGAAAATTCCGTCTCCCTGTACTAAAGTGGTATGGTAACTTGAACTGATGTACCTAGGTACCACGCTCTGCATTGTAGAGTGATTGACTGACTGACTGACTGACTGACTGAAACAATACAATCCATATAAATTCAACTTGATGTAAGCAAATAAAATATAAATACATATCGATTTATGGTTGACACAACTAAAAGAAGAAAAAGGTTACTTGTATAGCATTGATTTAATTAAAGTTATTATTTAAAAAAAAATAGAATGATGGGAAAAGAGGAAGCAGTAAATATATTAATTAAATTAAGAAGTGTAGAAAAGGAAAACCGAAAACCAACGGAATTAAAAGACTGAGAAAAAAGAAAATATGTTTTCAATGCACCAACATTGGATATTGACTAAAACCACCGAATGTTACCAGTGACAAAAAACTTTGATATTAACTATTATGTTCGTCACTAAGTGTGCTTGAGGCTATTACGAGTTTACCTTAGTCGATAAACGCGAACGAGACAATGAACCAGTGTCCAGGTAGGCTACCTTGAATCCCAAGCTGAAGATAGAAGGCCTTTGTAAGTGTAGAAAGTATATTCTACAAACATCCAGCAATCACAGTACAATCAAGCATACAACTCTCGTTTATTTATACATCATAGAAACGTCCTTGGGACAGTTACGAAAATAGCACACTAAAATACACAGCAGCCAATCACAGCCATGGATTTTCCTGGTGGGAAATGAAGTCTCAAGGTCAACTGATCGGCCCATGCTGGGAAACGTGAAAACCAAAATAAGGCATTTAACAAGCGAGTTCTGGGGGATCTAACATCCCCAACATTAACCCAATGATGAAGGATTAAATTTAAGTGTACATAATATAGAATCATTTTTTTTTAATATGAAAGTTATTCAAACTACACAAACAACTGAAAAAAACAATTCAATTGTTTTTTCAACTGATTTGTCGAAAGAATGAGTGATTTAAGCATTGAGCTATTCATTGTTGCTTTTTGGTTCACATGTTTTAAATTCATAAAATGGTTGTGCTTTTTTTTCAATTTACATAATTTAAGGTTTGTGTTTTCTAGGTCAATGAATTAGAAATATTAATTTCAGTTACAAAACTAAACAAGTAAAATTATCACTATAGCGTTCTGGTGAGATCATGAACGGATTTAAGTTAGATCACTGAATTGGAAGTGAAGACCCATATCAATGAGTTAGCACTTAACAGTGGTAATGTTTAACTTTAATCAATCCAAAACATTGTGCAACCCACCAACCATCTTTCATTGGCTTTGGTGGGTAATAACTGCTTCACACTCGACACGGTTGAATCCCATGGGTGACGGTTTGTTACTAAAAGTTTGAGAATTTCCATGCAGACAGACAGATACAACGCAGAACTTCGTACGTAAGTACATCAGTTCAGGTTGCCATGCCCCATCAACACAGAGACGAAACTGTCAGTTCAAATCCAAGAGTGATAGCAATAACAGAAGTATAAGCAGTAATGGAGAAGATTAGGGAGCGAAGATATCATTCGAAAAGTATAATTCAGTAAGATAAATTTAGGAAGAGAAAGGTAGACATTATGAGGAATGCAGAAGCTTAGAATTTCATAGAACACAAAGAGTGGATGCACCTGTGCCATTGCAAACGATTCTGATCTATGTCATTCAAGGTCTCTAACCATCGATGACTATCGTCTCGCGGACCCCAACCACGTAGCCTATATCTACCAACATGACTCAGTCCACTTGTCAGTGACTTCATTGATTTCTGCCATGTTTTGGTTTGGCCACCGCTAGCTCCTTTCCAATCTACTCCTACACTGCAAAACATAGCTCGTTGCGGCGGTCGGTAGTTAGCCATACGTAACACATGTCCCAACCACCTCAACTGATGAAGTTTCATTACTTCATCTATTGATTTGCCGTCCCTACCTATTACTCATTTCCTAACGACAATTTCGAGAATTTCCTGTCCAAGCTAGTCAGTGGTGTGTACATACCTTTTATTTTCATCAAAGATATTAATTTATGTATGGAAATTATTTACGGCACTGTACAAGAATAATTATTTGGGATGAAATATTTGTGCTTTTTCATGAAGAAATACTATAATTAAAATATTTTTAAGAATATAAGAAAGTATGTGGCTTGTTGACTAAAGCATTCAAGTAAGAATAGAGATTTTCTACTGATCAATCAATGTTGGTGTATCGGTCAAACGTCAAGGTCATTTATTTTCTGACCGGGTAAATATCTCAATAAATATTTCCTATCCAAACGCAACCAGAATAAGGAATGAGAAATATTTCCCTCCACGTTTATAGTACTGACCGAATTCTATTATTCAACTTTTAATGTGACCAACAGTGTCTCGATATCGGGCGTACTATGTTTAGGTGTAAGATGGTTGGAGGAAGTTGACAAAAAACGCTTGCTATTTGAACTGAATATACCGAAAAACCGGTCACTATTCAACAAAAGATCAATAGTAGATACATCTCACGTATACAGAAGTCTAATCGAAGTAGGATTAACACAGTAGCAACGTTTCTGATTGTGAACTTGGGTAACACTGAATCGAATCCAATAGGCAGCATCATTTCTCTCAAGGTTACAAGCATGCTTTACTGAAGAGTGTCAAATAACACGAAACCAATGTGTCTAGGGTATATCCTAGCAAATATCTCTAACTCCATCACATTTCCCTACTCGCTTATTCATAGAAAAAATGAGAGGCGATTACAGTTGAATTCATGCATTAAAAATATATCAAGTAATAGGAAAACGTAGTTTAGACGTAAAACTAATCGAAAATGTTTGTGAATAAAAAGTGAATGGCATAGAATCACTACTGAATCAAAACTAACGTTGTATAAACATTTTTGAGCATTCGATATAAGGCAGAAATCCTATCGCACTATCGTAAACACATAATATTGAAAATAGCGATAGGATGCACAAACAAATTAGTCTCACGGTTGTCTATGTGTAAGTGGGACATACATTGGATCAAAGTATGATTGCGTTGCTGCACGTTGATTGGCACTTTCGTATGCCATCGGCGCTAGCCGATACTTACACAACACTCTAGAATCTTCTCATGTAAGAAAATGATAAATATACTAACGTCTTTTCCTTTTGATCGTACGTCTTCCATCTAACCTTGTTATTGGAATATAATGTATTTCCTGTTCAACCGTGTTCTGATTTGGGAGATGGTCTCGAGTGAATTGGTGTCCCAGAATACTAAGCATTTGGAATAGCTGAGCTGTAATAAACTTACTTAATTACTTACGCCTGTTACCCCAAGTCTAACATAGGCTTCTGACAAGTATTCTCCAACCAACTCTATCCTGGGCTTATCTTTCCATTTCTGTCCAATTTTTGTTCATTCTTCTCATGACTTTCTATATTTCTCGGCGTAATGGGTTCTTTGGCCGTCTTCTTTTCCTTTGAACTTGAGGCCTCCAATTTAGGGCTCGTCTTGTGACGCAGTATGGTGCTTTTAGAAGTGTGTGCCCTATCCACTTCCATCGGTTCTTCTTGATTTCTTCCTCCAATGGAATTCGATTTGTTCTCTTACACAGTAGACTGTTGCTGATGGTGTCCGGCCAAAGAATCCGTAGTATTTTTCGTAGACAACTGTTAATAAACACTTGTACCTTCTGGATGATGCCTTTCGTAGTTCTCCAAGTTTCCGCTCCATACAGTAGAACTGTCTTGACATTTGTATTATTGAAAATCCTAATTTTGGTGTTGATTGATATTTGTATGGAGTTCCAGATATTTTTCAACTGTAGAAATGCAGCCCTTGCTTTGCCAATCCGCGCCTTCACAACTGCATCGAATCGACCTTGATTGTCGATGATGCTACCCAGATATGTAAAGGTGTTAACGTCCTCGAAGGCGTGTGCATCAAGAGTGATTTGGGCGTCGCATGTTGCGTTATATCATAGAATCTTACTTTTCCCTTTATTGTATGTTGAGACCTACTGCTGCTGAGGCTACTGCTACACACTGATCGTCTTTTCTTGCATTTATTGTTGAGTGTAGATGTAATAAAGAGAGAATTTATAACACTATGTATTGCACTTTTTACAGTTTCCTATATTGGTACCAAGATTTATTTAACATTATATTTAAATAGACTATATCAAACACATTGATGAATGTAATGATCAGTGTGCAGGAGAAAAACAAACAAACAAACAAACATTATTCACCGTAATAAGAGATAGACAAGACAAAAAAAGAAGTAGAGTAAAAAAAAACATTCCATTTTTAAGTCAGCAAACAACACAAATCTGAGATTTGATTGGTTCTATATCTTTTGGTTTATACCGAAACCAGTACCAAAATAATATTTTATTATTATTAATGCTATTATTATCGTTTTTAAAGCAGTACGAATTTGACTACTGGTACAAATGACTGGACATGAATAAACACTAAGACATATAACATTTATTTATTATTAGAAGAGGGGAAAGACATTTTTTTTTCTTAATTCAATCTTTTCATTTTAACTAGATAAACTTAGAAATTAGGAAGCTGAAGTATGAAGATTGATGAGTAACACGTTTATACACAAAGAGAGAGAAATTGTTTAGTGACTATATTCTCCAGTAACATTCAAATTATGATAGACATGATTTGTTTACATCAAAAACACTAGAATATGAACATCTAGTTTTTGGAATGTTACAAATTCAATGAAAGGAATTCACAATAGATAAATAGAACCATAAGATTTTGAAGTAAGTGAAAATACAAGTAAAAACAAATGGTATGCTGTGTAAAGTTGTTTTCAATTGAAGCGAAAAGTAAGAACAACTCATGTGATAATAGATATTACACAGTAGAGAAAGGAAATATGTCTTGAAACATTTGAAATCATCAATCAGTCAGTGTTAGTAGACCACCATTAGAAACCTGGAAGCACTGAAAGACGGCCGTTCAACCCTGTTCGGGTGTAGGCAGTAGGTGAGGTCATGCAAAATCCCTAGATCAATCAGAGTTAGACATTAACACTGTTGGATGTCGGCCCAGTGATCCAATGGTTAGGCGTTCGCGCACAATACCGAAGGTCCAGCTGTGTTCGAATCCTGTGAGGTCCAGGAGTCGTGATGCGCACTACCATTGATGAGTCCCATACCAGGACGAAACGGCCGTCTTTCATTGCTTCCAGGTTTCTAGTGGTGGTTTAACAATAACTGATTGATGATTTCAAATGTGTAAAAACACTAATCTCCATAACTCTAATTGAAAATAAACATGTATGCTGAAACGAACTATAAACATAGAATGATGACTGTGACTAATAATTATTGTTTATAAGTGTTGTGTTAACTGTGTGCACTTAAACTAGTGGTGTCTCTTCATAATATGCCCACTCTCTGTCTCTGTCTCTCTGTGCATAAACCAAGAAATCACGAAGTCTAATTGGTAATATTAACTGTCTAGTATAAATCTAACTATTCATAATATCAAGTTTAGAACAAATATGATTGCACACACAAACATGAGTCGGCGGATGAATGACGTTCTATTTAAGAAATCATCTTTTATTCAAGTGAAAATGCAAACGAACGATTATTAGCAACATTTTTGACAGTAAGAGACTCTGAAGGTGTTCTTGTTATGTTCAATTACTTGACTCATAGTCCGTATTCATTTACTTACTAGTCAAAACTACATTCGAACACTTTCAAACGTTGAAAGCTTCATTGTGTAATTGACATTTATTAAGTAATTGAGTTAACAAAGTTACTAATGAGATGATAGAAAAACAAACTGATGATTGTTGGAGAGATTTATGCATTCTCTGAAGGAAGCGGACAATTCACATCTATCAGTCACTCATTTCGTTGGAGTTAACATATTCCTAAAGTGTTGAAATGTAAGGTTGAATCATGTTACGTAACCCTATAACCCAAGGAAAACAGACTTTATATTTATTCCAGACAATTTTATCACAGGTTATGAACGCTAGGAATTTTCGTCAAACGCCGTGATATACATTCTAGTTGTTTCATTTCATAACGAGGAGGTAGCAGGGCTGTGAATCCTGGTCGTTTCTTGGAGAAAGTATATGCTAATGATGATGTTCGTAAACACCCAATAGATAATATCTTAGAGATGAAACTAGATTACTGGAAAATTAAAAACTCAAACTAAAGATGCACTTTCTAACTAAATGTCATGTTACAGTGACCTGGCCAAAAATATGACCGAGTTTGATTTACCACTTAGGCAGTATCAAACGTTGTATGACTTGTGTTTGTTGTTGTTCACAGGGGAGGGGGGAATATTTTTCGGACTATGTTCACATATATACAAGGTAAACAATCCATTTTATTCTGCAGAATCGTTTTTGAACTCACATGGAAGTAAAAAAAAACTACCGTTCGTAAACGAAACTTCAATGTACTATTACAAAGACAGTTTGATGCAAATCAATAGTAAAGCTTTAATACTTCAATAAATGACAGATTGACAAGTTTGTCAATTTAAAGGCGTTGATAAATTTTTTTTAATACTATAGTCAGAAACAAGTTAAAACTACAAAAAGTACACAAGTTAATTCGATCATTTAATGTACGCAACAAACTGGAACAATATTACGTATACGCCTGAATCTGTGTCCTAAAATGTATTTTTATGTAACATGACAATATTTTTTATGACACAAGTCAATAAAGACGAGATACATAAAGGGAAAAGTAAGATTCTCCGATGCAACACAACATGCACCAAACCAAATCATTCTTGATGGACACGCCTTTGAGGACTTTAAAACCTTTACATATCTGAGCAGTATCATCGACAATCAAGCTCGATCCGATGCAGATGTGAAGGCACGGACCAGCAAAGCAACGGCTGAATTTCTACAATTGAAAAATATCTGCAACTCCAAACAAATATCAATCAACACCGAAATCAGGATTTTCAATACAAATATCAAGACAGTTCTACTGTATGGAGCGGAAAGTTGGAGAACTACAAAAGCCATCATCCACAAGATACAAGTGTTTATTAACAGTTGTCTAGGCAAAATACTTCGGATTCATTGGCCAGACACCATCAGTAACAATCTATTGTGGAAGAGAATAAACCATATTCCAGTGGAGGAGGAAATCAGGAATAAGCGGTTGAAGTGGATAGGACACACATTGCGGATATCACCCAACTGCGTCACAAGACAAGCCTTCGTTCGGAACCCTCAAGGTCCAAGGAAATGAGGAAGGCCAAGGAATACACGAGAAATAGAAAAAGACATGATAAGAATGAACAAAACATGGACAAAACTGGAAAGGGAAGTCCAGGAAAAAGTTGGTTGAAGAAAACTGGTGGGCGGCCTATGTTGCATTGGGGGTAACAGGCGAAAGTAAGTAAGTATTTTAGAAATAATTCTCATCATCAATAATCTAGTTAAAATTATGTTTCAGTTAATTAAGTATATATATATATATATATATATATATATATATATATATGTGAACACAAAGTTATACCAATATATATATATATATATATATATATATATATATATATATATATATATCGACCAGCTTACATGAGTTGTGTTACTGGCTAGTTCGCATTTCAGTGGTATCCAAAAATCGTAGTGAAAATATTGGTGGAATTCATTTTGTAAAGGATCAATTACAAGCAAGGCATTGTTGACCAATTATAAATGAAGGCAAGGATAAATCTATTAGAATAAATAAACTCAATGGATGGAAGGAAGGAAGGAAAGAAGGTAGCAAACGAGCAAAATAGGTTGGAGATTTTTGTATGACAGTGATTATGTATGTCAAACAGAAAGAAAACACACGAATATAAATTCATCTAACGTCTATATGCAAACATATACATTTATCGAATAAAAGTGTTCATGCTCGATAATTGCAAGTCTCGTTTAACTGATAGGATTTTCAAAAATGAACTACTATTTTAACTATAGAGTTGTAAAGAATGTTGAGTTTCATTGAAATGTGCTCACTAGGGACTAGCCTCGTGAGGAGATTCCCGAAGACTCAGTTAGAAGCCGTGACCAGTGGAGTTCAACCCAATCGGCTGCTGTAACCAATGGGTGGGTTTGCGCAATATCAGGGATTGATTACAGTCAAACATTAACACCGTTGGATGCCTGCTTGATGGTCTAAAGGTTAAGCGTTTGCACGCCACACAGAAGATCCTGGGTTCGATTTCCGCGTGTGGGGTCGTGGATTCACACTACTGATGAGTCCCATACTAGGATGAGACGGTCTTCGGTTCTTCCAGGTTTA
Source organism: Schistosoma turkestanicum (assembly GCA_944470395.2). Lineage (NCBI taxonomy): Eukaryota > Metazoa > Platyhelminthes > Trematoda > Strigeidida > Schistosomatidae > Schistosoma > Schistosoma turkestanicum. The sequence continues at coordinate 65,884,910 of OX103979.1, forward strand.
CAATGATGGTCTAGCAATGATAGATTCATCATTTTGACAAACTACTACGTTTGTATTCTACAAAGGTTTATTAAACCAAATGAAGTTACCATAAGAAAATGAAGAAAAGGCTTATAAAGTTAAACCAGAAAAGAACAAATACCAATTAAATTGATGTATTATAATTTTTACGGTTAGTTTTATCTTTATAGGTTTGTAAACAGTGTAGAAAATGTTTTAGTATGTTTGGATTTCGGTTGGTAGTTTGAATAAAGAACCGACATTTATCCTGTTCAAGACTAGTCAGTTGCGTTTTCGTGTTCATGTAAACACTTCCAATTAAATGCAGTATTTATTGTCTTAAATCATGACAAAAACTGATTAATTGAAGTACTGAATAAGAATAAATAAAGTATGAATAACATTGAAGAGAAGCAGAGTAAACTGGTAGGATGTGCAGTTAAGCCTTGATTTTAATCATCAAAGTAGTACAAGTAATCAATGTTAGTTAATATAAAATCAGTCCAATGGTTTTGTATGGGAAATCTGTTTACTACAAGTGATTCTTGTATTCGTTTCTAGCAAATTAAGGTCAGAAAGATAGTAATGGAAGAATTTAGTTTTATGTTTTACAAGCTTGTAATATGTTAAATATTCCAAATTGAACTTTCAAGATGTTTGTAAAACTGTGGTTGGTCAAAAATAATTTCAAAAAATAAATTCTTTACATTGACAGGATGGACTGAAAAATTCCCGATTCAAGGATCAGCCAGAAACGAAGTAGGACTTAGAATGGTTATTTAGCTATCCGAGTTTTTAAACTTCACGTCAACCCAATGAAGGTAAATTAATACCTATAATCACATAACTGAGGTTTATAGATTACTTTTAGTTTTCATGATCACACTTTCAAACGCGAAAACATGAGACATTGAGGATGGGCACCCATCACACTTTAGCTTCTAATGGGTAGAGGGATTTTGTACACGGAACGCACATGTATCAAGTTCCCAAAGTCAAATATAATTTACATATAAACACTAGGAATTCGTCAGTTGCCAACTGTTTACTGATGATGGGACTATTGTTTTTAAGTATCAAGTGAATGGTTGATCTATAGGTTTATTGACCTAAATCTTGATCATAGCTGCTACCTCGACGCGATGGTTAAACAAGCTAATTATAACAACATAATTAACCTCGATTGGTTCTTGTGATTTCACTATGCTAAAAAGATCCACCGTTGACTCCAGTCACTCATGTTAAATTAAGAAGCTCTGAGCTTGATATCAAGCACATAAGGTCTTCACGCTACCGAACGTAATTAAAATAGCTATTGAATTATTATTACGAACAGAATAAACAAACACCTTTCAAAAACGATATAGTTCTAAATTGTTATACTATTTCGAGTAAGTAGGATTAAAACTCTATCATAAAACATTACAAATTATCCTTCACGTTACAATGACAATACTGTAGGTACATCAGATTTGATTTTCTAAAGTATCTATGTTGTATAGCAGCTTCAAGTACTTTTTAAGACTTCTCTTGGTTAAGTTGATGAGAAATTATAAATGCTTTAAGAGTATTTTGTTTGTTTTGAGAGTTTAGAATTACATAGACAAATTATCACTAAATTAGATTAACTCTCAACTACAATTCTTTAGAACTGTACACATATTATTCGCGGTTGAATGATTGTGTTCGATTTCAGTGTCAAAAATTTTCAGCAGTGATTTAATACCCTTACTGCTGTGACAAATAAGCGAATATTGTGAATGTTGATGTTATCACAACGAGTTTAGTTGGTACCAAAAAGTAATCTTTGATAGCAATTAACATCTATGTCATTTTTTCCCTCGCTAACTCCAAACATGGCAAAAACAAGGGCTGCATTTCTACAATTTAAAAATATCTGGAACTCCAAACAAATATCAATCAACACCAAAATCAGAATTTTCAATACAAATGTCAAGACAGTTCTACTGTATGGAGCGGAAACTTGGAGAACTACAAAAGCCAACATCCACAAGATATGAGTGTTTATTAACAGTTGTTTACGTAAAGCACTTCGTATTGATTAGCCAGACACCATCAGTAACAATCTATTGTGGGAGAGAACAAACGAGATTCCAGTGGAGGAAAAAATCAGAAATAAGCGGTGGAAGTGGATAGGACACACACTGCGTAAAGGACCATACTGCGTCACAAGACAATTTCTCACATGGAACCCTCAAGGCAGAAGGAAAAGTGGAATGCCAAAGAACACACTACGCCGAGAAATGGAGAAAGACATGAGAAGAATGAATAAAAATTGGACAGAACTGGAAAGGGAAGTCCAGGACAGAGTAGTTCTGAGAAAACCGGTCGGCAGCCTGTGCTCGATCGGGGGTAACAGACGTAAGCATGTAAGTAACTCTAAACATGTGACTGAACAACCTCACCACAACTGACAATAAATCATGTATTAACTGGAGTTAATTTTCACTGTAATGAAAACCATTGTTTACATCACAGATACTAATTTATAAAAAAACATATATATATAAAACAGAGAAGCACTTCAAACATTTTAAGATACCATTTCATTGATAATGATAATGGCAATAAGAGTAATACACTGAAAATGTTATCTCATCAAGAAAGAAATCAACAAACAAACAAAAAGAACACACTTCAAAACATAACTTACTTCATCGAATTTTCCTTGACTTTGACAAAGTAATGCTAAATTATTCAATTGTTTTGCAACATCCAAATGATCTGCACCTAATAACTATGTCAAGTAGACAAAGTAGAACAAAAATAATACACAGAAATGATACACATGAGGTGTAGCATCAAAATAAACAAATAATTAAAATCATTCACTTAAGACTGATTGATTGATTGATAGAATTTGATTAGTTTGGAAAAAAACACATCGTTTTTACCAACGATAGGAATAAATATTCAAAATCCGTTAGCATTGAGCTGACTGACTATTAGGTTTTAGTTAACAGTTTCACTATTGTTCATAAGTAATTTACTTAAAGTTTGATTGGTTGAAATATCAAATTAGAAGTAATAAAAGAAACATATTCAATGCACATTGAACAGCTCGATGTAATAATGAACCGACTGCAGCTAAACAAATCAATGTATCAATATAATGTGTGAATGCGATGTAAATAGTCTTTACAATTGAGCTATTGATTAGCCTCTGCCACACCCCCTCAAACTACTGATAATACAAGAGAAAGTCAAAGGTTAACTCTACACCTCAACTAACAAAGATATATGAAGAGAAAACGGCATACGGTATGTTTAAACATTTTTAAGAGTGCTCTGGAGAATCACTTATCTAGGATGAAAGTCCCATGATGAAGTTTGATTTAACGAATGCAAACAAGTTAAGCTTTCAAAATGGTAATTTTTAGAAGGAATCCTACTTTGGCTGACTTGTGTAAAATGTTCACGAAGCATTGTAATTGTCGACTACCTGGTTGTGGTCCGCGAAATGATAATAATCGATGGTTAGCGACCCTGAATGACATGGCTCAAAATCGTTTGCAATGGCGCCGGCGCATTTATTCTTTGCGTTCTCTCAAATCCTAATCTTCTAAATTCTTCAACACCTCTAGTTTTGACTTTCTAAACTTTTCTCATTTAATCATACTTCTTGAATAATATCTTCTAATAACTCTTCTACTATTGGATTTGAATTGACAATTACATCTCTGTGCTGATGTGGTATGGCGACATGAACTGATGTACTTACGTACGAAGTTCTACGTTGTAACTGACTGACTGACTGATTCAATGACTGCATGATTCAAGGACTAACTGTAAAGCCTAAAGGATATGATTTCAAGAGCGATCCATGGTTAAAAAAAAGCAATAAGTATTTCTTGGCCAAAAGGAGACATAACTACTATACAATGAATATTGAATGCTAGTGCTTATTCAATTGAAAATTGAACTCATATTGGATAACTTTACTACTATTCACTAAACATAACAATTAATTTCAATCGTTAGTACTTTACTAACCATCAGTCAGTCAGTTGCAATGTAGAACTTCGTACGTATATACATAAGTTCATGTTGCCATACCACATTAACACAGAGACGCAAATGTCAAATCAAATCCCATAGTGATAGAGATAGTAGAGGTATTAATGGTAATAAAGAAGACTAGGGTTTGAAGATATGATTCAAGAAGTATAATTCAGTGAGATAAGGTTAGAAAGACAAATGTAGAGGTGCTGACGAATCCAGAAGATTAGGATTTGAGAGAGCACAAAGAATGGATACACTTGCGCCATCGCAAATGATTTTGAGTCATGATGTCGTTCAAGGTCTCTATCCATTGGTAACTTTACTAGCCATAGTTTAAAAAATAAGATTTTATCTCACTAACAAACATATTCACTGAACCTAGATAGTGTTGAGAATATTGATAGAAAAAATCAATCATCTTAAGCGTTCATTTGAAAAAAAATATCAATCGCACTAAGCAATGTCTATCATTCACGCCCAACGATTCCTATTATGAAATGAAGTAATGTACTAACTAAACAAATAGGGAGTTTTCAATGTAAAGATAAATTTTTTTAAAAAAAATGAAATTTTAACAGTAAATAAATATTGAAGTATAATAATGAAAGTAAATTGTAAATCATTTAGCAAACAATTTATGTACTCCAGTTTAAATAACAGACAATAAGGTTCACTGTGACGATACATACATAGATACCTAAACTAAATCATTTGAAGGAAATGCCATTTCTAACAGTTAGAAGTCTGATACTTCTTAAAAAAATAAGTTTCAGACATTTAAAAATGTAGATCAGTAAATTTTATAAGGATTTATGAATCAGACTAGTGTGCTCCATGCATAATTGTAAATATGAATTCTAATAGTTTGATAGTCATATATACGAAAAGTAGAGAACCTGAAACATATATACGTAGGATTCGATTGCGTCGAATTCGATTTTTTATGAGAAGTTTTTAGTGTTGGCTCCGCTATTCAAATGGCCTTACTGCCGGAGACAGAAATCCGTGGTGTAAGGTAAGGTGTGACATTTTTAGGGTCGACCTTTTATAACCCCTTCGTTCCTTGTGAGGAGGCAAGATCGCTGTAGATGTTGGTTGTCCGAGAGAAACACAATATTGCTGTCACACTCGTCTACAATCAGAAGTATGACTTTGCCCTCAGACAGTGAGTTCCTGCTTCTTGTCTTACTGTTCAGCGTGCTTGGCATGGTAGGACCCAAAGGAACATATGTTCCAGCCCAGATAAATCGGTTCAGTCAGTCAGTCGCAACGTAGAACTTCATCAGTTCAGGTTGCCATACCACATAAGCACAGAGACACAACTGTCAGTTCAAATCCAAAAGTGATAGCGATAGCAGAATTATTAGCAGTAATGCAGAAGATTAGGGAGCGAAGATATCATTCGAGAAGTATAATTTAGTGAGATAAATTTAGAAAGAGAAAGATAGAGATGATGAGGAATACGGAAGATTAGGATTTCAGAGAACATAAAGAGTGGATGCACCTGTGCCATTGCAAACGATTCTGAGCCATGACGTTCAAGGTCTCTAACCATCAGTGACTTTCGTCTCGCGGACCCCAACCAGGTAGCCTACATCTACCAACATGACTCAGTCCACTTGTCAGTGACTTCATGGATTTCTGCCATGTTTTGGTTTGGCCGCCCCTAACTTTCTTCCAACCTACTCCTACACCACAAAACAAAGCTCGTCAAGGCAGTTGGTGGTTAGGCATTCGTAACACATGTCTCAACCACTTCAACTGATGAAGTTTCAATACTTCATCTACTGATCTGTCATCCTTACCTAGAACCCGTTTCTTTATGGCAGCATTGCTCACTCGGTTGTCCCACAATACTCGAGCAATGCTTCTAAGACATCTATGATCGAGTACTAGTAACCTACGAATATCTTCTACTCTCACTGGCCATGTTTTGGATCCATATAGGAAAACGGAGCGAACTGCTGCGCAGTACACTCGCGTTTTAGCCAGCAAACGGATATCTCGCCTACGCCATAAATGACGCAAGTTGGCAGAAGCCAATCGAGCCTTCTGTATCCGAGCTGAGATTTCGTCAGTCACCAGGCCATCAGCACTGATCAGACTCCCCAGATAAGTGAAGCGGTCGACACGCTCAACTAAGTCACTCCTTATCACTAGTTCAGGTGCCTTTGCAAGCCAATCTAGAAGCAACATTTTGTATTTCGAGGGGGAAAACCGCATCCCGAACTTGCTAGCATTGTTGCTCAGGATAGTCAGAAGACTCTGCATTTTTTTCAGCAATATAGCTCGGTTGAGTCATCACGACAGGCAACCCCGACCACCACTTAAAGACAGCAGCTACGGTCGGGATAGGTTATTATCAAATCAATAGTATAGGTATGCAACAGGACGAAAAAGATTTACTATTCAGCATTACTAGATTGCATCCACACTTACTGATACTGTAATGAATTTCGCATTTTTTTTTGTTTAAGAAGTTTAAAAGTCCAATTTTCGAACTTACTTATATAAATAGTTAAATTTTAGAGATTTTTTCAACTGAAAATGTGCATTCAACCTAATCAAATCACTGGAAATTATCAGATTCTAAAAATCAAATGTAACTTAACCAACTCGGTAACATTTCAACAAACAAAAATATCCAACACAAACACTTTGAAACTAGAAGTAATCATTCAAGCGAATAAATAATTCTATAAGTAATATATGTTTTACTTTTTACCGAATATCCTCTAATGCTGTGATAAAAGTGAAATTTTGAAAAGAGTATAGAAGAGAGACAGAGAGAGAGAGAGAATTATTTAACTCTTTCGATTGAAATAGAATTTCGGTTTATTTTCTCGCCTCACAAAATACAATTTTACTAAATAAGAGGAATTCAAGACAATATATATGTACACATACATAACAGAAAAGCAAGGAGATATTATGCAACCAGTCTCGAAAATTTGATATAACCAGGAAAGTGAATGGTACAATCAATCAATCAATACACCGCATTGATTCAACCAATAAAGAGAAAACCTTGTCATATTCATATATAAGTAGTATAAACATATCGACAGAATGACTAAAATGACGAAAAGAATAGAAAACGACGCAAACAGTACATTTCAAGCAGTGTTACTATTTTTAAAATAAACACTTGAATAATTCAAACAGAGAAGAAGGGGAAATTATTTAACATTATTAAAAATTAAATTGAGTGATGAAACTTATTGGAGGAATAAAATAAAGTTGATTTAAACATTTAATGTAAACATTTCGAACTGATTGTGATAGAAATAATTAGTTGCATGCTGTTGTTGTGTGAATGAATGCAATAAGAATAATTTGTGGTTTAGTAATTTTAAAAAAAAAACATGAGACTTTGGAGAACTTTTTCCATATTCTAATCCACTGAATTCAACACCTGTGATGAAGAGTCAGATGAAACGGTCATTCAGTGCTTCGACGCTTTCAATGGCTGTTCAATCAATATTAGTCCATGATCTCAATGAAATTCAACGATTTTAATAACCCTACACTGATAACAGTTGATCGTTGGTCTTAGCAACCTGGGAGAATCTCAGAGCCCAAGGGACAACTGCTTGAGACCGGCCACACACGGCATTTTTATGGGAAGTTTTAAAAGTTTCGGCTGCGCTCTTATTTAAAAGGCCCAACCACCGGAGATGGAAAGCCGTGGTGTAAGGTAAAGTGTGACGCTTTTAGGGTCGACCTTTTCTAGCTCCGCACTTAATTATGAGAAGCCAGAATCTCTATAGATGCTGGATGTCCGAGGGAAACACACCCGTCTACAATCAGTAGTATGACTTTAACCCCCAGATCTTGAGTTGCGGCTTCTTGTCTTATGGTTCTTTAATCGACATGCTTGGCATGGTAGGACCTAAAGGAACATATGCTCCTGCCAATATAAATCGGTTGGGTCGTTACGATAGCAAGCCCAACCACCACGTCAAAATAGCAGCTACGGTCGGACTGATAAAAGCTAAAATTGACTGGTATTTATTATCTTGAAAATGAAGTTAAATAAAGAGGCAGGTGATTACATAAATGGCGAGAAAATAAAGATTTTCGACGAACGAGTCAGTCAGTCAGATGCAACATAGAACTTCGTACGTAAGTACATCAGTTCATGCTGCCATACCACATCAGCACACAGATATAATTGTCAATTCAAATCAAATAGTAGTAGACGTAGTTAAGGTATTAGAAGTAATCGGAGAGGTTAGGATTAGAAGATATTATTCAACAAGTATGATTCAGTGAAAAAAGTTTAGAAAGTCAAAAGTAGAGGTGTTGAAGAATACAGAAGATTAGGATTTGAGAGAACACAAAGAATAAATACACCGGCGCCATTGCAAACAATTTTGAGCCATGTCGTTCAAGGTCTCTAACCATCGATTATTATCATCTCGCGGACCACAAACAGGTAGTCGACAATTACCGATATGGCTAAGTCCACTCGTCAATGACTTCATGGATTTCTGCCATGTTTTGGTTTGGCCGCCCCTAACTTTCTTCCAACCTACTCCTACACTACAAAACAAAGCTCGACGAGGCAGTCGGTGGTTGGGCATACGCAACACATGTCCCAACCACCTCAAGTGATGAAGTGTCATTACTACGACGAACGAGTAGTAATTAGATCACTGCTGAGTCGACGTGAAGTCTAAATTAACATATGGATTGAACCTCAATAGATTTCTTTCAAAATATACATTACAACGAACTATGTAACTAACAAATTTCAAAACAATATAGTTAATTGTAAGTGAAAATGAGAGGTTTATCATAACGTCATTGTTGTATAAAAAAATTCAGGTCGAAAGCGTTTAATGGCAACAGCCTATATAAAGTAGATTAGAAGCAACATTAGCTGCTTGTTCCTCACACTTTATTTAAAGACATCCATAAATTTGAACGTGTTATTAGCAATTAATAAGACTTGTCAAAACTTGAAATACTACAACGTTACTTTATCAGCAAAAATGTCATTTCTTTCAATTCTTTGAAATTTCGTGACATAAAATATAGGCTAGTGGAAACCTGCAACTAATACGCACTCATTATTTATAAGTACAAATGTTAGTGCAAATGTAAGCAGGAAAAAATATATATATACATATTTACATACTTTTTCTCGTATACTAAGCGCTCGTCGACATAATGGTTCAGCTTTAGTAAATCGACCAGCTTTAGCATATAAAACTGCTAAATTGTTTAAAGCAGCCGCTACCTATAATAAAAATTAAAAAAACAAGGAGATATTAAACAGAGCGGAGAGAAAAAACAACAGAAGTTAGAACAACGCGCAAAGATTATACTTACTAGCAATGCCGATACCATGAAAGGAAACTACAAAAACTTTATTGTGCCATATGTGTCCAATTGCTGACTGATGGATGAAAACTATGGTTACACTATCACAGCTTAGATTGTAACATATAAATATATTTGAAACCATGAACCGATCAATGTTAGACCACCATTAAAAACCTGGAAGCACTGGACGGCCGTTTCGTCCTGGTATGAGACTCCTCAGCAGTGCGCAACCACGACTCCTGCACCCCGCAGGATTCGAACCCAGGACCTTCGGTAATGTGCGCGAACGAGTTTTAATGGGAAGATGTCACCAGTGAAGTTCAACCTGTTCGGGTGTATACGGTAACTACCGAAGACTGTGTATGAGGTTGCGCAACTCCGTGAATTTGATCAAGTTAGACATTAACACCGTTAGATACCGGCTCAGTGGTCTATCGGTGAAGGCGTTCGCGCGCAATACCGAAGGTCCTGGGTTGAAATCCTGCGGGGTGCATGAGTCGTGGATGCGCACTGCCACTGATGAGTCCAATACCAGGACGAAACGGCCATGTTTCAGTGCTTCCAGGTTTCTAATGGTGGTCTTACATTGATCGGTTCATGGTTTCAAAAATGTGTAACTTAACAATTTTCACAACCCCTTAATGCATATAAATATATTTTTATTCCAAATTCATAAAATATGCTTAAACTATACTTGTTGAAAAATAACATTTTTAAAGTAAACATAATGATTGCACTTTCAGATTCCATCAAAATGTATCGATATACTAAAGTGATTTAAAAGAAGCCTACTGAGAAAATCTCCTTTCCTTATTTGTAACTATTTTTGAAACTAAATAAACAAAAATACAATGAGAGATAAGTAGTTTTTTAAACATAACCAGTAAGAATGACAAGTATCTGGTTATTTTTACTGATTAATATCTTTCCAATTGACGCAGAGACGAAGTCCAACCTTATGTGACAGTAAACACCATTCTCAATGATCAAATTACGTAATACTTTTCTTATTTCTCTTATAACAACAAATGCTATTTTATATTACACTGTAGAAAACATACCAACACATGATTAGGTCCTAAAATCTTCTCTCGTATATTAAGTACTTCTTTGAGAAGATCAGATGCATCTTTATATTTGCCTTGATCACTAAAAAAAGGAAAGACAAAGAAGAACAACGTCACTATTCAATAGATGAAAGATATAAAGAGAGAGAGAGAGAGAGAATGGAGCAAAGAGTAAATAAATGAAAAGGATATTTAGTGAGTAATTTTATCAACAGAATAACTATTGAAAACTAATTCAACTGAAATTACAAAAAATATATAGACTGGAAACAAGGATATATTTTTAAAAGACCAAGGAAAGGCTACCTCTGTCAATCGTGAGGTTCTGTGGCAGTGCCTGTCATTAAAAGATGTAGCAAGGAAGTTTGTTAACCTAATAAAAGTTCCCTAATGGAACACTACAGGTCGAGAAAAATTGTAGTGGTGTTTGGTTCTCTGAGCTGGGGATGTTTCAGTTGTGGAGCTTTCACCGTTGTTCTTCTGCTGAACGCAACATCATCAGCACAAACTTCAGATAGCAGAAGTGAAGTATTCGAATTCCTCCAAGTTTAACTCGTAGATTGTTCTGTTAACCACGATCTTGATTGGTTACTGTTGACCTTAAACATGTTGTTGTTTGCAGCAATAACTCATAAAATCAACTGCGAGTACACACTGCAGCACACTTGAAGCGCAAAAAATGAAGAAAAATATCTAATGACTATCTTCCAAAAGAACAGCTATCCATGCACCTTCAACAAAAAACACCAACTGAAATCGTCAACAACAGCAAAATCAAACACATGAACCAATAAACGGATCATTCTATCATGCATAAAAGACATATCGACTACTGAGACCATTTGAAATAGGTGTAACACACAAAGCAACAGAGTCACTTCAATCAATCCTATGCAGACCAAAGGATAAAATGATAAAGGAAGAAAAATCAAATATCATCTACAAAATAAATTGCTCAAATTGTGAAAAACACTACATAAGATAAAGTGGACGTCCTCTTTAGCTTCGTCTACATGAACACCAATTAGCAGTCAAACGCCAAGACATTTCTTCGCTTACATCAATACATACGGACAACTATGGATAATCGTTCGATTGGAACAATGTGGAAATACTGGATAGGGGGGGAGCACAAACAAAACTAGAGAATTTTTAGAAACTTGGCACTCAGGTTCATCAGCAATCACACAAACACATCAACAATGACCCAATTTATCAACTAATCAGAAAAATCATAGGCAACATAGAGGATCTTACCGATAAACTAAAGCCAAGATATTCAGTAGAGCAGCGACTTCAGTTTGATCACGACCACCAGATTTTTCTAAATCTTGGATAGCTCGTATACATAATAATGAAGCGACGTCATGCTTTCCCTGACTTGTATAACGTAAAACTATATGATGTAGTGTTCTAAGCCCGGGTGGAACATAAATTGACTGAGAATTTTTATTTCCATTTAAACCATGAAATTCACTAGTATCACGATTTTGATTTACTGACAATGAATCCATATCGGTATCCAGTAGACTAGAATTTATTATTCCGCTCATTTCTAAGTGATTGGATGTTGAGAATGATGAGGTAGAAGTAGTAGCAGTAGTAGTAGTAATGGTAGTTGGTTTATGAAATTTTTTATGCATATCAAGTCGATCCACGTGATTAGATATGTTCGTATGATTTGGGGTACTCATTAGGCCGAGGACAGATGTAACCATCATCGGTGGATCAGCTTCTGAACGTTTAAATAGTGAATCTAAATACATTTTGTTTCAATAAGTCAAAGAAAGTTTGTTATTGATCTTAAGCATAAGATTTTTTATTAAAATAAGGTTAAATAAATAGGTTTTATTCAAACAAATATGAAAAAAAAAGATATTTGCCATGGCATATTCATACGGCATCTTAGTGATCAAAGTAATTTACCCCTAATCAAAAGTTGATTAACATGAACTCCATTTCATGTTCTTTAGTTTCGAATACTGAGTAGTATTGTAGTGAAGGAGAACACAAGTGGGGCAACTGGATTGTATTTAACGAAAATTACAGAGTTACTCAGTAAAATCAGAAAACCAAATCGTAAATCGTTCATTTGCAAAATATCAGTTCATCATATCAAACTGGACTGTTCCTGTTGCAAAACATCAATCCATTGTCACTATTCATGCGTTTCATACAAATTTCATTGTGTTCTAACTCTTCCTTTCTTGATCTTCCCCATCTTCTGCTGCCAGACATTACGTTGACACTCACGTCACATACTACTTATAAGTAGCTCGCACCACAGTATCATTACTTATTCTACAATATAACTTAGAGTCAAGTACATGAACCTGTATTCAGTGGGTTAAATTAATTATTCATGAGAATGTTGGGATGGAATTATCTCTGCCAGTTGAAGATAAATTGGCAGAGATAGGTATTTTACAGCCTGTTGGTTTACGTTGGTGAATTTCACATCGAGAAAGCGAAAGTAAATCAACCAGATGAAAAGTGAAAGTGAATATTACCAGTAAAATAATATTCTAGAGAGAAAAATACAACTGACTAATGAATTCTGCGAAATCATGTTAAAACTCTGAATTAAAGGAAGATTATAAAATAGCCATATATAATCCATTGGTACAGATTCTCAAATATTTCACTAAATAACCCCAATGATTATCAAATTGAACTTTACCGTAACTGAAGTTTTTGTCATTGGAGAAGGATCAAAGCAACGCTTTACAACGTTTTATTATTAGACAAGGAATCGATGCATCTTTAACAATGTTGCTTAGAAGATAGAAATGTCACAAATCACAAGATTCCAATGCTCTTCTTCATTTTAGGTCAGTGTGATCTTTGTAACTTTGCTAGAAAATAAGAACCTGTTATACATTTCGCATTGTCTGTTAGCAAGAAGATAAAAAGAAGAGCAACTAGGAGCTAACCAACTGCTTCATAAGGTGATCCACTCGGCTTTCCAGTCCCCTATATCAGTTTGATTAACCTACGGAAATATCTAGCCTGCATAGGTTTATTTGCTGATACTCATTGCCTATACTTTTGTGCATTCCGTTTTAGCGACAATTGGAAATATAACGTTAGAAGGAACTAGATAATATTCTTGAAAGCGCTTTATCTAGCATGGTATTTTTATTAGGCACTCTTTAATATGGTAAAAAGCAAGGCTACAGCCTTAGTTTATCAGCATAATACTAACAATAGTTTGACAGCAAATTAATAAATGAGCTTTTACGGCGATTAAACATGGAATCTATGTAACTTGGAAATGTTTTAGGTCAAAAAGATAGTCTCATATAAATAACCATCTATATGAATCATCTCTTTTATATTTTGGATAAACTGTCCAGTAAATATTCCTAGTATATAAAAAATTATAGTGCTTTCTAACGTTGGTCAGTCAATTATATTCAGCATGCTTTAGCTCAAGTTGCTAAATTACATAAGCACAATGATATGGAATTAACAAGCCGAATAGTAAACGCGTCGAAATAGTTTGGTGGAAATGACAATGAGAAAGGAAATATATTGGGAATATGATCTGCAAAGGTACGTATGATAGATGCTAGAACTCCAGATTGAATTCGAATTAAGGTTGAATGAATCTGCTCTGAGGTTATTGATTTCCGGACATATTATCAAGCAGTTATCACGTAGAATCAAGATAAATATACTACTTTCTTTTCAATCCTAGAAATCACTTTATTTCATCAATTAAGGCAAGTTGTACTGATACATAGATGTGCTAGTCTCACATTGTTTATATTCGTATTTTTACTAATCAGCAGACATTCATTCATTTCAACTTGTGCTTGATATATTTTCCGAACAGTTTTTTTCGATTACTGATAGCCTTATGTGCTGAATGAGTTTTCTTGATCATAGTTCATTGGGCTACAAACAAATGGCTATACCAGCCATTACAATTTTATGAAAGATGCTACTTTGCTTTTATCTCGCCTCTACACACATGGTAACTTGGAGAAAACTCATTTTAGGCCTATGGTGGAAAGGATATTTTATGTACTTTCATACTTAGCAAGTAGCTTAAAAGATTGTAATTGCTTATCATACTGCAAATTGAAACTTTACTCATTATTTTTGGTATAATTGACCTTTAAGACTAGTAACACACTCTCGTTGCTCAAACCAAATTAGGTAAAATGACGTTCAAGTCTACACTCAGACTAATGAACGACAGACTATCCGAGGACTACAAGAACGTTAACTGATGCACTGAACTACAATTTAACGGAACCACATAAATTCTCATTTGCGCATAGTAAACCAAATTTTATCTCGTGTCACAACAACATTAGTTGACATTCAATTTTGTACAAAGCTAAAAATAAAAGCTGAAAGACATTCGACCAATCTAACTGTTGATAAAATGTATGAGAAAAATATTTCTGACAAAATCAATAAAATCTTACTTTGTTCAGGGTCAGGACTATTGGGAGATATATCGTATTTCTTTAGATCCAACATGAATTCGAGATGTTTCTTTTCAACCTCAGTTTGAGCAAGGAGCGATTCATTTTCCTATATTAACCAGTAATATATACACTCAATGTAGTTAATTACCTCTAGTTTTGATTGTGTATACTTTAGCTCATCTCGAAGCCAACAAGCTTCTTCGGTCAACCTCTGATTGTGTAACTTTACTTTTAGTAATTCAGCTTCCAAATGTTCGAGATACTTGGCAAATGTTATCATAACCTTAAATTTTTGGGAAATTACTTTATACAGAAAAAACCTCTGAGTCGTCTAACCCCTTTTCGATTTGCCTTAGAGAAGCTTCAATAATTGAGATTTTCTCTTGACTAAAAACTTTTTCACATTCTGAACTCGTGTTAGAATCTGGTACCGAGTAACTGTTTGCTGAGTTACAAAGTGCACTTAAGGTAGATAATGCTTGTTCATGATCCTGTTTTAATGATTCAAGCACTAGCTGAGCTTGCTTGATACTTTGCTTAACATGAGAAGGCATACCCATTACTGAAGCTGCATGACGAATTTAGGTCTAAAAATCTGTGTTGAGGATAAGGAATAATTATAATAATAATTATTATTATTATGCGAGTCACACACATTCACATATCATTAATGAAAATTAAGCTTGTGGTGGTGTTTCGTTCTCTGAGCTCATGTTGCTCCACATGAGCAACAAATTTTCTCCACCATCTCAAAATGAAGTCTACATGTGCATCCGAATCGGCGGAAAAATCGACTACAGTTTGGTCACCAAGTGATGAAAGCTGCAATCGCATGAATTAAAACCATCGCATATAACTAGGAGTTAACGACTTAACGTAGGAACAGCGAATTCGGTGAATTCACCAACGAAGACATAATACAAATGAAGTGCAGGTTGATGTCATTTAAGGGGTGGTAACATAAACATGATTTTGGGCGGCATCTTGAGGTTAAACAGTCGATGAGGTCGTTGTGATTGCATAAAATTTGTGCTTCTAGAGTTTTTATAAGAAGTATAAAACGAAATTTAGATTGGTACCTTTTCCCCCAGATCTCTTGATCATCTTATATTTTATTGATACCGAGAGTTTTCAGTTCGATCTATTATATAAAGCAGCTACACTCTTCTGAAATCACTTGGTATTTACTTTTACGACTTGTAAAATTTTGTGTACTAGCTATTAATTTTAACTGTTCCCCATTAGTTTTTCCCGGGATTTCAAAAAAAGATTTTGCTGTGTTGTGGAGAATGCTAAAGATAGTTGGGTAAGTGGTGACCTCTCTGAAGTTATTGTATGGTTCTGGGTATACATTTAGAAGTTTGACAGCTCCTGACAAGTGTTACCTAATAAGTTACTAACCATCCACATCTTTCTCCTTGAATGTTTCCTGGTAGAACAAGGCGCCGATACATCAGAATCCATGGGCGCAAGCAAGTATATAACGTCTCTGCAATACCTCATCAATTAAATATACTGTTTGAAGAACAAACTGTAAGAGCTGACCAAATCAAGGAATTTGTATTCTTAAGCATGTTGCCAATTAGGAGATGCATAAATTCTCAACTTATGTTATTTAAATTTTTAGGCAGTTTATTGGTTTAGTTCCTGCATATATATGCAGTTCATCTTTGTACAATAAACTTTCTAAAATGTATCTCCTTAAGGATTCCATATTGTGTTTAATGTATATATGTATAGGTCTAAGGTCCAGTGCGGTTAGTCTAGCTGCTTGATTAGAACAGTCTCCGTGGGGTAGAAACGCGATGATAATATAAGGCGAACAAACAAGCTGGACGAAGAGCAGTGAAAAAAATCAAAAAATGTAAGCGAGACGAGATAACAGAAGGAATAATAAAAACAAAGTAGAATGGATGAAGAGACCAATAGGTGCAGTAATCTTGCCCTTTTTAATTCAGCACACCTGGTAAAGGTTCAGTAACATATCAATATTTACAAAACCAAAAGCTCCTTGATTATACACAATAACAACAAACCAATCCGAATAGTGACCTTAAAGATATTACTTGAGCGCCTTCAGCCCACTAGGAATCGGCGTACACTTCAAACATTCATCTGATATCGTCCTTTGGGCTCTACGTCTCAGTTAAATTTTTTGCAAAAAAAGCATATATCTTCTTATAGTTTGTAATGAACTTTAAAAGTAAAGTATTCGTGAAATGAAGGAAGTTTGAAGAAACTCCTTAAAATGTGTTGTTTCAAATGCAGATATCAGGAATCATCTTGTATGCATTTTGTTATCTTCGATGAGAATAAGTGCCTGTAGATTAATAAACCAACAAAGACAGACATCACTAGTTTGTAGGAGTTGGTTGAATATCTTGGCTATATTCCAGCACAGACTATGCAATATCATTCTTACCTAAGAACTGAGATTCATAGTTTCATATTCGTCTCTCTCTAGGTTTGTTCACTTACCTCATCACCACAAACTCTCTTTACCTTAACTGCGGATTTCTGACCTCAGTATCATCCCATATACATACATACAAGCCTATTGTGGAGGTAGTTTTAATCCCCAGGTTAATTAATCCGATAAGTCCTTGATATTGTACTGACCTCATCATCCTATCTGAATTCATTCAGTCAGACATCCTCACAGCGTGGCAATGAAAGTCGCTTTGGCGTTAAGACCACAATACACAGGACACGATGTTCCTTAATTCCTGAATATTCTGTAGTCATTCCAACTTCAAACCTACTAATCCGGAAAAATGCATCAGTACTTTTTAGTGATAGCCGTAGCAGTTGGCAACAGCTGACTGTTGTTGACCAGTGAAACAATGATAAAGATTCTTCAAGTCATCAATACAAGAGCAGGTCTCGGACACTGTCCTCCACTCTGATAAAAACAAGTCCTGTTCAATTTTTTACCATGTATAAAGATCTAGTGACTGAGCATGGCGATAATGGTTCGTTCACTATGGTCCGTTCACTATGCTGAATCGGGGAGAGTTTTTCGCTAAATTGGATCTACCTGATGCTTATTTGCAAGTGGAAGTAGGTGAAGCATCAAGAGAGCCGCTTACTATCAATGCTTATCGTGGTTTGTTCTAATATAGCCATCTGCCTAACGGGATCAAGTCCGCCCCATCTATTTCCCAGCAACTAATAGATACCAACCAACCAGGTATCTCGGGGGTCACGGCCTATCTATGAGAATATGAGAACAGCTTTCGGTAACCTGCATCACTTATGGCGCAGGCGAGATACCCGTTTGCTGACTAAAGGACGAGTGTACTGTGCAGCACTACACTCCGTCATACTATATTGGTGTGAAACATGGCCAGTTATAGTAGAAGATATTCATACGTTACTGGTTTACGAAAATAAGTGCCTCCGAAGCATTGCTCGAGTATCGTTGGATAGCCGAGTAAGTAATGCTGATGTTAGGAAGCGGGTTCTATGTAAGGATGGCAGATCAATAGATGAGGAAGTGAAACTTCTTCAATTGAGGTGGTTGGGACAGGTGTTATGAATGCCCAAACACCGAACGCCTCGTCGAGCTATGTTTTGTTGTGTAGCGGTAGGCTGGACGAAAGCCAGGGGCGGCCAGACCAAAATATGGCAGAAATCCATGAAGCCACTGACAAGTGGACTGAGTCATGTTAGTAGATGTAGGCAACGTGGTTGGGTTATATGTCCGGAAATCAATAACCTCAGAGCAGATTCATTCAATCTTTATCTGAATTCAGTTCTGAGTTCTAGCATCTATCATACGTGCCTTTACAGATCATATTCTTTCGCTTTGTCATTTCCACCAAACTATTTCGACGCATTTACTATTCGGCTTGTTAATTCCATATCATTGTGCTTATGTAATTTAGGGACTTGAGCTAAAGTATGCTGAATATGACTGACTGACCAATGTTAAAAAGCACTATAATTTTTTATAAACTGGGAATACTTACTGGACAGTTTATCCTAAATATAAAAAAGACGATTCTACAGATGGTTATTTATATGAGACTATCTTTTTGACGTAAAACGTTTCCAAGTTACATGGATTCCATATTTAATCGCCGTCAAAGCTCATTTATTGGCTCTGAAACTATAGGCAATGAGTATCAGCATATAAATACCTGAACCTACGCAAGCATGAAGGTTGAAAGTCGAAAGGTAAGTAGATATTTCTGACGGTTATTCAGATTGATATAGTGAACTGGATAAGCTAGCTGATCCTCCTGCAAAGCAGTTGGTTAGCTCCCAGTTGTTCATTCGTTCAGAAAGAATATTCGTTCCAATGAACCAATCGCTTTCATTATTTCATAATTGTCTAGCCTTGATGACTTTCCTTTCTTGGACCCTGGCGAAATTCTTTACATATCATGCGCAGATTTAAAATGCGAATGATGATCATTTGTATTGATTACCGGTATAAGTACTTTATGTAAGTGATTGTGGTCCACTCATTTTTAGCTTACATATTAAGACTTATTATCCTACCCCAAAAATTGTGCTTCATGTCTGAGTCTTTGAGTATATCTCTGACATGCGCCTAGCGCAGCTGCTTTGCTTACTATGTATAACATGAATAAGGTTTTGAAGAAGATTTATGAAGTAGTACATATAGGAGGAGCAAAGGCGATTATTTTGCCTTAGCATGTCCACAGATTTTGACCTAATTATGCTAGTTTTTTTGTCGTTGATCATAACTAGTATAATTAAACAAGGTATCTTTCATTGATCTTCCTGTTTGATATTTTGTCTACCTGGAACGTTTTAAAAGTTCTTCAGTTATGGTGCCTTCCAGAAATATGCCTCTATCCTATTTTTTTGTTTAAATAAATGTTCGCTTTATGTTACCTGAAATTCTAGGAGTTGGAAGGCACTCGATCCAAAGTCCACTACGGAGGAAAAGTCGTTCCTAATTTACTTGAAGTCCTTTAACTTGTACCTTGTGCTGCACGGAAGTGTTGACATTGATGTGATTGTGATATTCAATGATGGATGTTATGTTACTCTTCTTAAACATTCATCAGTACATTTTACCAATAAAATCCCTCAAGGAAGTCATTTCTTCCAAACAGAAAACTGACGAGACTGTAAAGAGAAACTCCAGAAACTTCGAGTCAGTACACCGTGATATTCATTGAGACTGGGACTCATACGGCACCTCAAGCTAAATGTTTTACAATAAGGCTAAACTTTCTGTTTCCACATTGTGCCGCAACATAACCTATATGACTGTATTTAAAAAGCTCGAAAATTCGAAATTCTATCTGAAAATCTGGACAAATATGATTATAAACTAGCAGATAACAGTGCGGAAGACAGCTTTTTGTATGCGGGTTTCGTTTGTTTTAAAAGGTGCACTATCTAGTAGATTCATTTGAAATTAGTTTTATGTTACTGCGCAATTTTCCACCTCGTTTAATGACCGGATGTAAATGTACCGGTTTTTCCTCCTCTCCTTTCTGATAGCTGAATTCGTTTGTATTCATGGAGATCAGATGAAGATTTCCATACCAATGAATTCCTCAGGAAGTGATAAATTTTATTTATGTAGGACTTTATTCACATACATGAATTTCAGAGACCGGTACAAGGCGATTTTTCAAGATATAACAGGGTACAAGCAGCTTGAGAGAATTCTTCTCAATTTTAATGGTAATGAAGCTGTATAGATCATTATGGTTTTTAAACAGAGATTCCATCAAAACTTATACAATTCAACAAAAATCAACTGATGGATTTCGCAAAACTAAACGATATTATAGACATGGAACTTTATACCCATGGGTCGACCTTTTACAACAGTCTTGAGGAAATGTTCAAAACGTTACCAAGAGAAATATCCTATGGCGTAGTTGACCAACATCTACAAAATCTCATGATTTCTATTCTGACCTACGATACAAGAAAAATGAGATTTGGTTACTCAGCCTCAGAATTACAACACTGTTTCAAGATGAACGACTTTGCAGCTCAGTCAGTGAATGTTTTTGACCTTCTCTCTCTTAACTGGTTTAAAGCTTTCAGTGCTGGTCTCACGCGGTACGTAAATACGCGCAAAACATTGCAAGTTAGTTCTTTTGTTCAAAAGCATTCCAAATGAGGTTGTTCATTAATTTGAGTACAATTCTTACATCTTGTGGCCTTAGGTGTTGAAAAATGAGTGAATATCACAAATTTATGTACAGTAACCCCAATTACGTTACTTTAGTCATGTTCTTATTTTTTCGATCATCATACCGAAACTGCATGTTATTTGTCAGATAACCAGGCTTGCAAACACCATTGTTTTATTTCTTTCAACCGATCTCTCGAGAGTTACAAGCCTAAATCTGAAGGATTCTCAGGTTAAATAGTTTCAGCAATGGTAAAATAAATAATGACTGGTCCACTTTACATAAAGATGAGACACATTATTTTCCAGAGAATCTCAGACCAATTAATTGCTGAGACCTGAAACCGTACGGAAGAAACAAGAGTTGAGCGCAAAAAGAACAACTGGTTGTTACTAGCTCGTGAAAGAGATATTGGAATTTGTAGACGTCCACACGAAGTTGTCTTCCAATATCCTTTAACAACACAACTTGCAAGTATCTATCAGGCTTACATACAAATGTATCAGAAGTATAAAATCTATTCAGGTCAGTTATTAGGACGGCATAAGCTAATAAGTAATATATTTATGTAATACTAACTTCTCAGAAATAAAATGAACAATCATGTACGGTAGAAAGTTGATTTTGAGATATCGAATACCGAAGATGGCTAGCAAATAATTTTCAGTTAATTAGGCTCACCAAAATTGGGTAAATAGTCTTCAAGTTCAAAACATCTGATCAAACGACTGTTTAAAATATATGTTTTTCTCAAAGTTGTTACTCCCTCAGAATCATTTCATTATCATTATTTATCAACTTTGTTGGTTTTTGAGTAGAAAGCTGTAAGGAAAAAAGGCCGGTTAGCCATTTATTTGTCAGTCATCTCTTGTAAACTATCTTTATTTTAAACAATTCTGCTTGATTTTATAATAAGTCTTCAAGATGAACCAATCCGTTTACTGATAATTTCTAATAATGATAGGCTCTTTAACTAGGTTAATCGTGTGATCCAAATTTAAACATAGCGATGTTTTATGAGGTTAACTAATAACAAACACACAGTCTATTGTCTAAAATACGAGCCAATAACTCAGGATACCGAAACTGTTGGACTGCTGTTGTAGAGACTAACTAATTATCTAAAGTTCAATGGTTGAGTATTAAAGATGGGCTAAAGCTTGAACAATTCGATTACTTGCAAATATTGTAAAGGAAAATGAAAGCAAGCCTTCTCAAATAACTTTAACCTTGCTGACAAAATGATTTCTGTACGTTTAATAACTAAACAAATTTTGAACCTGAATGTTTCAGATGATGAAGACAACTTTAAATGCTGGACCTAGTAGATCGTGCATTCAATGTATGAGAGATCTTAGTCTGGGTTGTCCAATGTTAGATGAATGCTTCACAACCAATACTAAACAAATATGTTCAAATCCATGCAACAAATACTGTATAAATGTTTTTCGTGGATGTTTAGCTCCATTTCTCTTATTATCTTCTTCTAAACAATCCATTTATTTAAATGAAAAATCAATTTGGAGCAGTTCAAACCCGGTTCATTTTGGTGATTTAAGTTACTTATTAAATGCTACTACTGTGTATCATTTAATTAAAAAAGGAATTAAAGAGACCGATGAAAATGGAGCCCTGATACAAGCAAAAGTAAGTCTTTTTGGTGTTTATGTATTTTCAGGCATTTTATCGCCTGATTAATTAATAATAACCAACTTCTGTTTAAATGCAATAAGCCAATCAATTTTTGAGAAAAAACATTTACTTATTAATTATTACTTGTTATTTAAACTTGTTTAGACATTCAGTTAAAGCTTCCTCTATAAATTTACATGTATTTTATACAGCAACTGTGAATAAGAATAGTTTTATTAGGTTAACTGATTTTGAAAAGCCATTGGTAGCCAAACAAAACAGAACAGACTCCCAAATCTTGAAAATGTACTGGTCTAACATTTTTTAGACCCTACTTTGGGTAAATAGGTACGTGAAAGCTTAAACCGGATAACTGCTAGAGTTTCAGTAAAATCAAGTCGAGAGCAGGATGTTTATGAAGTTACAAAATGCACAAACCTTGAAAAATCTTGTCATAAAATGAGATTGGTTGGATGCATGAAAGCATGACTTCAAGCTTCAAAGTGATTTAAAGTTAATATTTGTAATTCAACAAACTTGTGTCCTAAAACAGCTGACAAATGAATAGGATATAAAAAGTCATTTCATATTTTACTGTGCATAGTATACACGCGTTACCTTACTAGGACATTATACTGTATACGCTGGAAGTTTTACGAAATATCTTTTGGAGAATGGATTCTTTTTACTAATAAATATAACGAAAACATCCCAAGATGATCGTGATTCTTCTGAACAGCATTACTAGAAAAGCCTTCATCTAAAAGTATAATATTTGAATTGTCCTGAACAAACTGTAAGTGATATGTGGAGGAATTCGAAAACGTCACTTACACCTGAAGTTTGTGCTAGTGATGTTGTCGTTTACTCATCCGGCTTCGATAACGAATCTTCACAAAAAATGGACTGGTTAAAATTTAGCTGGTAGTATCAGAAATGAAATAGTCCTAACCCTCACTCAATAAATCAATTATAGTAGACACAAATTCATTGGTTTATGTGATACAAAACTGTGATGTTCAGTAATAAATCGTATTCTTACTATATACATAGTGGTTGTGACATATATATATAATAAAACAGCTTTAATTTTCCTTCTTATTTCTTTTGTAGCTTGAAAAGTTTTGTAGAAAAAATCAATCACCTACATCACAAACTACTACAGATTTGTTCAGTAATTTAAATGGAAATGATCATACACTAAATCAAACAACTAGACATTATTTGCCATTTAATATTGCAGAATATGACAAATTAAATCATTTCATTCAAAAAGTTGCAAAAGATTTAAATTCCTATTTTTATGATAGAAATGATAAAATTCATTATATGAATAGTATTGAATTACTTTATTGTTCACAGGAAGATAAAAACCAATGCTGGAATGGATCATCATTTGATCGGTGAGTAGAATTTATTTTCATTATAGGGTTTGTGGAGTTGGTTGAGTTTTTAGCGAAATCATGAATGGACCAATATTAGACCGTCATTAGAAACATAGATGGCCGTTTTGTCTCAATATGAGGCTCACCAGCACTTCCCATCTAGGACCATTGCATGTGAGAATCGAACCTAGGACTTACAAATTGCAAAGCTAACGCTTTACCTCTGGACCGCTGAGCAGTCATGCATCGGTGTTATTGTTCGACTTTAACCAATGCTCGATATTACTTGACTATCATCCACTGTCTTTGCTGGATGACTGCCTCATACCCTACACGGCTGAACTCCGCTAGTCACGACTTCTCACTAAGACTCCGAGGATTTCCCCGCGAAGCTAATCAGTAGTGAGCACATGATAATTTCCATCACAGGTTGTGCAGAGTTTTGAGTTTCCTTGCAATCATTAAGGTTAGGAATCGACGAAATGGCAGTCCAGTGCTTTCAGGTTTCGAATTGTGATGGTCTCGCATTGATGGACTTATGATTTCAACAAAATTCATTTTGCCGAATGTGAAATATTTATTACTTTGTTCACTGGTGATAAGGAGATACAGTTACATTTAAGTCTCATGTTTGGAAGAGGAAGAGAGATTTCGATGTATTTCAGTCCTTCGGAATGATTTTCTAATGAGACAACTGATCAGATAATTAAAGTGCTGAGTTGCTTAGTACCTTAAAAATACACCAACCAACTTTAACAGAGGATAAAATTTACTGCCTTATCGGTTTTCTGTGCCTTTTTATGTTGAAAATGAGCTTTTTAATAGAGTACAGCCTGATGACGATCTAATCGAAAACAATATTGTTCGCTTATATATGTTGTTCTAATTTTTAATTTGTGTCCGGTAAAATTTGCCAACTTACGTTGAAACATTCTGACTTCAAAAATTCAATAAGATTTGTAAGGCTTTAGATTATAAATAAAAGATAAAAAAATGAGATTTTCGAATTTGATTTCATTGTTGCAAATAATAAGTAAGATGTGTAACAGTATGTCACAATATCATAACCGGTTTTAAAGTTCTAATCCTGTTATACAACATTATTATTACTCATGGTAGAGAAATTGGTTGAAAAAAAACTCATCTACAGGGAAAATAGTTAACTGTCTCTTAGATTAAGACGCATAAACTGATGAAATTTAAGTTAGTCCACATGTAAGTTTTCAATTGCAATGAATATACTACTCTAGTTTTCTGCTACAGGTCTTTACGTCCTTCATTGAAGCTAAGAAAAAATCAATTAATAATGCTTACCATAGTCTGTTTAAATATTTCCGAAATCACCAAAAAGACTCATAAGTTGTTAGATGAATACTTTTAAACCTAATACTCAAATTTCTCTGATCAATACAACCTAAAAGTCATTGTCAATTGCCTTAAAACGAAAATATTCAACTCATTTCAGTAAATAACAGTAAAAATATCACCAGTGAAAAAAATACATTAAGAAATTCTTAAGTGAATCCTAATCATTGTAGAATTGGGTACAACAAGTATTTTAAAACCCAATTTTTCATAACTAATCAGCGTGAGACTAACTACTCAAATCAAAGGTTATTGTTACATTTACATACAAATTAGAAAGAAGCTTAACTGAATTCTAATCATTAAAACTGACAGTTGACAAATCATCTCATAAAAAGAAAAGCAGCAAACTATGATCAATTTGAAAATACTCTGATTTATTAGATCGAGCTATTGTAGTGAAGGAGAGCACAAGTGGGGCAACCGAATCGTATTTAACAAAAATTACAGAGTTACTCAGTAAAATAGGAAAACCATATCGTAAACGATTAATTTGCAAATCTTCAATCCATCATCAATCCATTGTCTGACATTTCACTATTCATGCGTTTCATACAAATTCCAATGTGTTCCCACTCTTCCTTTCTTGATCTTCCCCCATCTTCTGCTGCCAGACATTACGTTGACACTCACGTCATATACTACTTATAAGTAGCTCGCACCACACTATTAGTAAATAAATTAGAAAAAGTTTACTGTAAGTTGTTTACATTGAGTTGTAGATTTAAGAGAAAAACTTATTCACAAACTTAACTGTACTGATTACATGTTTTATTTTTTGTGTGTGCATAAATGTAAAATTTTTAAAGAGAAAGAAAACGAAACAAAACAAAAATCATGTTTAATAGTGTGATAATTTATCAACAGAATAACAAAATAATTGTATTAATTTAATTTAATTTTATATTTTTTTTTTCGAAAAAAATACAAACAACCAAAACAAACTGTACGGTAATTTTTATTTGTTTTTCATTTATCATACACTCATGTTAATTATGGTTGATTATTTGTGTGTGTTCGAATTTTAGGTCAATTTTTGTATGTTCAGTCCACTATGTAACCAGTGTTTAAGTTCAAATGTATTTAGATAAGGCCTTTTATTATTTTTTTCTACGAATAAAGGCTTAACTAAACATAGCATGACGTGTACTTATTGCATTTTGTTAAAATTACTACATTGAATTGTCAGTGTTACTATTTAGTGTTATTGAAAATGTTGAATTTTCATTGCCAAACTTTATGTGTGGTTTTTATAATAATAATAATAATAATAATAATAATAATAGAATTTTTTTCAATCAAATGTGCAAACTCTCAAATATTTGATATATACACCCTGAACTGGTGAAAACAAACACTGAAACGAATAATTAGAACTGTGGTGGCCGATTTTGATCATGTCGGGCTCACCATTTGTAGTGGCCAATTCACGTCGTTTCGTACGCTTTGTTCGCTGCTTTTCAACTTCGCTTTGTGGTGTATCCCAAAAATAAACATATTCATTACTTCGAATTCGTCTTCTGATTTATAACCGTCACACGCCATTTAGTTACGATTGTCTGAACGAGCTAATTACCGAACTTTAGAACACGCAGTAAATTGGCCACTACAGAAAGACATAGTGTAAAAATGAAGTTACCAGTAAAAATTGTACACTTTCAAGATAATATTCTGAAATGATTTACTATGGACACCTGGCAATGATATTTGAATAAATTCAGTAAAATTTATGACAAACCTGTTATTTTTTTGAAGGGAAATTTAATTTGAAAAAAAATAATGAAAAAAATCATTCCATATTAGCAATGATTCATGTCAACCTTAATAAAAATCCCTTACTTTTAATGAATGATATACACAGATAAGTTGAGGCTAAACTATTTATACATCATCATACAGAAGCAGATTTTTTTTCTTTTAAAAATATATATAAGAAATATACTTGTGTTTAATAAAAGTTCTCAACTGAATATTAGATTTTATATAAACACAATTTTCACCAATATCTACTTTGAAAGTATTGTCTTTTACAAAGACGGAATTAAAGAGGTTTGAAATTTTTCTGTCAGTGAATAGAGAGAATTTGTCAACACTTTTAGAGAATTAACAAAACAATTTTCACCTGTAAGCTGATCAGTGTTTACAACTATATAGTCGATTTCAGTTATTAAAAATCAAAGAATAAGACCGTTCAAACTTTTATAAAAGTGTTATGCTTGAAACTATTATGAGTTCACATTAGTCGGTAAACGAGAGTGAAGACAAATGATCCAGTGACACGATAGGCTATTCTAATCCGAGCGTCCCATGGCCCCATTAAGTAGAGGGAGAAGTCTTGATATGGCACAAAAAGTGTATTCTACAAGCACCCAGAAAATATGAGGTTGACAAGCACATAAATCGAGTTTATTTATACATGATAGAAACGTCCTTGAGAGAGCCACAAAAATACCATACTGAAATAATACACCAACCAATAACAGTCAAGGATTTCCGGGTGGGAAATGGAATCTTAGTATTATTAGTATTGTTGTTTACATATCACTCACTATAAATCTTCCGAAGACATGAATAATTCAAATGGTAATCACTACACTATTTTTTCTTACTGAATTCATGTCACTTCAAAAACACTATATAATGAATGCCATATTGGATATTTTATCTGAAATTCTTTTGAACAGAGAAATGAGAAGACATATTTTGTGAGATAGTACCATTTCGTGCTTTCTCGTCAGTCACATGTTATTTGTGTAAATACAGTTTTGAAGATAAGGTCAAAATTTCTTATTTAGCATGACATTCACTCACTAGAACCATGGTAAACAAAGGTCAACATCTTCAAAACTGTATTTACACAAATAACATGTTGCTTGTATGTGACTGACGAGAAAGCACGAAATGGTACTATCTCACAAAATATGTCTTCTCATTTCTCTGTTCAAATTTATCAAAGGGAACCACTGTTTTGAAGTTCTTTTATCATTTCTTTGTATTCCTATATATTACCCACATCTACTTTGATTAATAATCACATATATTATTGATTTAGCGTATAATCTTACTCAACTTAATTGGTCATTTCAACATTCAAGATTTTTATTTATCCTACGAACAAAAACTTGGATTTATCGGCTATGGTTTGATATAGTTTGATGCTCACTGCTGATGAGTCCCATACCCGGACGAAACGGCCGTCCAGTGCTTCCAGGTTTCTAATGGTGGTCTAACAATGATTGATTGATGATTTCAAATGTGTAAAAAAAACGCAAACCTTTGAAACTGTGCCCCAAAATATAATATATTTGCCTTAATTAATTGTGGCATCATTTAACTGTGAAACCTGAAGAGAATTCACAGGAAAGAATATTCTTTCTTCATATATATTTTAATGTTTTGATCTGAAGGAAATTTTCAAAAACAAAATTAATTAATTGGTCATATGAATAATTTGTAGGAGACGGGATCGAACTTCGTTGGGAAATGATGGAGGTATACGATAGATCACCCGAAAAGATCTAGATTTATCTACAATGTGACCACTATCTACCAGGTGTGCTAAGATAGAACTGCGTATTGTTTTTGACTGACCCTTCGTAAACCATGCTGGGAGATGTTCACTCATTCGTTGCCTGGAAGTACGCCCGATATAGCTATCTCCACAGGAGCAGCTGAATTCGTAAATGCACATAGAGGCAACTTACACAACGAATGAGTGAACATCTCCCAGCATGGTTTACGAAGGGTCAGTCAAAAATAGTACGCAGTTCTATCTTAGCACACCTGGTAGATAGTGGTCACATTGTAGATAAATCTAGATCTTTTCGGGTGATCTATCGTATACCTCCATCTATTGTATTCAATAGGTTATGAGTTAAGCTTATTGTTGAATTTATAAATGATAATTTTAATAATTTAGTCAAATGGTCATAATGATAGTGTGATTCTTATTGATTAAAAATGTAAAATCACTTAAATAAAACGTTTATTTTCTAAATACACCAGATTTGGTGAACAAGTTTTTGAGATCGTGTAACCAATTTGTAACGAACAAATAGAAATTACTTTAATTTTGTATTCAACTATACTTTTGTCTCTATCTCTCCTCATATATGAACATGAAAAACTTAATAAGACACTTTTAATTTACGCCCAGATCCTTATGGAGAAAACTGTTACTTTGCTCTACGTATATGCATTCTGTTGTAATTAACTACCGATGATAAGGAGAAAGCTATCAGTAAGGCGAATGGCTAGAATTGACAAACTAATATAAATCGATTTTGTGCATGGTTTATAATATCTGTTTACTAGGAAGTTTGTAATTAGACTTTGAAATCATCAATCAATCATTGTCAGACCACACCATTAGAAACCTGGAAGCACTGAAAGACGGCTGCTTCGTCCTAGCATGGGACTACTCATCAGTGGCAGTGCGCATCCACGACTCCTGCACCTCGCAGGACTCGAACCCAGGACCTTCAGTCTTGCGCGCGAACCTCTGGACCACTGGGCCGGCATCCAACGGTGTTAATGTCTAGAGAGATTTTGCGCGACCTCACCCATTTGTCTTTGTTAGTTACTGCCTACACCCGAACAAGGCTGAACTCCACTGGTCACATCTTCTCACTAGAACTTCAAGTATTTCCTCACGAAGCTAGTCAATAGTAAGCACACTGTACGCTTTTTTCAATTAGAATTATAGAGATCAGTGTTTGTAATGCGTTTAAATGATTTGATAATGACCCTATTAAACGTCTTGAATGTAAACCGATATTTCATTTTATAATGATTAAAGTAGTTTTATTTTTATTTTAAATTATAAAATCCTAAAATATGATCAGCAACATTAATTTTATTTGTCATTAAAGAATAAAATAAGTAGAAGAACTATATAGGTGACCTTCATATATATATATATATATATATATATATATATATATTACTGATATGACTGTTCGTCACCGATATTTACTCAAGTGAAACTATAAAATTTTAATGAAATAGTTTCATTGTGATTGATAATTTTTACTACATTTAAAGGTATACTATTGTAATGAATTGTTATTATTCATGAATATGATATATACAATGTTTTCTTGAAATAAATCTAATCTTTATTAGTTTTCGTAATGGTACTTGTGAGTAAGATGGCTAGAAAATGTACGTGACTTTTTTCCCTGGTTATTAGATGAAGTATTATGGTAATTTTACACATAACTAACGTTGTAAATAAAGTTACTGGCAAGGAGCAGTAAATTTCCAAATATACAAGTAACGTAAGTAAGCACCCAACTGAGTCATCAGACAAGCCTTCACTTGCAACTCTCAAGGACAAAGGAAAAGAAGGTCAACAAACACATTACTCAGAGTAATGGAGACAAACATCAGAAGAATGAACAAAAATTGAACAGAACTGGAAAGAGAGGCCTCGGGATGAGTAAGTTGGAGAATACTGGTCTGCGGTCTATGCTGCATCTGGGATAATAGGTGTAAGTAATTAGGTAAGCAAGTAACGTAAGTACAGTGATACTTCACTTCATAAACTCAGTAACTATATTGATTCGATGAATAGGTGACCTATTTCAAATCATTTATTATTTGTGTATGTAATTTTCAATGTACTGAGTGACTGTCTAGAAATTAGATAATTTTATTGAGGCCTGCTGAAAATACATTTTAGAATAAAGTGAATAAGTGAATAGTTCATGACATTTTAGCATCGACTACACAAGTACATATTTATATATATTTACACTTGTTTTTTTCTTAAATGCCAATAGTTTTATGATTGTATATATATCAGTTTCCTATGCATTGATATGCATTCTCTGAACAGTTTGTTTTATCACTAATGTATCTGTTATGGTTTTGTTCAATCTGCACAGAATGATTCAGAAACAATGTTTTACTGCAATTCAACTGCATAAAACTATGTCCAGTCCGTTCGTACATAGTTTGTTGAATAGCAATAATAGCATTTTGTTAATAAGAATAATAATATTTAAAAAAATTCTAACATGAATGTTTTACTTATTCAATCTAAACAGATATACACGTGAAGTTCCAGAATTCACTATAGATGGCCAGTTAAATAATCCTGAAGTGAAAATCACAAACAATGATTTAAAAATGAACAACTTTCCAAAAGAGAAAAATGCTATACAGAAAGAAATGGCTGATGAACAAAATACTGAAAAGGTAGATTATATTTTTTTTTATGTGATAAAATGAAATTGACCTTTTTAAAAAATTACCCTACATGATTACTGTTCACGGTAGATAAACAGGTCTATTGATTTGGAAATTAGAGTTTTAACTTATTATGGGGTAACTGAAAATATTCTCACTTTGATGGCTTACAGTTCACTTTAAAAAAAAAAATTGATTAATGGTTTTGCTTAGCTTCCTGTTATGAGTAGAATTTAAGTTTATGAATTAAAACTTAATAAACTTATTTTTTGATTCTTGACAAAAGTGTATTATGCCTTACGGGGTTGCGAAGATTGTTAAGTTACACATTTTTAAAACAATGAATCGATCAATGTTAGACCACCATTAGAAACCTGGAAGCAATGGACGGCCGTTTCGTCCTGGTATGGGACTCCTCAGCAGTGCGTATCCACGACTCCTGCACCCCGCAGGATTCGAACCCAGGACCTTTGGTATTGTAGTGTATTACATATTATAATTGGTTATGTAGTCTGGTAAGTGTTGCAAATAAACAATTATTTTAATTCGTTTGGGTTGGTTTCTTGGAGTTTCTTCTTGAAGTTATGGATGACAACTAATCAATGCATCCTGTGAGGACTGTTTTGATATTTCCGTTAAGTCATGAGTATTTTTAAAGCAGAGTTGGATACTGGCTTGTCCAGGATAGTGCGTTGCTGTTTGTAGTAAAAGTTAATTCATTAGAGTCCCGATGTGACGATCAACACTCGAATGCAATCAGCTAACAGGATGAAATGTGCTTACTGGATTCTGATACTGGCCAATATTTAAATCTGTTCAAGAAAGGAGGCTGTTAGAATTTTTCAGTTAGGGGCCGCCAAGACAAAACATGGCAGAAATCCATGAAGTTACTGACAACTGGACTGAGTGAGTCATGTTGCTACGTGTAGACTACCTGGTTGGAGTCCATGAGACGATAGTAACCAATGACTAGAGACCTTGAATGACAAGGCTCAAAATCGTTTGTAATGGTGCAGGTGCATCCACTCTTTGTGTCTGTGTATGTGTCTAAATTCCTCATTTCCTCTATCGTTTTCTTTTTAAACTTATTTCAGTGAATTATACTTCTTGAATGATATCTCGGAACCCTAATCTTCTCCGTTACCGGTAATACTTCTGATATCTCTACCACTATGGGATTTGAACTGACAGTTGTGTCTCTGTCCTAATGTGACATGGTAACCTGAACTTATGTACGTACGTAACTGACTGACAGTCTGAACTCTGATCAGACACCAAATTCTCTTTTCGTTCATAATATCTAACACAACTGTTATAATCAACTTAAAACCTTAGAATTGTAAAGTTATTATTCAGAATAAAATATACATATGTACAAATTAATGTATGCAATTGCGTACCGTTTGATAATTCTTAGCAAATTATAACATTAAAATTAGTCATCAATATAGAATGAGCAAATGGGTTGTATGACTTTTTGAAGATTTAAATAAACTTTTTAATCGAATGACACTGATCAGCGAAAATGTTAGTAATTTATTGAAAAACAAACATTTAAAATTCAATCCAAAACGTAATGAATATAGAAATAGTTTATAGTTTAGTGTTAAATGAGTATTATGAAATAAAAGTTTTGAGATTTTGTAATCCATCTAAGCTATTGGTTAGTGTTTTTTCAGCAATTTAGTTTTCTGCAGGACGAGTAGCTAACCCAATGCATAACTCTTCTTCTTTATACGGGCTTGGGACCGGCAGTGCCTTGAAAGGGATCCAGACTGACACCAGATTCTGTGGTGAAGTACGGAATAAAATGGAAAGCTCGGATGCAGCTGAAGAACTTGGAAATCGCGGCTCTTCTACCCTACACCCAGGGATGAGTGTAGGCAAAGATGACCAGAGTAGCAGCAGACTCTACAGCAGTAGGTATCAACATACACAAGGGTAAAAGGAAGATCATGCGATACAACCTGACCTACTTCAACCAAATCATACTTAATGAGGAAGTTTTGGAAGACGTGGAAATCTTTACATACCTGAGCAGCATCGGTGATAAACATGGATGATCTAATGCAGATGTGAAAAGATGGATTAGCAGAGCAAAGGCAGTATTTATACGATTGACAAACACATGGAGCTCAAAACAGCTGTTTGTCAATTCAGATCAAAGTCTGAATTTTCAGTACAACACATCAAGACGATTCTATCGTATGGATAGGAAAGTTGGAGAACTACGAAAGCCATCATCCACAAAATACAGGTGTTTATTAACAGTTGTCTACGTAAGATACTCTTCATACATTATCCAGGCACCAACAGTAACAACCTACTGTGGGAAACAACAAGCCAGGCTCATACAGCCGAGAGATAAATTAAGAAGTGACTCTGGAGATAGATAGGGCACACATTGAGGAAAGCATCCAACTGCGTCACAAGGCAAGCCCTAACATGGAATGCTCAAGGCCATGGTAAAAGAAGAAAACCAAAGTACACACTACGTCGAGAATTGGAAGCAAACATGAAAAGAATAAAAAGCAGTTGGATAGAAATTGAAAAGAATGCCCGTAACAGAGTTAGTTGGAGAATGCTGGTCGGCGGCTCATGCTCCATTAGGGATAATATACATAAATAAGTAAATTAGTAGATGAACACATAGAACTACATACTGAATAGATCGTCTGAGGGTAATGTGAATTAAAACACGTTTCTGTCAAACACAAATTCATAGAAATATCAATTTTTGCTGAAAAATGTGACTTTTATCAAAAGACGCTAATCTTTTCGTCTGAAGTAAAATTATTGTGCACTAAATACTTCATTGAGTAAAGTAACTTTTTACTAGTTTGCAGCATGCAAATTATCGTCTCCAAAGTATCGTAGATAGATAAACTCATCAAGAAAACTCCTTGTCATGGATTAAAGGGCACATTTTTTAGTTGCAAATACTATGGACATTAATGATTTTACATAATATGAAAGTTACACATTTTTTGAAACCATGAATCGATCAATGTTAGATCACCATTAGAAACCTGGAAGCAGCAAAACACGGCCGTTTCGTCCTGGTATGGGACTCCTCAGCAGTGCGCATCCACGACTCCTGCACCCAGCAGGATTCGAACCCAGGACCTTCGCACCCACGACTCCCGCATCCCGCAGGGTTCGAACCAAGGACCTTTGGTATTATGCGCGAACGCCTTACCATCGGACCACTGAGCCGGTATCTAACGGTGTTAATGTCTAACTTGATCAAATTCACGGGAAGATAAAAAAGGTACATTGATTTGTCATAATGTTTCTACGTACATTTATAAAATTTCCATCCTTTTACATAATCCACATTTTATTTTCTTCCTATTTCATAGCTGAACATGATAAATGATATTGCATCAGTTGATCCTGCATTGAATCACAAGAAACAGCCACATAATGAAGATTTATTCATTTCAGAATCAAGTGGTCTAAATCCGTCACTTTCATCAATTGATGTAGATCTACCACGAATACAGTCACCATTTGTTGTTGAATCAAATCCATCCAACTATTTGCCTGAAACTGATGATAAAAAACAACCACGACCAGAAGGTGTCAGTACAGATGATCTAACAAATCAAATTATAGTACAAGGTTGTTTTGTAGATGATGAAGATTGTGAATTAAATATTGCCGATGGGTCGATTGATATAAGTAGTGATGATGACAAACAATACAATGAAAATGAAACTTTCTATAATAATTCGGAATTTGATAAGAAAAAATCACAAGGTATATATACTTTAGTTTTTAAGTGATAAAAAAATAATAAACTTTGTAATGTTTTGTAAAAGTAAAGATATTTTGGGGCAGAGTCCCATACCAGAACAAAACGGCCATCCAGTGCTTCCAGGTTTCTAATAGTCTGGTCTAACAATGATTGATTAATGATTTCTAATGTGTAAAGAGTAAGGATAATAATTTTTTATTTATAAATTTTATTTTTAGAATATTGGTTCATTTTTTTTAAGAGAACAATTTGCAGTGTAGTACACTAGAAGTTCTGAAATTATTAACTGACTATTATCAGAAAGCTTATATCCAATGAGTATCTAAGTAAAGTTAAGTTAAGGAACTAGCTGTATTGAATTGTTACAGACAATTGACGCATAGGAAAGAGTGATATCGAGAAAATGTATAGCTCAGGTGGATGATTGTGGTGGTGTTTCGCTCTCTCTGAGCTGGATATTTTAGTTGTGGAGATTTCAGTGTTCTCCTGTTGAACACAACATCATCAGCACAAACTTCAGATAGCAGAAGTGAAGTATTCGGATTTCTCCACATACGACTCATAGACTGTTCTGTTAACCTCGATCTTGATTGGTTGCTACTGACCTTAAACCAATCAAGATCGAGGTTAACAGAACAATCTACAGGTCAAACGTGGAGAAATTCGAATACTTCACTTCTGCTATCTGAAATTTGTGCTGATGATGTTGTTCAGCAGGAGAACAATGAAAACTCCACAACCAAAACATCCAGCTCAGAGAACAAAACTCTACCACAAAGAGTGCTATAAAACATTTTAGTTCATCTGATAGTTAGTTAGCTAACAATAGGTATTTTTAAGTTAGTATGAGAAAATGTTTATACATTTGTTGTGATATTTTTATTTTTATTTGGTGGTTGATATCGCTTTGATGGTCGAGGATCTACTACCTTATTGATGAAAAATGGTTTTAATTAATTGAAGTATGAAGTTATTTTACAAAACCATCGAGACAGTTGACAATGCAAACTAGAGAATTGCCTCTAAAACTTGTACTGATAATAATCATCTGCTCATCAGTGACTCACTTCAATACTCAATTGCAGAAGTCTTCGTTAGAATTTCGTCATAAATAGATTTCGAATACATCGTTTGTGAGACAGTTATCCACCACATTCAAGAGGCGAAATCAGCACTATCGTAAATTGATGAAAATTAAACATGTGCCCCATTGCAATCCTACAAATTGATCTAAAGGTGAAGGCTTTTATGCTCCAAGCTAAAGGTCCTGGGTTAAAACTTCTATGCTACGCTCTACTGAGAACTGTAGTTCTAGGATGGAAAAACTGTCCAATGCTTCGCAGTTTTACACAGCGGTCTCACTAAGATTAGTTGGTGACTCTAACTATGAAAACGATAGGAATGCTTTCACAATTTTTATAGGGTATTGTAACTTGGAAATATTACCGTTTGTAGATGCATTCAAATCACTCCCTGTGAATGACCAGATTTACTTAGTTTTATAAAACTTGCTCTGTACATTTTTATACACCGGTGATGCATATCCACTCTCGAATAATCATTATCAATAGATTTCATAATATGATTACCATTAACCTTGCTAGTCTTTTAAAAATTTGACTTACAATGCCTTTTAGTCAACCAAATAGTACCACTGAAAGATAATCAGAATAATAAAGTTGTCTACAATTTAGCTAATGATATAACACTTACTTTGATTATTTTCCAATTCATAATAAAATGTGACATCTTTTACACGTTGAAATCATCAATCAGTGATTGTTAGACCACCAGTAGAAACCTGCAAGTACTGAACGGCCGTTTCGTCCTGTTATGGGATTCATCACCACCGCAGATCCACAACTCCTGCACCTCACAGGATTCGAACCAGGGACCTTCGGTCATACGCGCGAACGCCTAACATCTGGACATCTTTTATTAGATTCAATTTCTACTATAATTATTACAATTTCTTTTTGTTAAACAAGCTGCTCATTTTACCGCATAAAATGATCTAATCTTTTGTCTTTTAGTAATAAATTTTAAGATGGTTTTCAGTTTTCCAGTTAAAATGGATATTTTATACATTAATGTATGATGAAACATATTTCTATTAATCAATCATATAGAAATAAAATGAAGAGTTTTAAAATTTCTAAAAATCATATATTGTCTGATATTTTTTTTCTTTATAGATGAACTAGTGAATATTAACCAAACAGACAAAGAAACCAACAATAAAACTAAAATATCCTCAGCGAAAGTATTGAATTCTACAACACATACCAACACTTCGACAAATTCAACATTTAAAGAAAATACTAGTAGTCCCAGCAAGAAAATTTCTTCCACTCTAATTGGTTTTATTTGTATTTTCTCTATAAAATTTAATTCATTCACCAGATTCTATCATTTTTGAACAATGTTATATAAGCAGAGTTTTTAATAAATTGTATTCAAAGTTCTACTAATATGAAGAAGAGTAATCAATCAGAAGGGCATTTTTCAGCTTTCAAACTTTGCTTTTTTTTTCTTTTCTCTTTTAAAAAAAACTTTATAAGCTATTTTTCATTGTTTGGGTGATGCAGTCAGTAGTTTGTGCGTTTCAGATTACATATATATTTGAAAAAAAAACAACGTGACCAGTGTGATAAATG
Organism: Schistosoma turkestanicum; assembly: GCA_944470395.2. Taxonomy (NCBI): domain Eukaryota; kingdom Metazoa; phylum Platyhelminthes; class Trematoda; order Strigeidida; family Schistosomatidae; genus Schistosoma; species Schistosoma turkestanicum. Next base: position 65,922,895 of record OX103979.1, read on the forward strand.
AATGGTTTTTCTTTTTACATTAAATCTCTCTCCATTTTTTTTCAATGCGTTTACTTACTTAATTTTTTTTCCTCAATCATGGATTTAAATTTGTTTGTCATCTTCATGTTTTATTTTTTATGCCTTTCTTACACAAATCTCATTGATAATAATCATTATCATAATAATGACACTGTGTTTACATTGAGATCATGACAAACATTGATGATTGATGGTGTTGTTGTTGTTGCTGATTCGATTATCTATTTTAAAAATGATTTTTATTTAGAATAAACATGTAAATTTAAATAAAACTATGTTAACTACGGTTAAAAATGAGGGTTTGCTTTGTATATTATTAACTCAGTGTAAATAAGAATCACATGCGTTAACCAAATCACGCTTGATGGAGATGCCTTGGAGGATGTTGACACCTTTACATATCTTGGCAGCATCATCGACGAGAAAGGTGGATAAGATACAGATGTGAAAGCGTGGACTGGCAAAGCAAGGGAAACATTCCTATAATTGAACAACGTCTGGAACTTCAAACAAATATCAATCAACACCAAAATCAGAATTTTCAATACAAATGTCAAGACAGTTCTACTGTATGGGGCAGAAACTTGGAGAACTACGAAAGCCATCATTCAAAAGATACAAGTATTTATGAACAGTTGTCTACGCAAAATACTTCGAATTCGTTGGCCAGACACCATCAGCAACAACTCACTGTCGGAGAAAACAAACCATAATATTCCAGTGGAGGAGGAAATCATGAAGAAGTGGTGGAAGTGGATAGGACACACACTGTGAAAAGGACCCAACTATGTCAGATGACAAGCCCACGCATGAAGCCCTCAAGGCAAAAGGAAAAGAGGAAAGCCAGCGGACACATTACGCTGAAAAACAGAGAAAGACATGAGAAGAATGAACAAAAACTGTAAAGAACTGGAAAGGGAAGCCCAGGACAGAGTTGGTTGGAGAAAACTGGTCGGTGGCCTATGCTACATTGGGAGTAACAGGCGTAAGTAAGTAAGTAAGTAAATAAATAAGCATCAGTTATGAAATGAGAGAATATACATACAGAGAAAAATGGTAAGAATTGTGAAGACGTGCTTGTGAAAAATTTATCTGATGGATTGATTTTCCTATTTTATGTGGTGTCTATCAACTTATTATGCCTGAATTGAAGTGTTGATGTTCTCACCCAGACTCGAACTTAGCGCCTTTCACCTCGAATGTTAATTAGTTACTTATTGAGCTATTAAGTCTACATAGTAAGTAGCTTGATAGTAATATGGACTGAACTTGTAAAAAAAAATTGACTCTATCAAGGCAACTGGCACAGAATCCACATATGCCAGCAAAGAGTAATTGATATTTCGTTCAAATGAACAATAACGGGACAATTTAATTCCTTTCTAATGGTTATATATTTGTCTAGATGGTTGAAATAAAATGGAATTTAGTCATACGTATATATTCAATTTCCAATCATTATTCAAATTATTCTCACTTGATATAATACATAACCAATCAAATGATACATATTTCTTTGTTTTTTTCAAATATTTATTGTTTAAACCATAGACAAGTCAAAAAATTATTTAATATTAGTTAGCATTTACTCAGTACATAACACTGACATATGGTATACTTTATCAGACAATATGCTAACTCACTCAACACGCTATCTACTTTAATCAACATTTGTATTTATAAATATGAGTGTTGAAATCTAATTTGATAATACTCGAATGCTTTGTGAACTGTATAGAAGTCAGTTCTCTTCAAAGATTCAAGTATATGAAATATTTCTTAAATTGTAAACGATGAGGGAATGATAGAATACAGTAATGTACCGTTTGAATCTTTTAATTACACCCCACACGGATGAACTCCACTGGTTACGGCTTCCAACTAGGACTCTGGGAATTTTTCTATGTCACTAGTCACTAGTCAGAATATGATAATGGTTGGGGCAGGGTTGTGGAGACTGCTGATTTTTATTGATATCGTAAATCAATCAGTGTTAGACCATCAGTAGAAACCTGTAAGCACAGGACATTCGTTTCATATTGGTATGTAACTCACCAACAGTGTGCATCTATAACTTCATGAGCAGAAATCGAACCTAGGACCTTCGGCTCGATCCACCATTTGAAAACTAAGTGCCTACCACGAGACTGGAAGGTCCTGAGTTCCATCTCTCGAATGCTTGCAGTTGAGAAGTCTCATTTCAGGACAAAACAGATGTCTAGTATCTCTTAGTTTGTAAATTTTATCTACTTAACATCAGTTCATGATGCATAATTAAACGGAATCAAATGTTATAAAAATTACGAATATCAATAGTATTTTAACTTATATTTTACAAAACGAACAAAAGTATATTTGAAGATTCTAAGCTAGGCAGCAATCCAATTTGTTACAACCCAATACTAATAATTATTATGTGCTCACTAACGTGGGGAAATTCTAGGAGTTCTAGTGAGAAGACATGACCAGAAGAGTTCAGCTATGTTGAGTTTCACACAGTAACCCAATAAAGACACTAGACGACGGTCGCGCATTATCGTGAATCTACTCAATTTAGACATTAACACCGTTGGATGTGGGCTCAGTGGTCTAAAACTAAAGCATTCGCGTTCGAAAGTCATGGGTTCGATTTTCACAAGAGGAGGTCGTGGATGCGCAACTCTAGCGAGTCCCACACTAGGATGAAATGGCCGTTCAGTGCTTCCACGTTTCCAATGACAGTCTAATATTAATCGATTCATGATTTCAATGAAACTCATCAATCTCCACAATTCTGCAACAACAGTATCAATAATATAACGTGGATTCATTAGGGACACCCATATGTATTTCATTTTATTAGTAAAACTGCATGACATAATCATAGAAATTTAATTTTTACACGAATGTAATAAGAGTAGAAGATCAAGTCCTATCCAACCATACAGAACAGATAAAAGTAATTAATGACATTTTAGAATTGATAATGAAGTTAATAGTAACTGCAAAAAGCAGTAGTGAAATATTTCTAACAATGATAATCATAGTTGTTTGTAATAGAATAAACGTTTCATGAAGATAAAACTGCCCAGAGCTGTTCTGGATCAATTCTAGAGTATAAAGTCTACTTGTTTATGATTTCAGTGAGTTATTTTTCATTTCTCAAACATTTTCCTATATAATAACTAAAAATACACTTGATATATACGTTAGAATTCTCATATGGCTGATTCAAAATCTGTTCTTACAGAGGAAGACAAACTGATTATTATTATAACTAGTATTTCAATCGCAAATAATTGACAAAATTAGTTGGATTATTTATCACGGATCAGTGTTTTACTGTATTGTATTAGCTTAAGATGATGACCAGCATAAGGGAGGGTCTCAAGTACAATTCTTAGATACTATGGATTACCATTAAGGAACCTACTGTTACAATGGACAGACAGTTAGACTGTAATCCTGTAAGTTGGTGGATAGATCCACAAATTTTACAACGAAACACACTTTAAATAAATTTTGTATCAAATATTTCAATCATGTGTAAATTTTGTAGAATGAAACGTCCCCTACTGATGAATGGCTACACTTTGTTTTTTGTATACCAGTTTATCAAGACTTTGGGCCATTGAATTTACATCCTAACCCTCACCCAGTCACATTAATCGTATTGCTGTGAGGGAGAACACAGGTGAGGGCAACCGAATTATATTTATCCCAAATTACAGAGTTAATAGTTAAACTAGGAAAACCATATCGTAAATCGTTAATTTGCAAAATATCAATCCATCATATAGAACTGGACTGTTCCTGTTGCAAACATCAATCCATTGTCTGACATTTCACTGTTCATGCGTTTCATACAAATCCCATTGTGTTTCCACTCTTCCTTTCTCGATCTTCCCCATGTTCTGCTGCCAGACATTACGTTTTTACTCGCGTCATATACTACTTATAAGTAGCGCGCACCACAATATTACGTGAATTCATCAATAACCAAGCAAACATTTATACAATATTTCTTTCTTTATAATTAAAATTACACAACGAACTCTATCAAGATAATAAATTACATAACAAGTTGAGAAATTCTATTAGAAGACCTGATTATGAAATTATAATAGTAACTGAAGACATGTTATAACAAGTTTCTCGTCTATCAAAATGATTACAAACATTATGCTCATAATTAACACATATTTGATTTGAATTAAATAAAGCGTTTTAATTGTTATTTATAGGATTCTAATCACTAAAAAGATAATTTAACTCGTCAATCCGGATGCACAACATGAACAGACCAATTTAACTGTTATGCCTGTCCCTTGATTTGCTTGAAACTATTACGAGTTCACCTAAGTCGTTAAACGAGAATGAGACAATGAACCAGTGACACGATAGGATACTCTGATCCGTTGCCGCAACTAGTTCAAGAAAAAGTCTTGATATGGCGTAGAAGGTGTATTCTACAATCACCCAGAAAATACTATGTTCTCAAGCACACAAATAGCGTACAAAAATAACACATCGACCAGTCACAGCCAATAATTTTCCTGGTGGAAAATGTAATCTCAAGGTAAACTGATCAGCCAATCAATAAAACCCAAAATTAAGGCCTTTATCAAATGAGATCTGGGGATCTAACGTTCCCAACATTAACTCATCCAGCATACATGACTGTCAAACTCATTATATTAAGCAATAGTGATATGCACTACAGTATCCCAACGAGATCGTTTACCCTACAAACCGAATTAGTACACGGACTATTAGCAAAACTTACCAAAGCAATGCCAAACCATCCACAATGTTCACAACGAACCTCTAGTCTCACAGGAAACCTTCAGCTCTATATGGAGGAATAAAGCAGTAACGTTCAAAAAGCAGAATAAAACTAATTCCTTCGCTATCTATCTGAATTCAGATAGTTGTCTATTACCGATCTCTCTAATCAAGTTCAAAGATTTGTGTAAACATATAGGAAAGTGTCTTTAGTGAAGGTCTTTCATCAAGAATGAACAAAAAATAATTTGAGATCATCATTAGTGTGAAGTGTTACACATAGTTGCATGTTAGTACTTTAACTTTTGGAAACAAAATATCCTTCAGTTTTTTCAAGTGTATTATTGTAAGTTGAACCGATAAAAACTCTTTAAACATGACATTCAACGTAAGTATCAGAACAAAGAAGACTGAAACAACCAACGTAGACCAACAAACAAAATCATAGCTACCAGGATGAGCTGATTTTCATGTACTAGGTCTATAATGAAACTTGTCTCCACTGAAAATTAAATATCAAGGACATTGTTCAAAACCACAATAAAAGCTTTGAAATTAAAAACATTTACATGAAAGGAGTTAAACGATTTCAAAAATAAAACAAAATTTCACATTGAACATGATTTCAGTTAGAACAAATTCATATACATCTATGAAGTGAATATAATCAGTTACGTTGTATTTCAGATGTATACGTATCTTGGCTAACCAACAAGCCTGCTGCACATGCACGATGCTGCTTTTTAGACAACACAAGGATTCTCACTGTAGCCGTTTAGTGATCACCCCTGCCCCATATGGGGAAGCACATGTTGTCTAGATTGGCCCGCAGACAAGTCGGACGTCCAAACAGCACGCACACGAACAGTGGCCCCAGTTCGGGCACTTATAAATCAACTCGATCCCTCCAACCAATCCACTACCCAAAGTCCCCAATCGGCATGGGCGGCAAGGCGGGCTTCCCGAGCTAGACCTGGCACTCCGAAACGGACTACTAAGCCACCCAGCACTGCACTAACATGCAGCGGTTCCAACGGTCTGGCCTCCAACTGCCTTGCGCTGATACAATCGATCGGAGCCTTGAAACCCCACATGAAGCTAAAGATTGAGTTTGTCCCACAAGGTCAGACGGAACATGCAACCTCCCATGTGGTCGATGTCATGAACTCGGCCGAACGCAAGCGCTCAGCTAAGCAGGGTTAATCCCACTACAAAAGTGGGCAGACATCATTTGCTACCAAGTACCCTTTCAGCACATGATCGAATAACCCAACTGGAGACCCTTGTTCAAGGGTCCTTGACGCCAGTTGACACACTACACGGAGATGCAGAGTGTTAGGGACAACAACATAGGGTCGGCTTCAATAGTCCAGTATCTTTACGGGTGCTTCCCCAAAAAAATCGTCTAGGGCCGCCTTCAAGCAACCTGGAAAGCTATATCCCTTTCAAGGTATTTGCTACTACAGGAATGATTGAGAACAAGTCCTCAAGCCGTTAATTCAATTTATCTATGCTCAATGAACAGGATTCAAACTTAAAGGCGTTCAGTCCTAATCCCCCAGAATGGAATAACCACATCCACAGCCTTGCGACCATGAACACGTACCATTATTCTGGACCATGCTAGGCACAGCATCCTAAGCGTTCGGAACAGCTTTTAGCCGCAGCGCTGTAAACAACGCCACGTTGCCTGACAGGAACCACGAAGAGGTAGCCGTCGCCACAACCCCCAGAAGGCTCCATCTGTGCATGTCAACTAATATACCCAAACAGTTAGTTGACGAGCCATTTGTCATTTAAAAACTAACAGAAAAAAAAATCAATAAAAATGGTAGAATATAAGTTCAGGTATAACTTGTTTTGATATATTTCTAAATAAAAGTGCTTATCATATGAAATAGGTCATTGGATAAATCATTCATTGAAGTGTAAAAACTCCATTGTTTATTATTATTATTATTCTAATTGATGTGAATGAAATTAGCTTAGTAGGTAGGTATTGTAGCCTTGAAAAGTTGAACGTTTTGTTTGTTTTTTTTTCATGATTTATAAGTTGAAAAACTTGTGAACAAATTTATTATTAATGCAGGATGTAAATATATATACTGTATATGTTATGTAATATATATATATATATATATATATATATATATATATATATATATATATATATATATAAATATTTCATACATGTATATATATATATAAAACATTTTTAAGTATTCTAATACAATTCAATTTACAGTAATATAAGATTGACAGATTTATGTGTTTAGTTAAACAGTCTGATAAATAAAAAATAAATGTACTTAAACAATGTGTTTTTCGAAAACCGCTCTATGTATATCTATGTGAATATTTATGTTCAGAAATGGATATTGGATATTGAAAATTGAATAGAATGTCTGTTTGTTTCGTTATCAGAATATAATAGGGCTTATGTTGAATTACATTTTTTTTTTGAAAAATGTACTTATTACTTCAGACATAATTTATACGACACCTTTTTTTTTCAATATTTTAAAAGCTAATTGTAATCTTGTTGGATTATTAGATATGTATTCTTTTGAAAAAAAATTGACATGTTGAAATGGTTTTTACACCGCTCGATTTCAGCCTAATAAGTACTCTCATCATGCGATTTGTGTAGTATGAAGTTGAATCATGTCAGAATGTATGGTGTAGTTGATTTTAGAAACTTCTTAATGAAACACCTTTCCACTTACTTCTGTCGTGTATTCTATTAATCAAAATAATTAATTAACTTGAATTCACACAAACAAGCTGTTTGTATTAAAGTATTGTATGTTGATGAAGAAAATTTAAATGTTAAGCTTATAGTTAGAAAATAAGTACATTCATTTAAGATATTTCAAAATAGAGTTGTCGATACTGTTGTCATGAATCAATCATTGTTAGAACACCATTAGAAACCTCCATGAACTGAATGGACGTTTCATCCTAGTGTAGGACTTTACAACGGTGCTTATCCACAATCCCGCAAGTGGAAAAGTAACTCAGGACGCTCGGTCTCGCGCACCAGCACTGAACCTCTAGACCAGTAAATTGGCATCTATTGGTGTTCGTTCTAAGTGCTGATCAATCTAAGGTTTTGTGAAACCTCACCCATTATCTCTGGTAGTTACTGCTTACACCTGACAGCGTTCAACCTCACTGATCACACCTTTTCACTAGAATTCCGAGAATTTCCACATGAAGCTAGTTCAGGGAGCAAGTCCCATACCAGGCCGAAACGGCTATCTAGTGCTTCCAGGTTTCTAATACTGGTCTAACAATGATCAATCTACGCTTTTATTTATTTAAGTAATCATCACAAAATTTGTTATCAGATTTTCTTGCTAACTATTTACAATCAAATTCACATCCTAAACTATTACACATAAAGTCAAATAATTTAAACTAACAGTCACATTCTAAAGTGATAGATAGATTAACAGATTATATAAATATAAACACAAGTCACTGCTCTGTGATTTATTAATTGTCATTTCAGTAGTCAACTCTACTAGACAAATTTTCAGTAAATAATCATAGAATAATGATTATCAACTTTAACGACTAAATACTTTAAAGTATTATCCCTTATTTAATGTCATACATATTTTAAATAATCATTTTCATTGTTCGCTATAACAAAATGTTAATGATAATTGTGTTTCATTGAAATAATCAATCAATCATAGTTAGAACACCATTCGAAACCTGGAAGCACTGGACAACCGTTTTGTCCCAGAGTATGCCGGCTCAATCGTCTAGAGATTGAACATTCTCGCACATTGAAAATGCAGGTCCTGTGTTCGATTCCTGCCACCGGAAATAATGGATACTCACTATCGGTAAGTTCTATACTAAGATGAATCGGCCATCCAGTGTTTCCAGGTAGTCTAATAGAGATTCATTCATCATGCCAATGATGATGTTAGATCCCCAAAACCCGCTTGTTTGGATTTCACGTTTGCCAGCATGGGCTGATCAGTTGACCTTGAGATTTCATTTCCCACCATGAAAAATCCATGGCTGTGATTGGCTGCTGTGTATTTTAGTGTGCTATTTCTGTAACTGTCCCAAGGACGTTTCTATGATGTATAAATAAAAGAGAGTTGCATGCTTAATTGTATTGTGTGATTGCTGGGTGTTTGTAGAATATACTTTCTACGCTTACAAAGCATTCTGTCTTCAGCTTGGGATTAAAAGGTAACCTATCTGGACGCTGGTTAATTGTCTCGTTCGCGTTTATCGACTAAGGTAAACTAGTAATAGCCTCAAGCGTACCAAGTGACGAACATAACAAACTCACCAATCTTCACAACTGTATAATGAAAATTACTTACCTATTACTTACATTACTTACATCATTCAATGCTGAATAAAAATATTCATATTAAAAGTATTTTCTGAACAATTAACCAACAGCACTATTCATTCGTATTATACATTATAACAAAAAAAGGCCATAATTTCTCATTGTAATTAATCTCATTTCATAAATAACTGACATGAATGTGCTTTTTTTTAAAGATTACAATAGTATTATATTCTTCTAACATTATTAATTGCATATTATTTCATTGAGAAAAAAATACACTGCATTTTCCTCATTAATGAATATTTTTCTACTTACTGCTGTTCACCTACACTGTACAAGACACTTGAAATATGTCACCTGCATCCCTTAAAATAATACCCCAATAACGTTATAGGTATGTGACTGCTCCTTAATAAGTAAGTGCAACTTGTTTAGTATTTCATGGTTTCTTTTAATGGACGCCATTAGGATGTAAAGTTTGACTTAGAAAAAAAGAAATAATAAATGTATAAGAATTCCTAAAGTGTAGTTTTGCAATAACAACTGAATAATTGTTCATTAGAGAATAGATTACCAATTATCAATATGAAAAAATTCCCACATATTACCAAAGGTTTTTTAAAAACTGAAACCGCTGTTTTTCGCCCTGCTATAGGACTCATCAATGATTGATTGATGATTTCAAATATGTGCAATAAACACTGATCTCTATAACTCAAATTGAAAATATCGTAAAATGTGCTCACTAGTGACTACTAGCTTTGTGAAGGAAATTCTCGGAGTTCTAGTGAGAAAACGTGACCAATGGAGTTCAACCTTGTCAGCTGTAGGCAGTAACTACTAAAGAAAATGGGTGAGGTCGTGCAAAATGCATAGATTCATCAGAGTTAGACATTAATACCGTTCGATTCCAGTCTAATTGTCCAAAGGTTAGGCATTCGCGCGCGATATCGAAGGTCCAGAGTTCGAATCCTGCGAGGTGCAGGATTCGTGGATGCGCACTGCTGATGCTGGATAAAACATCCCCCCCCCCCCAACAAAAAAAACACATGAAAAGTATTTTCTGAACAATTAACCAGTAGCACTATTCATTCGTATTATACATTATAGGGAAAAAAAGGCCATAATTTCTCATTGTAATTAATCTCATCTCATAAATAACTGACATGAATGTGCTTTTTCTTCTAAAAAAATCACAATAGTATTATATTCTTCTAACATAATTAATTGCATTTTTAAAAAATACACTGCATTTTCCTCATGAATGAATATTTTTCTACTTACTGCTTGCTGTTCACTATACACTGTACAATAATACACTTGATATATGTCACCTGCATCCCTTGAAATGATATTCCAATAACGTTATAGGTATGTGACTGCTCCTTAATAAGTAAGTGCAACTTGTTTAGTAGTTCATGGTTTTTTTATACTGGACGCCATTAGGATGTAATGTTTGACTTGGAAAAAAAAATCAATACATAAGAATTCTTCAAGTGTAGTTTCGTTCAAGTCCATAAACAATACGAATCGAATAATTGTTCATTAGAGAATAGATTACCAATTATCAATATAAAAAAATTCCTAACTTTTACCAAAGGTTTTTTAAAAAACTAAAACCGCTTTTTTTAAAACTAAATGATGATGCATTTTCAATTAGAGTCATGAAGATTAGTGTGTGTTGCACATTTTTCGAAATCATCAATCAATCAATCAATCAATCATTGTTACTAGATCACCATTAGAAACCTGGAAGTACTGCAAAAGACGGCCGTTTCGTCCTGGTATAGGACTCATCAATGAGTAATAGATGATTTCAAATATGTGCAACAAACATTAATCTCCACAAGTCTAATTGAAAATATTGTAAATTGTGCTCACTAGTGACTTCTAGCTTTGTGAAGGGAATTCTCGGAGTTCTAGTGTGAAAACGTGACCAGTGGAGTCCAATCCTGTCAGGTGTAGGCACTAACTACCAAAGAAAATGGGTGAGGTCGTGCAAAATCCGTAGATCAATCAGAGTCAGACATTACCACCGTTCAATTCCAATCCAGTGGTCCAGAGGTTAGGCGTTAACGCGTAAGATCAAAGTTCCAATGTTAGAATCCTGTGAGGTGCAAGAGTCGTGGATGCGCACTGCTGATGAGTCCCATACCAGGACGAAACGGCCGTCCAGTGTTTCCAGGTTTCTAATGGTGGTCTAATAATGATTGCTTGATGCTTTCAGATGATGCATTTGTTTTTCTATGATGAAAACAAAAATCCTAAATTCTTTAAAAACTAAAATTTTCATAAACATGTAACTGTTTGTTTGTTTTGTATTATTATTTCTATATTTTCGTAATCAAGATTTTCATTCTATGCAGAGGAATAGTGCCTTGTTTACTTCTGAATATGTGGGTTGAAATTCCAATGATCACAGTGTGTTCTATCTATCTATCTATCTATCTGTCTGCATACATTAAACTATTTGGCATTGAGTCAATAAAAGTGACTTGATCATTTTGGCTAACAGTTATTATTGACGCTATAATATTAGTGTTAAACTTCAGGATACAATGTCAACGTAAACATAAACAACTTTATCTTAGATGTGTCAATTCTGTTGATAAAATTCTCAAATCAAATAGGAATGACAATATTTTGAGGGGAACAAAACTCTTAGATAAGGAATGTTTGATTGAGTTTAGTCGATCTGTAGTTAAGATAAGCATGATAACAATCTAGATGAGTATATACTGTATGCAAATAGATTAAAGCGACTTAGAGATGAGATAGGGGGATTTCGATATGTAGGCAGTTTAATCAATCCATTCTTCTCGAGTTATTGTTCACTCGTCTTCTGACCTTGATCTTTATTCGTTTGTAACCTCGGGTTTTTTTGTTTAAGTGCATGTGTGTGCACTGCTTACTTTGTTCATTACATGTCTGGCTTATCTTACCTGACAATAAATGTTTAGTTATTCACTGACGCATTTAGTTGGCTCACTTGTCTTCGCGACTTCACTTCGCTTTGCATTTAGGCTTCGTATTTTCATGTCTATCTCTGTGAATGATTGCATGAAATCAACTCATCCAAATGAATCCGTATTTGGCTTCTTATTACTGCTGTCGAATAAACAGGGTTCATCTGAGATTGAAGAGATTTATTTCATAGCATATCTAGTTGTTTTGAGATGGTGGAGAAAATTTCTAGCTCAGGTGGATGATTGTGATGGTTAATGGTCTTTGAGCTGAATGTTCAGATTGTGGAACTTTGATTGTTCTCCTGCTGAACAACATCATCAGCAAAAACGTCAGATAGCAGAAGTGAAGTATTCAGATTTCTCCACGTTTGACCCGTAGCTAGTTCTATTAACCTCGATCTTGATTGGTTGCTCTTGACCTTAAACCTATCGTTGTTTGCACCTTTGTTTTGATTATATCCTCCTTTGATCTGTTTCTTGATCCTATATCACCTATGATTTTTCTGACTGATTGATAAATTGGGTCAATGTCGATGTGTTTGTTGATTGTTGATTGACCTGAGTGACAAGCTTCTAAAAATTCTCTAGTGTTCTTTGTCCTCTCCTTATCCAGTATTTTCACATTGTTCCAATTAAATATGTGTCCATAATTGTCAGTGTGTATTGAAATAAGCGAAGAAATATCGTGGCGTTTGACTGCTAATTGGTGTTCACATGAACGATACTGAAGAGGACGTCCACTTTTTCCTATGTAGTGTTTTTCACAATCTGAGCAATTTATTTTGTAGATGATATTTGGTTTTTTCTTGCTTTTTCATTTTGCCCTTTGGTAGACCAATGTTGTTCAGAAGAACAATGAAAGCCTCAGTACTAAAATATCTAGTTGTGTTCACGGGACTTTAAAGTGGTGACAGACAGATGCAACGCAGAACTTCGTACGTAAGTACATCAGTTCAGGTTACCATAACAAATCAGCATAGAGACGCAACTGTCAATTAAAATCCAAGAGTGATAGCGATAGTAGAGGTATTAGCAGTAATGGAGAAGATTAGGGAGCGAAGATATGATTCGAAAAGTATAATTCAGTGAGATAAATTTAGAAGGAGAAAGATAGAGATTATGAGGAATTCAGAAGGTTAGAATTAGAGAAAACACAAAGAGTGGATGCACCTGCACCATTGCAAACGATTCTGAGCCATGTCATTCAAGGTCTCTAACCATCGGTGACTTTCTTCTCGCGGACCACAACCAGTTAGCCTACATCTACCAACATGTAGGTGGTGAGTCCCACTTCGAATCTAACGCAGCTACTAGAAAGTTCTCAAACGATACAATTAATATGAAATTAGGCTAATTATCTAATAAGCAAAATTGTTTCAAAAATGTTAATGTGAATGAGTTTATGCGTCGTAGTTTATCATGAATTAATTTTGTACATTCGTTAAAATGGTCGATATAAATAGTTCATGAATAACACTGAGAATAATCGCGAAATCAATAATTTTTAACTCATATTTTTACCATGTTCATTATTTAGCTTACCATATACTTCATGTCTTATCTTTCATACAACACTCACTTATCTATTAGAATAAATCTGGAAAAAAATCTAGGCATAATAACTAAATGGAACTGCTTAAACTCTTGCCTCAATATAAAACAAACAAAGAACAGATGTTCCCATTGGCTTGTCTACTCCTTCCTATTAACAACAATTGAAAAATGTCATAGGAAAAACGAAATAGAGTTACACACTGGACTTTTTACTACTCATTTCTGACAGCAATCTCTTAACTTTCATATACACAATAAGAAACTAACTTTGTTTGTCATAAAAAAAAACAACGTAGCGTTAACGAAATGATCAAAATGACAACAACAAAACCCATAAATGCTTGTCCAAAAATTCACTCATATTATTTTTCATAAAAAAATAAGCTACACAAACAAGCAGCTAGTTTTTGTTTGAATGTTAATCTCTTTCAAGTTAGTTGAATGCCTCTATTTATCATTTTGTTTTCTAATCTCCTGTATTCTTTTTACTTCAACTCAAAGTGTGTATCACTCACTCATTCTTTAAGTCAAAATTGTCAATGTTTAGTTAGCTGTCCCTTTTTTAAAAAGACAATGAATTGTTTTTGTACAATCTGATTTTTATTGCTTTTTTCAGTAAGATTGTTTTCTACGAGAAAAGGTCGCCAACCCCACACCCAACCCTCCTCTTTGTGGCGTTCGTTGGACTATCTTTATCTTCTAAATTCCGTATATCTCCGTCTTGATGACGACCGCTACTAGAGAACACGAGTCGTTGCCACAATTTCTTTATTATTCAAATTCTTTTAATGATCGATACAAATATCGGATTTAATTTAAATATGTATAGTCGATATTGCCATCAAATTATTTAAGCTGTTAATCGATAAAGATAGTCAAATAACTATATGTGCAGGTGGTAAGTAGTGTCCAAGCTTACATGTGCATACAAGCTCAATAATGATAAAAGTACAAAATATGCAAGATACCGCTCATCCGTCGTTCAGACACCATCAGCAACAACTCACTGTCAGAGGGAACACACCGAATTTCAAATGAGGAAGAAATCAGGAAAAAGTGTCACATATTTCAAAAGTAACCCAAATTCATCTTGAGGTAAATCCTGATACTGAAATTTCAAATCCATAAGAGAATAGGCAGATTAGAGAACATATCGCTCTAAGAATTAGAAACAGACATGATAGCAAATGGATGACAATTGAATAGAACTGAGATGGAAAGCCCAGGACAAAGGAGGTTATAGAAAGCTGGTCGGCGGACTGTGCTTCATTGGGGTTGACATGTGTAACTAGTTAAATGCGTAATTTTTTTAAAAATTTGATAATTTAAATCGAAACTACGTTCGATTGAACTTTTTTATTGTTTTTTTTATTTGGCAAATGATAATTTCAAGGAAAATCGAATTTCAAGTTTATTTTTAATTGCTTAAATATCGAAATTGAATTTTGGACAATGTTCAATCATAATAATAATAATAATTTCAATAAGAACAAATATAATATTTTTTGATGATAAAAAGCTATGAAGTGGCAAAAGATTTCGTTTGAAATTATTGAAAATATTGAAATATTTCTTTAAAATAACTTTAATAATTTTTAAATTGACAAGTTTCTTGTATTGGACATTGAATAAACTATCGAGAACTGATCATTGTTTAAAACAAGAAAAAAAAATTAAATTAACCCATAGTTTACTTAAACAATCATTACTAAATTAGCCGGAGAAAATAAATGTACGAAGACATGTATAAATCATTCCTAAAAGACGATTTATTTATCAACACACTTCAGACAGTTTGAAATTAGAAATATTTGAATTAAAAAAACAATATTTTTCACATACTTTAGATAATGAAGTTAAGATAAGTGTTTTGTTTTTTTGAAACAGTTCATCATATGATCGAAAAATAGCCGAAAGGCATAAAATCTAATATATTAAACAAACACATTTTTGCATTATAGGGTTGTGGAGATGAATGACTTGTTTTTTTTTAATCAAGAATCAATCAATATTAGACCATCATTACAAATCTGGAAGTAGTGAACGGACTTTTCGTTCAACGAAGACAGTGTCTGAGGTTGCGTAAGACCTTTGGACTGATGGAAGTTAGAAGTTAACATAGTCGGATGCCAGCTCAGTTTGTTGTACAGAGGTTAAACGTTTGTTGATGAAACTCTTACCTTCTACTTTCATTCAGTGAATATCAATTATTAATAACATAAAATTCTACAAACATATGAACATATTCATTTATTTTTTTTAGCCTGCAAACTTTCACACGATACACGTCTAAAGTGACTGATATGTTATCCTATTTATCAAAGTCAACATTTGAATATGAGTGTAAACTTGACTCGATTCAACAATGTCAACTTGGTTATTATCCTCAAAGAAGTTTCAGATAAGACTATTGAACAAAACACTGGAATGATTGGGATTATTGAGATTATTATTTCACAAATAATGTCTTTCTTATTTTTGGGGATGTTAGATCCCAAGAACTCGTTTGATAAATGCCTTATTTTGGATTTCACGTTTACCAGCATGGGCTGATCAGTTGGCCTTGAGATTTCATTACCCATCTGGAAAATCCTTAGCTGTGATAGGCTGCTGTGTATTTTAGTATGCTATTTTTGTGACTGTCCCAATGACGTTTCTATGATGTATAAATAAATGAGAGTTGTATGCTTGATTGTATTGTGATTACTGGGTGTTTGTAGAATATACTTTCTACGCTTACCAAGACTTCTGTTTTACCGCTAGGGATTCAAGTTAGCCTACCTGGACGCTGGTTGATTGTCTCGTTCGCTTTTATCGACTAACGTGAACCCGTAATAGCTTCAAGCGTACCTAGTGACGAACCTAACAGTCTCACAAGTGAAAGAAATATTCATAGTACAACTGAAGTACAATAGTATTAAATAATTTTACAAATATTAAAATACATCACAGATGAAATTAATCATCTCGTAGTGCAATTACATTCTCTGAGCTGGATGTTTTAGTTGTGAAGCTTTCATTGTTCTCCTACTGAACACAACATCATCAGCACAAACTTCAGATAGCAGAAGTGAAGTATTCGAATTTCTCCACGTTTGACCAGTAGCTTGTTCTATTAACCTTGACCTTGATTGGTTGAATATTGACCTTAAACTTGACAGTAGTTAAAATCTTTTTATTTAACAAATGAAGCAAGATTTACTAGATAAAGTTTGACAATTGGAAATTAATTATACATCTATTTCAATAAACTTGTTAACCTGATTGTATTCGATTGTATTCGCTAAACAGCAATTTACACTAGATAAATATTTATTTAACACTTCAATCGAAACATATGCTGATAACAAAGTTGATTATTTGGAAAAAAAAGTATTTCATAAATCAATATTATTACCATTTACAAAAGGTCTGGATGTAGTACAGAGGAGAAAATAGTATAACTGTAATATCCCGATGAATAGAAAGGATTGAATTTTTCTGAAGTTTCGTCACTTAATTAATGTAAGCCACTTCTTCAGAGAATGCATTATTCAAATATCTAAGCAACATAATTTTGTGTGCTGATTTGGAAGAACGATGGAATATTCTATGAAATAAATTTTCCCTTCAGTTCCCGTCAATCATACTTAGGCGAACCCCGCTACTGCGAGAATTGGATGAATTTATTTCACTAAGCGAAGAGAAAAGAAGCCGAAAAAGTGAGTAAACCAGATCATTGTGGAGAGGGATGACTAGCTATATTCACAAACAAATTAGATACATGGTGAGTGAAATACGCAATGCACTAATACACTCAAGTAAATCCAATCAAGGATCTATGGGGAATAATTTACAAGGTCAAGTGACGTGGGAATAACTCGAGGCAAGCTTTGTGGGCTCGACATATTTGTACACATCAAAATATTAAGACTACTTCACTAGAACTAACATATTGCAATTAAAAATTGCTATAACATCAGATAAAATTATCGGGATTAACTACCTCGAAAAATGCAACTATGACAAGCTGTCCTTATACACTAGTATTCTTATTTATATATGACCCGACTTTATTAATGGTTTACTATAGAAAGATCATACTTCACCTGAAAGATGTCATTGAAGCACCAGTTTAGTCATGAAATCCCTAAAATTATGCTTAAACTCAACCTTATTTACCTACAGCGGACAGACTAACAGAGTTGCAATGGGATCTATAGAGTCGCTGATTGTAATTAACCTGTTTATGTCAAGTATATAGTCAAATAACTGCACCTGGAGCCCCTCCAGGGCTACTGCCGGTCATAAGCCCGAAAAAAGGAGGAGAGTTGGGCATGGAGTTATTGACCCTATGCCGTAGAAAACTTACTAGCTTAAAGAACGCCAACCAGATTAATAAACTATTTTCACTAATGTCATTATGTGGAAGATACTCTTGTCATGACAAAAATTACTTTCCTACGAGATTTCTCCAAACTGACTCTCAGACCAAATTAAATTCACTTACGAGAATGAAAATGAACACGGTCAGCTATCATTGTTTTTAGATTGCTAAGTCAAAAGAAATCACAGTGAGACTCTGAAAACCAACACACTCTAATAATTATATTGAATTCAATTCAACAAATCCATTCAGTAGGAAAATCTCTCTGGCTCTAAATCTCTTCCTGAAGAGCCAAAGAAACGGAAATATATAAGTGATATATTACAATTTAATAATTTTCCTATGAATATC
This sequence comes from Schistosoma turkestanicum, assembly GCA_944470395.2. Lineage (NCBI taxonomy): Eukaryota > Metazoa > Platyhelminthes > Trematoda > Strigeidida > Schistosomatidae > Schistosoma > Schistosoma turkestanicum. The sequence continues at coordinate 65,941,244 of OX103979.1, forward strand.
GTTAGGAATCTAATAAAACGAAACGATTCACTGCTAAACAATTGGCCCAACCGAACTGTATTAATCCCGAATTACAGAGTTAATTGGTAAAACAGAAAAACCATATCGTAAAACTTTAATTTGCAAAATATCAATCCATCATATCGAACTGGACTGTTCCTGTTGCAAAACATCAATCCATTGTCTGACATCTCACTGTTCATGCGTTTCATACAAATCCCATCGTGTTCCCACTCATCCTTTCTTGATCTTCCCCCATCTTTTGCTGACAGACATTACGTTGAAACACACGTCATATACTACTTATAAGTAGCGCGCACCACACGACGAATATACCATATCGTCATGGTATGACAGTAGGACTCCGAGGAATCCAAAGACAAGATAATTAACACCACCACGTAACGTTTTAGTTCATGTTAAAGATAGGACTGTGTCAACAAACTAGGGTGTGTCAATTGTCACTCCTTCTTTATATTGGAGAGTCACACCATGAAATCTTCACTCAAGGCCAAGAACACATGAGGTACACAAAGAAACCACTTAATAATCCTGTAGAGCTTCAACGACTTCAAATTTAATCAACTATAGCACAATATACGCCATCTGCAATAACATAAAGTAGATATTAAAACTTTAAAAATATTACAAAAAGGCTTTTCCATATACCGCTAAATCCTACTGCCATCAGCGGAAAAGAGAGCATTACCATTCGTCCGATTTGGGGGCCTTTCTACTTACACAGTGGACCACGTGAATCTCTACTCTAACTTCCATCACGGGGGTGGGGGGGCCCCCCCTCCCCCGTGTTGGATGTTAGAGTAGAGATTCACGTGGTCCACTGTGTATGTAGAAGGGCCCCCAAATCGGACGAATGGTAATGCTCTCTTTTTCCGCTGATGGCAGTAGGATTTAGCGGTATATGGAAAAGCCTTTTTGTAATATTTTTAATAGTTTTAATATCTACTTTATGTTATTGCAGTTGGCGTATATTGTGCTATAGTTGATTAAATTTGAAGTCGTTGAAGCTCTACAGGATATTATTAAGTGGTTTCTTTGTGTACCTCATGTGTTCTTGGCCTTGAGTGAAGATTTCATGGTGTGACTCTCCAATATAAAGAAGGAGTGAGAATCGACACATCCTAGTTTGTTGACACAGTCCTATCTTTTACAAGGACTAAAACGTTACGTGGTGGTGTTAATTATCTTGTCTTTGGATTCCTTGGAGTCCTACTGTCATACCATGACGATATGGTATATTCGTCGTGTGGTGCGCGCAACTTATAAGTAGTATATGACGCGAGTAAAAACGTGATGTCTGTCAGCAGAAGATGGGGGAAGATCAAGAAAGGAAGAGTGGGAAGACAATGGAATTCGTATGAAACGCATGAATAGTGAATGAAATGTCAGACAATCGATTGATGTTTTGCAACAGGAACAGTCCAGTTCGATATGATGGATTGATATGTTGCAAATTAACGATTTACGATATGGTTTTCTTATTTTACCAATTAACTCTGTAATTCGGGATTAATACAGTTCGTTTAGGCCAATTGTTTAGCAGTGAATCGTTTCGTTTTATTAGATTCCTAACGATATTCATAGGAAAATTATTAAAGTGTAATATATCACTTATATATTTCCATTTCTTTCGCTCTTCGGGAAGAGATTTAGAGCCAGAGAGATTTTCGTACTGAATGGATTTTTCGAATTGAAATCAATATAACTATTATAGTGTGTTGGTTTTCAGCGTAAACTTAGATTTAGAGTCTCACTAGGATTTCTTTTGACTTAGCAATCTAAAAACAATGGTAGCTGACAGGGTTCATTTTCATCCTCGTAAGTGAATTTAATTTGGTCAGAGAGCCAGTTTGGAGAAAGCTCGTAGGAAAGTAATTTTTGTCACGACAAGAGTATCTTCCACATAATGACATTAGTGAAAAAAGTTTATTATTCTGGTTGGCGTTCTTTTAGCTAGTTAGTTTTCTACGGCATAAGTTTGCTAACTCCATGCCCAACTCTCCTCCTTTTTTCGGGCTTAGGACCGGCAGTAGCCCTGGAGGGGCTCCAGGTGGAGTTGTTTGACTATATACATGACATAAACATGTTGGTTACAATCAGCGACACTACAGATCCCATCGCAACTCTGTTAGTCTGTTCGCTGTAGTTAAATAAGGTTGAGTTAAAACATAATTTCAGGGGATTTCATGACTGAACTGGTGCTTAAAGGACATCTTTCAGGTGAAGTATGATCTTTCGCCAGTAAACCACCAACAAAGTCTGGTCATATATATTGATAGATAGAATACTAGTGTATAAGGATATCTTATCACAGTCACATTTTCCGAGATAATTAATCCCGATATTTTTATTGAATGTTAAAGCAATTTTTAATTGCAATATGTAAGTTCTAGTGAAGTAGTCTTAATATTGTATTGTGTACTAATATGTCGAGCCCACAAAGTTTGCCTATAGTTATTCCCAAATCGTTTGACCTTGTCCATTATTTACCCATTAATCCTTGATTGTTTTTACTTGAGTGTATTTGTGCATTACTTACTTCACTCACCATATATCTAATTTCTTTGTGAATATAGCTAGTCACTGCTCGTCACGATGATCTGGTTTACTCATCTTTTCTACCTGCTTCTCTTTGCTTTTACGGTATTTATACTCTTGTCCTAGTGAAATAAATTCATCCCATTCTCATTACCGCCGTCGCAATTGTGGGCTTCGCCTGACGGAAACTGAACGGAAGACTTATTTCATAGAATATTCCATCATTCGTCCAAATCGGAGTCAAATTCTAGCGCACAAAATAATGTTGCTTAGATATTTGAATAATGCATTCTCTGAAGAAGTGGCTTACGTTAATTAAGTGACGAAACTTCCGGAAAATTCCATCCTTTCTATTCATTGGGATATTACAGTTCTACTATTTTCTCCTCTGTACTACATCCAGACCTTTTGTAAATGGTAATAATATTGATTTATGAAAATGGAATTCATGAAATACTTTTTTTTTTCCAAATAATCAACTTTGTTATCAGCATATGTTTCGATTGAAGTGTTAAATAAATATTTATCTAGTGTAAATTACTGTTTAGCGAATACAATCAAATACTATTAGGTTAACAAGTTTATTGAAATAGATTTATAATTAATTTCCAATTGTCAAACTTTATCTAGTAAATTTTGCTGAATTTGTTAAATGAAAAGATTTTAACTACTGTCAAGTTTAAGGTCAATATTAAATCAATCAAGATCAAGGTTATCAGAACAAGCTACTGGTTAAACGTGGAGAAATGCGAATACTTCACTTCTGCTATCTAAAGTCTACGCTGATGACGTTGTGTTCAATAGGAGAACAATGAAAGCTTCACAACCAAGGTATCCAGCTCAGAGAATGAAAATGAACTACAAGATGACTAGTTTCATCAAATATATTCATTACCATTAAATTCAAGTTTACTTGTAAGTGACTTATCACTATAGAAAGTAAAGTGTAATGTATCATTTTTTACCAGAATGCAAGTAATTATAGTCCCATCTCGTTTATTGTTGATGACTACATTTTTAATCATAAATGTACTTTCTCATTTTACTATGTTTTGTTTGATATGGATATCAGTCAATAAGTGAACGAACAGTTTGACAGAAATTGATCTGTGAGTTTATGTGTTAGGTTCGTCACTAGGTATGCTTGAAACTATTACGGGTTCACCTTAGTCGATAAACGCGAACGAGACAATGAACCAGAGTCCCCGTAGGCTGCCTTGATCCACAACTGCTAAAGAGAATTCTTGGTATGGCGTAGAAAGTATATTCTACAAACACCCAGCAAGCACAACGCAATCAAGCACACAAATCTCGTTTATTTATACATCATAGAAACGTCCTTAGGACAGTCACAAAAATAGCACCTGAAATACGCAACAGCCAATCACAGCCAAGGAAATGAAATCTCAAGGTCAACTGATCAGTCCATACTGGCACACGTGAAATCTAAAATAAGGCATTTAGCAAGCGAGTTCTAGGGATCTAAGATCCTCAACAATAAGAAAGATATTATTTGTGAAATAATAATCTCAATAATCCCAATCATTCCATTGTTTTGTCCAGTAGTCTTATCTGAAACTTCTTTGAAGGTAATAACCAAAGTTGAAATTGTTAAAATTTATACAACTTTCAATAATCGAGTCATTTTTACACTCATATTCAAATGTTGGCTTTGATAAATAGGATAACATATAAGTCAATTTAGATGTGTTTCATGTGAAAGTTTACAGGCTAAAAAAAATAAATGAACGTGTTCATATGTATGTAGAATTTTATGTTATTAATAATTGCTATTCGGTGAATGAATGTTGAAGGTAAGAGTTTCATGAGCAAATATTTTTTTGGGGCAAACGTTTAACCTATGTGCCACTGACTGAGTTGGCATCCAACGATGTTAATTTCTAACTTCGATCAATCCAAATGTCTTGTGCAACCTCAGACACTGTCTTCGTTGAACGAAATGCCTGTTCACTACTTTCAAATTTGTAATGATGGTCTAATATTGATTGATTCGTGGTTGAAAAAAAGACGATTTATTAATCTCCACAACCCTATAATACAAAAATATGTTTGTTCAGTATTAGATTTTATGCCTTTCGGCTATTTTTCGATCATATGATGAACTATTTCAAAAAAACAAAACACTTATCTTAACTTCATTATCTAAAGTATGTGAAAAATATTGTTTTTTTAATTCAAATATTTATAATTTCAAACTGTCTGAAGTGTGTTGATAAATAAATCGTCTTTTAGGAATGATTTATACATGTCTTCGTATATTTATTTTCTCCGGTTAATTTAGTAATGATTGTTTAAGTAAACTTATAGTTAATTTTATTTTTTTCTAAATGATCAGTTCTCGATAGTTTATTCAATGTCCAAGACAAGAAACGTGTCAATTTAAAAATTACTAAAGTTATTTTAAAGAAACATTTCAATATTTTCAATAATTTCAAATGAAATCTTTTGCCACTTCATAGCTTTTTATTATCAAAAAATATTCTATTTGTTCTTATTGAAATTATTATTATTATTATTATTATTATTATTGAACATTGTCCAAAATTCAATTTCGATATTTAAGCAATTAAAAATAAACTTGAAATTCGGTTTTCTTTGAAATTATCATTCGCCGAATAGAAAAAACAATAGAAAAGTTCAATCGAACGTAGTTTCGATATAAATTATCATATTTTTAAAAAAATTACGTATTTAATTAGTTAAACCTGTCACCCCCAATGAAGCACAGTCCGCGGACCAGCTTTCTATAACCTCCTTTGTCCTGGGCTTTCCATCTCAGTTCTATTCAATTGTCATCCATTTGCTACCATGTCTGTCTCTAATTCTTAGGGCGATATGTTCTCTAATCTGCCTATTCTCCTATGGATTTGAGAATACCGTATCAGGATTTACCTCATGATGCATTTGGGTTACTTTCGAAATATGTGACGTCTTTTCCTAATTTCTTCCTTATTTGGAATTCGGTTTGTTCTCTCTCACAGTGAGTTGCTGTTGATGGTTTGTGGACGACGGATGAGCATTATCTTGCGTATTTTGTACTTTTATTATTGTTGAGCTTGCATGCGCATGTACGCTTGGGCATAATATATCACCTACGCTTATGGTTATTTGACTAGCTTTATCGATTAACTGTTTAAATAATTCGATGGCAATATCGACTATACATATTTGAATTAAATCCAATATTTGTATTGATCATAAAAAATATTTTGAATAATAAAAAAATTGTGGCAACGACTCGTGTTCTCTAGTAGCAGTCGTCATCAAGACGGAGATCTACGGAATTTAGAAGATAAAGATAGTCCAACGCCACAAAGAGGAGAGTTGTGTGTGGAGGTAGCGACCTTTTCACGTCGAAAACAAACTTACTGAATAAAGCAATAAAAATCAGATTGTACAAAAATTATTCATTGTCTTATTATTTAACTTGAAGCCATTAAAAAGGAACAGCTAACTAAACATTGACAATTTTGCTTTAATGAGTGAGTGAGACACACTTTGAGTTGAGATTAAAACAAAAATGATAAATAGAGGCATTCAACTAACTTGAAAGAGATTAACATTCAAACAAAAACTAGCTGCTTGTTTGTGTAGCTTTTTTTTTCTAGACAAATAATATGAGTGAATTTTTGGACAAGCATTTATGGGTTTTGTTGTTGTCATTTTGATCATTTCGTTAACGCTACGTTGTTTTTTTTTTATGACAAACAAAGTTAGTTTCTTAGTGTGTATATTATGAAAGCTAAAAGATTGCTGTCAGAAATGAATAGTAAAAAGTCCAGCGTGTAACTCTGTTTCGTTTTTCCTATGACATTTTTCAATTGTTGTTAATAGGAAGGAGTGAGACAAGCCAATGGGAACATCTGTTCTTTGTTTGTTTTATACTGAGGCAAGAATTTAAGCAGTTCCATTTAGTTATTATGCCTAGATTTTTTTCCAGATTTATTCTAATAGATAAGTGAGTGTTGTATGAAAGATAAGACATGAAGTATATGGTAAGCTAAATAATGAACATGGTAAAAATATGAGTTAAAAATTATTGATTTCGGGATTATTCTCAGTGTTATTCATGAACTATTTATATAGACCATTTTAACGAATGTACAAAATTAATTCATGATAAACTACGACGCATAAACTCATTCACATTAACATTTTTGAAACAATTTTGCTTATTAGATAATTAGCCTAATTTCATATTAATTGTATCGTTTGAGAACTTTCTAGTAGCTGCGTTAGATACGAAGTGGGACTCACCACCTTCATATTGGTAGATGTAGGCTACGTGGTTGGGGTCCACAAGACGAAATTCATCAACGGTTAGAGAACTTGAAAGACATAGCTCAAAATCGTTTGCAATCGGGCAGGTGCATCCACTCTTTGTGTTCTCTCTAATTCTAACCTTATGAATTCCTCATAATCTCTATCTTTCTCCTTCTAAATTTATCTCACTGAATTATACTTCTCGAATCATATCTTCGCTCCCTAATCTTCTCCATTACTACTAATACTACTACTAACTCTATCACTCTTGGATTTGAAATGACAGTTGCGTCTCTGTTCTGATGTTTTATGGTAGCCTGAACAGATGTACTTACGTATGAAGTTCTGCGTTGTATCTGTCTGTCACCACTTTAAAGTCCCGCGATCACAACAAGATATTTTAGTTGTGAAGCTTTCATTGTTCTTCTGAACAACATTGGTCTGCCAAAGGGAAAAATGAAAAAGCAGGAAAAAACCAAATATCATCTACAAAATAAATTGCTCAGATTGTGAAAAACACTACATAGGAAAAAGTGGACGTCCTCTTCAGCATCGTTCATGTGAACACCAATTAGCAGTCAAACGCCACGATATTTCTTCGCTTATTTCAATACACACCGACAATTATGGACATACATTCGATTGGGAAAATGTGGAAATACTGGATAGGGAGAAGACAAAGAACACTAGAGTATTTTTGGCACTCAGGTCAATCAACAATCAATAAATTGACCCAATTTATCAAATAATCAGAATAATCATAGGCGACATAGAGTCAAGGAACAGATCAAAGTAGCATATAATCAAAATAAAGGTGCCAACAAGAACAGGTTTAAGGTCAGCAGCAACCAATCAAGATCAAGGTTAACAGAACAAGCTACAGATCAAACGTGGATAAATTCGAATACTTTACTTTTGCTATCTGAAGCTTGTGCTAAAGATAATGTCGTTCAGCAGGAGAACAGTGAAAGCTTCACAAGCAAAACATCCAGCTCAGAGAGAATGAAACAGCATCACAATCATCCACCTGAGCTACAAATTTTCTCCACCATCTCAAAACAACTAGATATTCTATGAAAGGAATCTTTTCTTCAATCTCAGATGAACCCTGTTTATTCGATGACAGTAGTTAGAAGCTAAGTACAGACTCATTTGGATAGGCTGATTTTATGCAGCCATTCACAGAGATAGACATGAGGATACGAAGCGAAGTGAAATCGCGAAGACGAGTGTGCCAACTCAATGCAATGAGGAATAACTAAGTATTTCTTGTCCGGTGAAATTAGCCAGACATGTAATGCACAAAGTAAGCAGTGCACACACATGCACTTAAACAAAAACACCCAAGGTTACCAAGGAATTAAGATCAAGGTCAGAGAACGAGTGAATAATAACTCGAGAAGAATGGATTGATTAAACTGCCCATATACCGAAATGCCCCTATCTCAACTATGAGTTGCTTTGATCTTCTACATTGTTATTATGCTTATCTTAACTACAGATTGACTAAACTCAATCAAACATTGCTTATCTAAACTATTTGTTCCCATCAAAATATTGTCATTCCTATTTGATTTGAGAATTTTATCAACAGAATTGACACATCTAAGATAAAGTTGTTTATGTTTACGTTGACATTGTATGCTGAAGTTTAACACTAATATTATCGCGTCAATAATAACTGTAAGCCAAAATGTTTAAGTCAGTTTTATTGACTCAATGCCAAATGGTTTAATGTATGCAGACCACACTGTGATCATTGGAATTTCAACCCCCATATTCAGAAGTAAACAAGGCACTATTCCTCTGCATAGAATAAAAATGTTGATTTTGAAAATACAGAAATCATAATAAGAAAACAAACAAATAGTTACATGTTTATGAAAATGTTAGTTTTTAAAGAATTTAGGATTTTTTTTCATCATAGAAAAGCAAATGCATCATCTGAAAGCATCAAGCAATCATTATTAGACCATCATTTAGAAACCTGGAAACACTGGACGGCCGTTTCGTCTTGGTATGGGACTCATCAGCAGTGCGCATCCACGACTCTTGCACCTCACAGGATTCGAACTTTGGAACTTTGATCTTACGCGTTAATGCCTAACCTCTGAACCACTGGACTGGAATCGAACGGTGTTAATGTCTAACTCTGATGGATCTAGGGATTTCGCACGACCTCACCCATTTGTCTTTGGTAGTTAGTGCCTACACCTGACAGGATTGGACTCCACTGGTCACGTTTTCACACTAGAACTCCGAGAATTCCCTTCACAAAGCTAGAAGTCACTAGTGAGCACAATTTACAATATTTTCAATTAGACTTGTGGAGATTAATGTTTGTTGCACATATTTGAAATCATCTATTACTCATTGATGAGTCCTATACCAGGACGAAACGGCCGTCTTTTGCAGTACTTCCAGGTTTCTAATGGTGATCTAGTAACAATGATTGATTGATTGATTGATTGATGATTTCAAAAAATGTGCAACAAACACTAATCTCCATCACTGTAATTGAAAATGCATTATCATTTAGTTTTAAAAAAAGCGGTTTCAGGTTTTTAAAAGGCCTTTGGTAAAAGTTAGGAATTTTTTTATATTGATAGTTGGTAATCTATTCTGTAATGAACAATTATTCGATTCTTATTGTTTATGAACATGAACAAAACTACACTTGAAGAATTCATATGTATTTATTTTTTTTTCCAAGTCAAACATTACATCCTAATGGCGTCCAGTATAAGAAACCATGTACTACTATACAAGATGGATAGGATAAGACGGTGACTTTTTTTACTTTACTTACTTATTAAAGAGCAGTCACATACATATAACGTTATTGGGGCATCATTTCAAGGGATGCAGGTGACAAATATCAAGTGTATTATTGTACAGTGTATAGTGAACAGCAGTAAGTAGAAAACTATTCATTCATGAGGAAAATGCATTTTTTTCTCAATGAACTAATGTGCAATTAATTATGTTAGAAGAATATAATAAATACTATTGTGATTTTATTTTAGAAGAAAAAACGTTCATGTGAGTTATTTATGAGATGAAATTAATTACAATGAGAAATAATGGCCTTTTTGTAATGATATTAAGAGAGAAAAGCGCTGCTGGTTAATTGTTCAGAAAATACTTTTAATGTGTTTTTTTTGTTGGGGGGGGGGATATTTTATCCAGCATCAGCAATGCTCATCCACGACTCCTGCACCTTGCAGGATTCGAACTCTGGACCTTCTAGTTTGCTCGCGAACGCCTAATTTCTGGACAATTGGACTGTAATCGAACGGTGTTAATGTCTGACTCTGATGAATCTAGGCATTTTGCACGACCTCACCCATTTGTCTTTGGTAGTTACTGCCTATACCCGACAAGGTTGAGCTCCACTGGTCAACTCTTCTTACTACGACTCCGAGAATTTCCTCACAAAGCTAGTAGTCACTAATGAGCACATTTTTCGATATTTTCAATTTGAGTTATAGAGATCAGTGTTTATTGCACATATATGAAGTCATCAATCAATCATTGATAAGTGACATATCAGGACGAAACGGTCGTCTTTTTCAGTGCTCCCAGGTCTGTAATGTTGATCTAGTAGCAATGATTGATTGATTTCAAAAGTGTACAACAAACACTAATCTTCATTACTCTCATTAAAAATGTATCATCATAATTATGTGAAATAGTCATTTTTTTCCTAAAAACAAGCGGTTTCAGGATTTTAAAAAACCTTTGGTAATATGTGGGAATTTTTTCATATTGATAATTGGTAATCTATTCTCTAATGAACAATTATTTGATTCTTATTGCAAAACTACACTTTAAGAATTTTTATGTATTTTTTCTGAAGTCAAAGTTTACATCCTAATGGCGTCTGGTATAAGAAACCAAGGCATACTAAACAAACTGGATAGGAGAAGACAGTGTCTTTTTTTTTTACTTTACTTACTTATTAAAGAGCAGTCACATACATATAACGTTATTGGGGCATCATTTCAAGGGATGCAGGTGACAAATATCAAGTGTATTATTGTACAGTGTATAGTGAACAGCAGTAAGTAGAAAAATATTCATTCATGAGGAAAATGCAGTGTAGTTTTTTAAAAGTGCAATTAATTATGTTAGAAGAATATAATACTATTGTGATTTTATTTTATTTTTTAAAAAGTACAACACATTCATGTCAGTTATTTATGAGATGAGATTAATTACAATGAGAAATTATGGCCTTTGTTTTTTGCTGTAATGTATAATACGAGTGAATAGTGCTGCTGGTTAATTGTTCAAAAAATACTTTTAATATGAATATTTTATTCAGCCATTGAATGATGTAATTATTTTTCATTAATTTATGGGAGATTAACGCAAAAAGTAAGTAATTTTCATGATACAATTGTGAAGATTAGTGAGTTTGTTATGTTCGTCACTTGGTATGCTTGAAGCTATTACGAGTTTACCTTAGTCAAGATGAACGCGAATGAGACAATGATGAACCAGCGTCCAGGTAGGCTACCTGTTAATCCCAAGCTGAAGACAGAAGTCTTGGAAAGCAAAGAAAGTATATTCTACAAACACACAGCAATCACAATACAACCAAGCACACAAACCCTATTTATTTATACAACATCCTTGGGACAGTTACAGAAATAGCACACTAAATACACTCACAAGCAGCCAATCACAGCCATCTATTTTTCCTGGTGGGAAATGAAATCTCAAGGTCATCAACTGATCAGCCCATGCTGGCAAACGTGAAACCCGAAATCGAGGCATTTAACAAGCAAGTTCTGGGGATCTAACATCCCCGACAGAGTTTCATTGGCATGATGAATGAATCTCTATTAGACTACCTGAAAACACTGAATGGCCGATTCGTCTTAGCATAGGAATCATCGATAGTGCATATTCACTATTTCCGATCGCAGGAATCGGACACAGGACCTGCATTTTCAGTGTGCGAATGTTCAACCTCTAGACGATTGAGCCGGAATACTAGAGGACAAAATGGCCATCCATTGCTTACAGGTTTCTAATGGTGATCTAGTAACAATGATTGATTCATTATTTTTATGAAAAACAGTTATCGTTACATTTTGTTATAACGAACTATGAAAATGATTATTTAAAATATACTCTAAAAGTATTCAGTTCGTTAAAGTTGGTCATCATTATTCTATGATTATTTACTGGAACATTTGTCCTAGTAAGAGTGGCTTCTGAAATGACAACTAATAATCATAGAGCAGTTGACTTGTGTTTATATTTATGTAATCTGTTAATCTATCTATCACTTTAGAATGTGACTGTTAGTTTAAATTATTTGACTTTATGTGTAATAGTTTAGGATGTGAATTTGATTGTAAATAGTTAGCAAGAAAATCTGATAACAGATTTTGTGATGATTGTTAAATCAAAGAAAACGTAGATCGATCATTGTTAAACCACTATTAGAAACTTGAAAGCACTAGATAGCTGTTTCGGCCTGGTATGGGACTTGTTCCCTGAACTAGCTTCATGTGGAAATTCTCGGAATTCTAGTGAAAAGGTGTGATCAGTGAGGTTCAACGCTGTCGGGTGTAAGCAGTAACTACCAGAGATAATGGGTGAGGTTTCACAAAACCTTAGATTGGTCAATACTTAGAAACGAACACCAATAGATGCCAATTTACTGGTCTAGAGGTTCAGTGTTAATGCGCCAGATCGGGCATCCTGAGTTGCTTTTCCACTTAACTGATTCCCGACAACAGTATCCATAACTCTATAATGAAATATCTTAAATGAATGTACTTATTTTCTAACTATAATCTCAACATTTAAATTTTCTTCATTATCATAGAATATACTTTAATACAAACAGCTTGTTTGTGTGAATTCAAGTTAATTAATTATTTTGATTAACAGGATATACTACAGAAGTGGAAAGCTGTTTCATTAAGAAATTCCCAAATCAACTATACCAAACATTCTGACATGATTCAACTTCATACTACACAAATCGCATGATGAGAGTACTTATTAAATTGAAATCGAGCGGTGTATAAACCATTTCAATATGTCAATTTTTTTTTCAAAAGAATACCTATCTAATAATCCAACACGATTACAATTAGCTTTTAAAAGATTGAAAAAAAAGGTGTCGGATAAATTATGTCTGAAGTAATAAGTACATTTTTCAAAAAAAAAATGTAATTCAACATAAGCCTTATTATATTCTGATAACGAAACAATCAGACATTCTATTCAATTTTCAATATCCAATATCCATTTCTGAACATAAATATTCACATATATATATATATATATATCTGTATACATAGAGCGGTTTTCGAAAAACACATTGTTTAAGTACATTTATTTTTTATTTATCAGACTGTTTAACTAAACACATAAATCTGTCAATCTTATATTACTGTAAATTGAATTGTATTAGAATATATATAGTATATATATATATATATATATATATATTATACTATATATATATATATGGTATTACATAATATATACAGTATATATTTACATCCTGCATTAATGATAAATTTGTTACACAAGTTTTTTCAACTTATAAATCATGAAAAAAAACAAACAACACGTTCAACTTTTCAAGGCTACAATACCTACTAGCTAATTTTCATTCACATCAATTAGAATAATAATAATAAACAATGGAGTGTCTTTATCCAATGACCTATTTCATATTGATAAGCACTTTTATTTAAAACATATCAAAACAAGTTATACCTGACCTCATATTCTACCATTTTTATTGGATAATTTTTCTATTGTTTTTAATGACAAATGACTCGTCAACTTACTGTTTAGGTATATTAGTTTAACATGTATAAATGGAGCATTTTGGGGTTGCGGTGACGGCTACCTCTTCGTGGTTCCTGCCAGGCAAAACGTGGTGTTGTTTACAGCGCTGCGGCTTAAAGCCGTTCCAAACGCTTAGGATGCTGTGCCTAGCATGGTCCAGAATAATGGTACGTGTTCATGGTCGCAAGGCTGTGGATGTGGTTATTCCATTCTGGGGGATTAGGACTGAACGTTTTTAAGTTTGAATCCCGTCCAATGAGCGTAGGTAAATTGAAATAATGGTTTGAGGACTTGTCGACTATCATTCTTGTAGTAGCAAATACCTTGAGAGGGATATGGCTTTACAGCTTTCTTGAAGGTGGACCCTAGACGATTTGTTTGGGGAAGCAGCCGTGAAGATCCTGGAATATTGACGCCGACCCTATGTGGTTGTCCCAAACACTCTGCATCTCGGTGTAGTGTGTCATAGCTGGCATCGAGGCCCCTTAAACAAGGGTCTCCCAGTTGGGTTATGT
>OX103979.1:65955926-65975725 GCA_944470395.2 Schistosoma turkestanicum
TAATAATCCTGTAGAGCTTCAACGACTTCAAATTTAATCAACTATAGCACAATATACGCCATCTGCAATAACATAAAGTAGATATTAAAACTTTAAAAATATTACAAAAAGGCTTTTCCATATACCGCTATATCCTACTGCCATCAGCGAAAAAGAGAGCATTACCATTCGTCCGATTTGGGGGCCTTTCTATTCAATCTACACTATATCTGATTCTTTTCACATCTCAAAACTATTATCATACATAGACAAATTCAGCTTCATCATCACACACAGACAAATACACAAACATAATTCATTTGAATCTCACTTTGACATAACATTGACTTATTGAGACTTTGTTTTTTTTTAAAAAAAATAATTTTCAATGTTCAACAGTGTTTTTGGCACTAAATTTTATTCAATCATTGATTCTTTGAAGTGGTTTAACACTGAGTCGCGAAACGTCAGGAAAATTTTAATTTTTTGTACTCATTAGAATACTATAAATAAATAAATTATTATTATTATTATTATTACTGTAAGTTTGATTTAGTTGATTCGAACTAAGCATATATATATATATATATGTGTATACCATTTTAATACACTTTATTTTGTAAAAAAAAATAATTTGTGTTTGTTGTCGGCTTTTGACAAAGTTATTAAAACTATTTTTTTTTAGAAAAAAAATATGACTTTATGTCTGCAAATACATTGGAAAAAAAGAGGGTTTCAATTTAATGACAAGCGGTTATTATCTACAAAAGTAGTCAGGGAAATAGTTGTTCATATATAAATATATATATATATATATATATATATATATATATATATATATATATACGCACATATATATTTCTCTTTATAGAGAGTATATTATTCTAAAAGTTAGTGGTGAAATATTTTTAACCCTAAAAAAACTAAATAAAAGAACACATGTTGTCTGTTTTGTTAATTACTACTTTTATATTTGAATAAGTTGGTAGGGGTGTATGTATATAGTGTTGGTATTATTCTAGTGTAATTGTAGAGTACTGATAATTTTTCATGAATTTGAAATTCAGTCGTAAATATTTCAGTTTTTGTAGAATGAACATTTAGAAGCGAGAAAGAGATTTAGACTGAATGACTTCATACTCCATTTAACCTAAACAGTAGTAGTTAATCTTAAGTAACTATGACTTTTCATCATACAATTATGGAGATTGTTGTTGAACTTGTGAATGAATCATTGTTAGCTGGAATCATTTGACGGCCGTTTCGTCCTAGTTATGTTTCTCTTCGTGAGAAAATTCTCGGAATTCTAGTGAGAAGCCATGGTCGGTTGAGTACAACGCTGTTGGATGTAGGCAGTAACAACCGAAAATGATGTGTGAGGTTGTGCGAAATCTTAGATTGATCATAGATGGACATTCGTTGGATGCTGGTTTAGTGATCTAGCGGTTAAACGTTCGCGTGCGAAAATGAGGGTCCTAGGATCGACTCTTGTTTATAGGTGTCGTGGACACTCACTACTGATGAGTCCCATACTAGGACGAAACAGCTGTTCTGTACTTTCAGGTTCCTATTGGTGGTCAGACAATGACTGATTCATAATTTCGGCGTAAACTAACTACGCCTGATAAATACGCATTGTTAGTGAGCACATAAATTTCACAATTTCATTAACATACTACGCTACGACGGGTCGAATCTTCATCATTTTCCTCAATATGAAAAATACATTTGCTAACAAGTAGCAAATAGTATTAAACCTAGGTTCAGAGTTTCCTGTTAAATACCTTCAGTAACCATTTTATGACTCGATATGATATACCTGATGTCGATTAATTTATACTAGTGGCTACGTTACAATTTAATCAAGAGAATTCCGCGAGAATTTGAAATGCATAACACTGACCATTAATGAATGGTCAATTTATCAACAGTTGAATAAATAGAAACTAATACGTTTATGTATTCAGAAAAATCGGAAACAACCGCCTCTCCTACCATGGTCCTAATCTCTGGTAAAAATCAAATTTCTTTTCTTTTCTTTTCTCACAACCTGACCATCTTTTCTTATCTTGACCTTTTACCCCCAACTGATTTGTTTAGGTTTCTATGGTTCTCCTGATAACAGTTCATCTCAGTTCAAAGATTTTGTCTGGTTACGCTGAATTTTTCCAATTATAATTTCTTTATCAGTCTTCATGATGAATATTGAATGCCTCAACAACCACGTTATTATGAATTCCCTTAATGGAACTAACATTTACAGCATTTATCTTATTTGCTTTACTATTATCACATATAATAAAGCTTTTGAAATTATGAATCGATCAAAGTTAGGCCATTATTAGAAACCTGGAAGCACTTAAAGGAGGCCGTTTCGTCCTGGTATGGGACTCATCAGCAATCCACATCAAGAAATCCCGCACCTTGCAGGAGTTGAACCCAGGACCTTCGGTTTTGTGCGCGAATGCCTAACCTCTAGACGACTGAGCCAGCATCTAACGGTGTTATGTCTAACTTCGATCAATTCACGGAGTTGCACAACCTCATCTACACTGTCTTAGTAGTTACTGTCTACACCCGAACATGTTGAACTTCACTGTTCATGACTTCCCACTAGAACCCGAAGGTCTTGGTTTTAAATCCTGCCAAGAGCAGGAGTCGTGGATGTGCACTGCGGATGAGTCCCATAACAGGACAAAACGCCCGTCCAGTGATTCCAGGTTTCTAACGATGGTCCAACGTTGATCGATTCATGATTTCAATTATGTAACTTGACAATCTTCACAACCCTGCAATAAAATTACTGTTATCCCTATTATTGAAATTATTACTATATGAAAAAGAGTATATGTTTGCGTTTGTACAGCTATGAAAATGAATTCACCGAAAAGAGAAATACTCTTTGCTAAATCAATCTTTCTAGTTTATTTCAACAGTTAATATCTATAAATAATTATGAAACATTTACAAGTGTCAATGATATTCCTTCTGTCGACTGAATGGGGAGATACAAAAAATCCAGCGATAACAGCAAAATACTACTGTAAATATTTAAACAAACAGTGTATGAATGAGAAACCTGAGGACAGAGTAAGTTGGAGAATACTGGTCGGCAGCCTATGTTCCACTGGGAGTAACAGGGGTAAGTAAGTAAATAAGTAAGTAACATGATGATAATCAGCCTTATGAAATATGAAGTCTTCAAAGAACACTGAATAATAAATTTTGATTTGTTTCTTTTGATTGTATTATCACTGTTGACAGTCAACATCGACATAAAATTTGTCATTGAACTAGTTAAAATACGAACCTGTGAACTGGTATTAAATTCTTTTTTTTATAGTACATACTACAGTGCTTGTACTAACATGTTGGGGACCACACGGATTGTTTTAGCTTTTGACCAAATTAATTAACCTTTTTATGCCTGAATTACTATTCACACGTCTATTGATCTTATCAATTATTCGTTTATATCTTGGTTGTTTATACATGAGTGCATATATGCATTGTTTACTTCAGTTATTACATGTCTAGCCTATTCTTGTCTGACTATACATACTTATTTTAGGGCAGAGTTTTGGAGGTCTGTGTTTTTACACATTTGAAATCATCAATCAATCATTGTTAGACCACCATTAGAAACCTGGAAGCACTGAAACACGGCCGTTTCGTCCTGGTATGTGACTCATCAGCAGTGAGCATCCACGACTCCTGCACCTCGCGGGACTCGAACCCAGGACCTTTAGTGTTGGGCGCGAACGCCTAACCATTGGACCACTGGGCCGGCTTCCAACGGTGTCAATGTCTAACTCTGATTGATCTAGGGATTTTACGCGACCTCACGCATTTGTCGTTGGTAGTTACTGCCTACACCCGACAAGGTTGAACTCCATTGGTCACGTCTTCTCAACTAGAATTCCAAGAATTTCCAGGTTTCTAATGGTGGTCTAACAATGATTGATTGATGATTTCAAATGTATAAATACTTAGTCCTGCCTTACTGCATTCAGTTAGCCTAATCCACTTCACTTCACTTTGCTTTGTATTTAGGCTTCACATTCTATTGTCTGTCTAAGTGAACGATTGAATGCAGTAAATTCATCCAACGGAATCCATTTTAGACTTCTTATTACCGCCGTTGCCCAAACGAGGTTCGCCTAAGAAAGGAAGATTTATTCCAATCATTCATCTAAATTAGAGTGAAATTCTGTGCCACTAAAATATAATTTATGTTAGAGAATCTTTTAATTCCGGTAAATAAAAAAATTGAATTCTCATCTTTAAGATTAGTCTCATTGAATCAATGACAAAACTTCCTACAATTCTTTTAATCTTATCAAGATTCATTAGAATTTTTCATACTTGTCTAATAAAACATGCTTGTCAGACGTATTCAAAATATAAATTTAAAAAATAACTAAATTTTGTCTCATATTTTTTTGATTGGTTGGTCGGTTACATTATCTACAATTCAGCATGTCTCAATACTGAAATTCTGAATTGTGGTGATAAAATCATTAAGTAGGGTTGTATGTATATATATACTACTTAATTCTATGTAAAAAAACATACCAGAATTATTATTATTATTTACCGTCATCTTTCAAAAAATTCCAATTGAACATATTGAACATACTGATAAATCATGTCTCTTGTTTTTCTTGAACAATAAAATACATCTTCTTTACCCCTGTTCGGTGAACACATAAAAGATATCCGATTGATGTATATATATATTCATTCGTTTATCGAAAAGGTTAAGAAAGTCTTTATTGTATAAATAACTAAGTTAATTAACGCACTTAATGCTTAAGTTTTAAACGAACAATCATAATTCAATGTTCATTTTTATGATTTGTCAACAATATAATGTTGTCTACAGTCTACTAATTGGAAAAAAATTAGTAGTTTAACTAATTATGAACACTTTAGTCTGCTGACTAGTAAAGTCAACATCACCTATTTCTACTACTGTTGTATACATTTTCGAAACCATGAATCGATCAATGTTAGACCACCATTAGAAACCTGGAAGCACTGAAAGACGGCTGTTTCGTCCTGGTATGGGACTCATCATAGTTAGATACCGGCTCAGTAGTCCGATGGTTAGGCGTTCGCGCACTATCCCGAAGGTCCTGGGTTCGATTCCTGCGGGGTGCAGGAGTCGTGAATGCGCACTGCTGAATAGTCCCATACCAGGATGAAACGGCCGTGTTTCATTGCTTCCACATTTCCAATGGTGGTCTAACATTGATCGATTCATGGTTTCAAAAATTTGTAACTTAACAATCTTCACAACCCCGTAATAGTGTTGTATAATCCGCGTTATCTAGTGTGACAATTTATTTTATTGTTGAACTAGTGAATAAATTAATTAGAAGTATGTGTAAAATGTTCCAATTTTTCTAAATAATAACAATCATATTAATACTTTGAAATATATTAAACCAAGTAAAATTTCTTTCAATGTTTCGAAAACTCTGTAAAACAAACAGCAATTTCTCAGAATAATTGTATTTAACATTGATTTCTGCTGTTGATTTACAATGCGTTCAATGAATCCTGTCATATAACTAATAATTATCACGTAATCTATAAAAAACTAAATGAAAAATAAACGTTATCCGGTGTAATACTAATTTAATTTTTCTCAAAAGTATTGATAATATAGTGTACACAGGAAAATTCTAACACTGAATACATAACAATAAACATAACACTAGCTGGTACATGATAATTTTTATTGTAGAATTATGGAGATTGTTGAGTTGCTTTGAAACCGAAAATTGATCAATGTTAGATTATCATTAGAAACTTCGGAAGCGCTGAACTGTCGTGACGAAGTATCTCCTAGTTCTAGTTGGGAAGTTGTGACCAATGGATTTCAACCTTGTTCAGGTGTGAAACAGTTAGACATTAACACTGTTCTATGCTGGCCCAATGCTAAAGACGTTTGAAATTCGCACGAAAGACCGAAGGTCGTGCAGTGCTTCCAGGTGTCTGTTGGCGGTCTAACATTGATTAATTCATGATTTTGAAAAAACTATACACATTTTTGGTACTAAATTTATTCAAGGAAGTAAAACTAATCAGTGAAAATAAAGAGTTCTATTGAAGTTTTTAGGATACAGTTTGATTTAGAGGAATGAATATGCTGCTTATATTAACGTTTTAGATAAATGAGTTAGATTATTATTATTATTATTATTATTATTATTATAACGACTACCATTTTATTTGAACAGTTTGGTAAAATGAGTTTCATGAAACTATCTAATATACATAACCTAAAATCAACTAAAACATGAATGACAAGCTGAGAGCCAACAGTAAAATTGACAACATTCGCTATAAAAAAAACAGTGAATAGATTATCGTTTGAAGGAATTTGAACATGTGAATGAAACACTGAGTTTAATGAAAACAACATTACATGTTGACGAATTATTTATTCATAAACATTTGAGTGAAGAATAACAATTTCAGGTTGATTAAAAATTCAAAATGGCTAAATTATTGAATATAATTTTAAGAGAAAAAATAACACATGATCAATCACGGACTAATTTTAAAATTTTTTCTTACTCAAGAGAATTTTTTTTGCGCGAATATTGTTTTTCAAATATTAAAACTTATGATGTATTATTTTGTAAATAAATCTAATTTAACTAATGCTAGAGATTTAAACCTGCATGGTAGTAGCAGTAGTAGTGTGGTGCGAGCTACTTATAAGTAGTATATGACGTGAGTGTCAACGTAATGTCTGGCAGCAGAAGATGGGGGAAGATCAAGGAAGGAAGAGTGGGAACACAATGGAATTTGTATGAAACGCATGAGTAGTGACAATGGATTGATGTTTTGCAACAGGAACAGTCCAGTTCAATATGATGGACTGATATTTTGCAAATGAACGATTTACGATATGGTTTTCCGATTTTACTGAGTAACTCTGTAATTTTCGTTAAGTAAAATTCGGTTGCCCTATCTGTGTTCTCGTTCACTACAGCAGTAGTACTAGCGTCTGCAGCAGTAGGTCTCAACAGACACAAGGTAGAAAACAACACAACATACACCAACCAAAACACACTAGATGGAGAAGCTCCATATTATGTATAAACCTTTACACATCTCGGCAGTATCATTGATAAACAAGATGGATGTAGTGTGTAGACGTTGATTACCAGTTGTTGACACAAGATCCTGTGGATCCGGTGACCAGACACCATCAGAAACAACCTAATTTGGACGATAACAAATCAGACTTTGAGTGAGGTAGAAATCGAGAGGAAGTGTCTGTAGTGGATAGTACACAGTACACTCAAACTGTGTTACATGACTAACCCTCAGTTGGAATCCTTAAGACCAAAAATGAAAGACCGAAGAATTCATTACGCTGAGCATTGAAAGCAGACATGAAAAGAATGCCAGAGTTGGTTGAGGAATTCGAACGTTCCAGTGAAAAAAAATACGAATAATATTTATGCGTCAACAAAATGTTCAAAGATTAAATGTCATGTGATATTACAAACTGTAAACACTTGAATAGTAAATAAGTTTTGAAATAAAATCAAATGAATGCTTTATTTACTAAGGATTTTTTATCGTGATCATAAACACATTTTGCATTCTGAACATTTGAACATGAAATTAACTGTGATATGAGAATATTGTTAAAAAAAGTTAACTGAAACACACACATAGATATACAGATTATATAAATTTTTTTATTCACTAATCAAGGTGTGATAATTGCAAACATAGTTAGTTAGTTTGACAGAATTTGTTTTTTTCAACTTACACATGCGTGTTTATTGATTTGACTTTTATTATTATTCAACAAACAGTGAGTGATCCAGACAATTTGTAAGGAATTTGAAAACAAAGCAGAATCTGAATAGTGGAATGTACACTAAAAATTTTGCTGTTTACAGTAATTTAACGAAGTTTTTTCTCTTAGTTCGAAGAAAATTGTAAATTATTACGATAATATTACTGTAAAACATGAACGTAAAGTTTGTGCAGATTAACTTACTCATTATAGGTAGGCTTTTTATCCATCGACTAGCATAAAAGACTGACCAGAATTCTCCAACTTACTCTGTACTCAGTTCCCTTTCCCAGTTTGAACCAATTGCCACTTATTCTTTTCATGTCTGCCTCCCAAACTTGACGCAACATTTTCCGGAGCCTGCCAATTTGGCCTTGAAGATTACATGTCGAGAGATGGCAGAGAAAATGTGCATCTCAGGTGGATGATTATGGCTATGATCTGAGCTCGAGCTCAGAGAACGAAACACCACCACATACATCACTTCAACGTATCAAACGCTGAATTGATTGGATATGCCTCATTTAAGGTTTAACAAATATATCTTGGAATAATCTGAGCAACAACATATGAACTGTTTTTCCGATGATATTTTATCATAAAATGAAGTATCTTTTACCACGAAACTATCTACAATATCATATCATAAAGTTTGCGGAAATTCTCCACTTCTACAAGAATGACATATGTGGCGGGTGGGGGCGTTGCTGGAATATGTTTACAAATCATCATGTAGGCAGGCACAGAACAGATGTTTCGTAATAAAACAAATAAGATGTATGTTATTTCAGCTTGTCGTTGTTAGTATTATTTTTTTGTATTTTGCACAAATGATTTAACGCGCTTAAGTTAAAAATGCTCCGCTGAACTTGGATATAATGTGATTTTCAGTTAGAGTTTTTGGAGATTTGTGTTTTTACACATTTGAAATTATCAATCAATTATTGTTAGACCATCATTAGATAAACCTGGAAGCACTGGAGGGCCGTTTCGTCCTGGTGAGAAGACTGAGGCAGGCGAGGAAGATTGCTTTGAGCAAATTTACACTCTAAGTCAGTTAAAAACGAAAACATTACATTGAATACTCTATTTGCACACCATCTTTGAGTCGTGACTTCCAACACTCCATCCTTCTTCCATTCCTGTTGTTGCTTCCTTTCCTTCCTGTTGGTACTCCATTTACTTCTTGCTTTTGCTCCATTTGCTTTCCGTTTTCCTCTTCTGAACGCGAGACTTCTTCTTTCACGTCCCCTCTTATATTACTTATATCGTTCGTATAAGTAGCACACACCACACTGGTATGGGACTCATCAGTGGCAGTGAGCATCCACAACTCCTGCAGATCTGCCGTTAGTAATTCACGTCATTTTTTCCTATGACGAAATTATCTGTTTGAATTTTCATTAATATCTTTATGAATAAATGACAATGAGGTGAATATTTATGTGTTTGTAAAAAAATTTAACTTTTATTATTTGATTAATGAGTTTGTGATTTATTTCTTAATCAACCAAACAAAAAAGAAAAAATAGAAATGTCATTAGAATGAAAAAGGAGATAACATTTTGTAGGATAATCATTTCTTGACATTTCTTGGGTGGAATTTATACAATAGTTTGGGTTATTACAAATTACGACAAATTTGTACTACAAGTATAAATGAACTAGTGGTAGAAAATGATTATCGCTTTATTAGAATGACCTAACTAAAGTCCATAGTAAAAAAAAGACTGTTATTGTGCTAAGAATCTTAACTTCTTTCTATCAAATGGGGAGGGGGAGCGTGATCACATTATTGAATGTTTTGATGAGAAATAGGGGTTGTGGATGCGCACTGCTGATGAGTCCCATACCAGGACGAAACGGTCGTCTTTCAGTGCTTCCAGGTTTGTAATGGTGGTCTAACATTGATCGATTCATGGTTTCAATAATGTAAATAGGAAAGAACAAGTATTGTATCTCTGTAAATTGTATTTAAATGAACTCAAACATTCATAGGTGATTGATAGACAGCAATAGTTCTGATAACGATTGTTAACAAACCATAAAAAAATATTTGTATGGATTTTGTTTAGTTCCTGTTTATATTCTTCTTCAGTTAGGCTACTTCTAACTTCGTAGGCGCATACATTGGTTCAACTTACCATACCACATTCAGCACAATTGTCAATTCAAATACCATAGTTGTAGAAGTAGGAGATATGTTAGCAGTAGTTACAAAGATTAATGATCGAATATATCATTCAAAATAAATAACCAAAGGATTAAGTTTTAAGAAATGGGGAAAAAAATGGTCATGAAGACTTCAGAAGATTATCATTTGTGTGAGTGCGAAATAATGGATGCACCAATGCCATTGCAAACCATTTTGAGTCATGTATCATTCAAGGTCTCTAACCATCGATTACTATCATCTCGCAGACCCCAACCAAGTAGTTTACATTTACTAACACGACCTAATCCACTTGTCAGTGACTTTATGGATTTGTGTCATGTTTTGGTTTGGCCATCCCTAGCTTTCTTCCAACCTACTCCTACACAACAAAACATAGCTCGTCCAAGCCGCCGGTGGTTGGGCATTCGTAACACATGTCCCAACCACCTCAACTGATGAAGTTCCTATACTTCATCAACTGATCTGCCATCTTTACCTGGTGCTCGTTTTCTAACAACAGCATTGCTTACTCACTTGTCCCAAGTTAGACCAGTAATGCTTTGAAGACATCTATCTATGATCGAATACTAATAACCTACGAATATCTTTTTACTCCTACTGGACATGTTTTACAGTCATAAAGTAGGATAGATCGTACTGCTTTTGGCTAGCAAACGGATATCTCACTTATGCCATAAGTGATGAGGGTTTGCAAAAGCCAATCGAGCTTTCTGTATCCGCGCTGAGACTTCGACACACACCAGGCCATTAGCACCGATGAGACTCCTTAGATAAGTGAACTAATGAAATAATTGTATTGCTTCTCATGATATTTAATTATAATTTTACCTGGATGAAATAAGATATGATTTGAACGCATTATTTACTACACAACAAGCATAGTATACTTTCAATAAACCTTTTAAACTACTTCACAATTACTTCATTTTCAAAGCCTTACAAACACCAGAAACTATAGGTTTCTGTAGGAGATAAACCTTGATCGCTCGGTGTATTAAGATAGTTTACTGCATCTCTAAATCAATTTCACTGTGAAATTCATGTTTTCTATGTAATGTGTATTTTATTCTATAAAGTATTCTCCGTAACTTAATTGACTATTTCACACTGAACAGTTTACTTCATAATTATTTTAAATTATTCTCATTTGAACAAAAATTTCTTTTAACTGACTGATCTGGTCCACCAGGGTATCTGGTACCTGTGTGGTTGCACCACAGGATTGAGCCGAACTGTTCATGTAGTAATGGTAAAACGTGTCCAGTCTCTTTGGTTCTCCTGAAAACCAATGTAAAATTGCCCTTGACAATACAGGTTAAATTTATATAATTGTGAATAAATTGACTGATCTTTAATTATTCGTTAGCTTCAGTGAAATCACGAACTGATTTCAGTTAATAGACTGTTTAAAACCTGAAAGCTCTGAACAGATGTTTCGTTCTAGCTTGATAATCCTCTCAGCGAATCCTACACCAAGGAGCAAACTCGTAACTTTCGATCTAGCCCACCAATACTTAACCTCTAGTCGACTGAACCGGAATTGAATAACTTTCAAGTTTCAATTCAACCGCCATGATTATTTTTTCCTATAATGGTTTTCAAAATACCATACATTTTATGCCTAAAAAACAATTTAGACAAGGATAATAAAAAATTACAATAGTGACAAAACACTGAAATATTGTTTGAACATTGAACACTACTGAATAATAATTACATACGCAACAGAACAAAGAAAATGCAAAAGACAAGATAGCTATAGATAAAACTGAAAAAAACAGGAATAGTAATTTATAATCAGTCTGTTACATTATCAATGAAAAACATTCATTCACACTATCGATTATTGACGTCTAGCTTTTTGATAAGAGATAACTTTTGAAATTTATAATGTACCGCCAATTTACAAATCTGTGTTGACATTTGAAACGCCAGTGTTACGTAGTAACGTTTATTTCAAGTTAACTAGTTTCTAGTTTTTGGTCCTAGTTTTTGGACAAACTAATTAAGTTTTGCAGACCGAGTCATTATTCACTCGTCTTTCCGAAATTGTCAATTACTTGCAAATATATTGCTTGTTTTATGCGAGTATGTATATACATGCTTACTTGGCTTATTACATATCTAACCTATTAGTGTCTGATTATAAATACTTAGTCATGCGTCATCGCAACGAGTTGACTTACTCGCCTTCTTCACTTCACTTCACTTTACTTTACTTGAACGTTTTTCATCCTCATTTCTGTCTGTTTAAATGATGGTATGAAATTAATTCAAGCACGAAATCCTGATGAGCTCCTAATCCCCACCGTCGTACAAGCAGGGTTTATCCAAGAATGATATACGGAAATTAAATGAAAGATTTATATCATAGTAATATCGATCTGGATCGCGCGCAAAACCGAGAGTCCTGGCTTCGATCCCAGCTTTCGGAGTCGTAGATGTGCACTGAGGATGTGAATTCCTGATCGGCTTTATCTTTTTCGTTTTAAGTCTATTTCACTAGATTCTATTTCTTGAATAATATCCTCGAACCCTAATCTCTCCGATTACTGCTCTTATACTTTTACTACTTCTACGACTAATGGATTTGAATTGACAATTGCATCTCTGTGCTAATGTGGTATGGCAACTTGAACCGATGTACATTTCTACGGAGTTCTAATTTGCTGTTGATTGATTAGTTGACTGATGATGTGTCTCATACGATGACGAAACGGTCGTCCAGTGCTTCCAGGTTTTTAATGGTTGTCTAACACTGATCCATTCATAGTTTCAATGAAATTTCTGTAAATCTTGTCAGTGTGTCTATGAATGATAAGTTTTTATTTGTTGATTCTAAATATTCATCATAAATTTACTACCATCAATAATGCTGAAATGTAAACTCATATCACTTATGTTTAGCCAACTGGCTTATTTTCCATTGTCTAACATCATTATTAATTTTGTTTAAAGTGTACATTTTGGAAGTTGTTGGGGATGTTAGATCCCCAGAACTCGCTTGATAAATATCTTTATTTTGCATTTATTTCATGGACCGATCAGTTCACCTTGAGATCACATTTCCCACCAGGAAAATCCTTGACTGTGATTGGTTACTGTGTCATTTTAGTGTATTATTTTTGTGACTGTCCCAAGGATGTCTCTATAGAGTATAAATAACGCAATTGGAGTGATTGAATTCATTGTCTGCTTGCTGGGTGCTTGTAGAATACCCTTCCTACACTATATCAAGACTTCTTGCTGATACAATCGGGACAACCGGATCACAGTAGCCTATCTGGACGCTGGTTCATTATTTTGTTCTCGTTATTCGACTAAGATAAACCCGTAAAAGTTTTAAGCATACCTAGAGACAGGCATTACAGAAGTAAACTAGAAAATCTTTATTTCTGAAAACTACACACTATTTTTACTTAAGTATTCGTTTCATTCTAGTAAACTTTCATGTTTCGTAGTGTGGTGCGCGCTACTTATAAGTAGTATATGACGTGAGGGTAAACCTAATGTCTGGCAGTAGAAGATGGGGGAAGATCAAGAAAGGAAGAGTGGGAACACAATGGAATTTGTATGAAATGCATGAAGGGTGAAATGTCAGACAATGGATTGATGATGGATTGAAGATGTGCAAATTAACCGTTTACGATATGGTTTTCCTATTTTACTGAGTAACTCTGTAATTTCCGTTGACTACAATTCGGTTGCGCTCACCTATGTTCTCCTTCATTACAGTAGAACGTGATCAACAAACTGCATAAATCAGCTTTTGAAACAGAACTTTTTCTTCAGTTTTCCAAATTCTCAGGACAATTAGTCAAACTAATTTGAAAACCATTAATTATAACAACAATCAAGAAATAGAAATGCAATTCATTGCATTTAAAATTTATTTATAAATAAAAATGTTTTCCATTTGGTCAAGATCACAGTAGTTTTTTCTTGTTTCACTATTTTTAATTTAATTCATATGGTGGATAACGAATTTATAAATGAAGTTCTCAACACATCTGGTGTTTTTTTTTAAAAAAAAATTCATCAAACTATTTGAAAGGATGTGAACAATTTTCAAGTGGATTGAAAATGTTCAATTATCAATTTTTTAAATTTTTAAACTTATATTGAACTTTGAATAGGATAAATGTCAAATATTTATAATAATAATATATTGTAGAATAACTAACAGAAATGTTTGCTTGATAGATTTTACGTATTATCGTATTATAAAATTGTTTAAGTATATGATAAGGTCCTCTCGAGTTATCTAGGAAACAAATCTTACTTACTAATACCTATTAATCCTTGTGAAGCATAAACCATAGACCACAATTCGTTAACCAACTCTTTCCTCAACTTTCTTTTCCAGTTCAAATCAATTGTTATTCATTCTTTTCATGTATGTCTCCGATTCTCGACTTGATTAGCTCTTAAGTCTACCAGAATAGTTGGCTGTTTTGTCTGATACCAGTTTTTATTCCCCATTCAGTCGGTGAGTCACTCTCCACTGCACAATATTTCATTACAGTCACCTTCAGAATTCCATGTGTTGTTAAATATCTGTCTACCTACCTATACCACAGTTTCAATGATCATTCCATAATAATTTCGTATCTGTGCTGTCTAATGCTTTCTCGTAGTTAAGAAAGTTGATGTATAGTGGTGAATTTCATCGATCGATTTTTGCACAAAAATCCGAAAAATAGCGATTTGGTCCATGAGGGCGGGCCTCAGCCGAATCTATGATTTGGTTTAATAACAGTCTGTTGCAATTTTTTTTCTGATACTGACCGTAGAATAATTCCTCTCTAGTCCACAGTTTTTCTGATATCTCCTTTCTTTGGCATCATGATACAGTGTTTCCCTTTCTAGTTCATTTGCTTTTGTTCTTCCACTGCAATCTTGCTGACAAGAACGCGAGAGATCTTTGCAGTTACTTCTGTACCTGAGTTCAATGCCTCAGTTCGTATGTCGTCTGTCACTAATGGTTTAACACTTTCTATTTGTTTGACGAATAGGCTTATTTATTCAACTGCTTGTGGTTTAACATCAAATGGAAGGTCAGTATGTGATGCTTCGACGACCGGATGGTTCATAGTGGCGGGTCTATTTTCGAGTTCTTCAAAATGCTATACCTACCTGTTTTGCTCTTGTTGGATTTCATTGACTAGTTTACCTTTCTTGTCTTTGGTTAGTAGTTCTGATTTACCGTCTTTTCCAGAAAATTTCGTCGTATTGTCTTATATTTCCTTGCCTTGCGGCTGTTTCTATTATCGTTTCTAGATCTTCCAAGTACTTTCGTCTATCAGTTCTAATGCTCCTCTTCACTTATTTGTTTGCTTCTGTGTATTAGACCCGTGGCTTACTCCGTTCTTATTCGTCTGTTACTGATATCTGTCTTCCTGCTCTTTCTTTCTTGAATCTTGTCCAGTATACCGACAGGTACCTAGTGCTTCTTGCGGCTTTGCACCGCACGCACGCTGAATCTTTTATCTTTCAAGTGAAGTTTGTTGCATACTATCAGGTTATCAAATTCGTTCGCTATCGTTCAAAGTATCTAGTAAAGAGTTATGCAGAAATTTTGTTAGCTACACTATAAATTGGCCTTCAGCAGCATATTCAAAATTATGACGCAACAGTATATTGATCCTTACCAACACGGAATTTCTTGAGGTATCGATACCAAGACCATCTGTCTTCGAAGTGGGCGCTCAGTATTTCGACTACCAAGTTTACATCTATAATTTCAATTAGTTCGCGTATTTCACGAACATCACTTATTCCTAATGATAATATCTGTTTCATCCGCAAATCATTTCTACTCCCAATGGCCATTGATTCTTATTGGGACTTCAGGAATAATTTTCCGAAATCAGTGACCTTTCATTAAGTAATCACGATGAGCACAGGCGTTAGTACTGGTCAAAAAAATTTTTTAATGGCACTGGATGATCTTAATTTTTTGTGGATTTGATCCTCAGTAAGATCAAGTATCCCCACTGCTGTGAAATTTCACATTAGGATGAAGTAGCTGTTCAATATCTCCTGGTTTTCAAAGGCTACTTAACTAGTGTCATTTAGTTATGTAAACTAAAAATTCACCAGCCTCTCCAAACTAGCATTAATTGTCATCTCGACCAAGACAAACAGTGTTGTTGTTATGTCAGAAATATTATCTCAACAATGTGTAAGCTATCAAAGAAACACTTTATAGTGCCTACACATATATTCCAGTTCGCTTACAATTAATTTGATTAAGCCCTTTCCATTAATTTATTTAACCAAGCAATTTTTATTGCAATAATTTATATGTACCATTCGTTCTTATTATTGTCTGGTTTGTATGAGCTCACAAGACGTGTCCCACTTGTCATTTCACTCTTTCAACTATTCGTCGCTTTTATTAATGTGTTCATGTTGCATGACTGTCTTATTTCTATTGACTATATACTCTTAGTCACACTCTATCTCTCGGAGTCGGCTCATTAGCCTTCTCCAACGCGCTTCTCCGATTCACGTCACTTCATCCCTTCTATTCACCGCTCCTTCACTTCTCTTTGTGGTGTGTCCCAAATAAACGTATTCATCACCTTGTGTTCACCTTCTGATTTATAAACTGTCAGACGCTACTTAGTAACGACTGTCCAGACGAGATGATTACCGAAGCCTAAAAACACGTCGAAATCGACACACCACAACTTAAATAATTCAACATTCAATACTAGATTTAAATAGAAGAATGAATTGTTAGAAATTTATTTTTGGTAAATTATAATCTTGGAGCAGTGAAAAAAAATCATAAATGTAAACGTGCGAACCAAAGTTTGACTTTACAGATTTTCAATGCTTGAGAACTAACAATTCCAATTAAAGTGGTTTTATAAAGAAATATTCTATGAACCAATATTATCCTTTATTGTTGAAAGTTACCTCAGTCCTCTTGTAAGGAAAGATAACAAAATTTTGTACAAAATTGAATTTATTGGTTGTATTCTTGTCAACGAACGTGAAAAATTAACATGATTGAAATGTACATAAGAATTTGATCATTATGACTCATTGCGGGGTTGTTGTGAAGATTGTTAAGTTTTATTTGTAACCATGAATCGATCAATGTTAGATCACCATTAGAAACCTGGAAGCACTGGACGGTTAGGGCGTTCGCCCACAATACCGAAGGTCCTGGGTTCGAATCCTGAGGGGTGCAGGAGTCGTGGATGCGCACTGCTGAGGAGTCCCATTATGACTCAGTAGAAATTATCTGAAAGCTGCTTGAAAATTGAATAATCATTATTTCCTAACAGGATCATAACAAAATGTTCATTGAAAATTCAGTAACATGATTAACATAAGATTTAATTGGTTACACATGAAAATACATTTGTTTTTTAACTCCAAAGGAGTATAGTCCCTTGACCGGTATTTTCCAACCTACTCTGTCCTGGGACTTCCTTTCTATTTCTGCCCAATTTCTTGTCCATTCTTTTCATATCTTCCTTCCTAAATTGTACGAACACTCCATGTACTTAAATTTATGGTTGCTCTGGTTATCAGAAGAGGCATTGGCCTCGTGATTTCAGAAAAAACTCGGCTTTCATCATTAGACGTCATAAGGTTTCTAAATGAAGAAATTCTAGTTCACAGGACAGAGTTTAAATGGTTAAAATTGATTTTTCTGTTTGATGTTTTTTTAACCTGTAAGTTTTCTACGGGATGGGTTCGCCAAGCCCATGCCCAACCCTACTCCTATATTCTTACTTGGTACTGGCAGTAGCTTCAGACGGAGTCAACTTAATTATATCTCAGTAGCTGTTCACTTCGTTTCATCATCAGTTTATTTTTCCTGATAGAGAAGTCTCACAACCCAGAAGAATATTCTTCATAGAGTTACA
The DNA here is from genome assembly GCA_944470395.2 of Schistosoma turkestanicum. Taxonomy (NCBI): domain Eukaryota; kingdom Metazoa; phylum Platyhelminthes; class Trematoda; order Strigeidida; family Schistosomatidae; genus Schistosoma; species Schistosoma turkestanicum. The sequence goes on from OX103979.1 coordinate 65,973,802, forward strand.
TTCTGTAGAATTAATATTGTGTGTAAAAATAATCAGACAATGATAGGACAAGCATTGACAATAGTCAGTCAAAATAAATAATGACCAGACAGCTGTTTTATGTTCATGATAGTTAGTATCCAGAAAGACAATGAAAATGTCACAATTCAAACATTCAGCTAAGAAAAAAGTAATCACGTCATAATGTTTGACATTTATTATTTTGTACTTTCCTGTCATCATGATAAACTACAGATTATTACAGAATGTAACCAACCACAGGTAGTCGTCATACTGTTGAAACATGTTTTCACTGTTACATAATTCACCCTTGTTTGAATTAATGCCAACTATTATATATTTGAAAAAACACAAACTGAAATATTCAATGTGAAGTTTTATTTCTATTTTTAAATCTTGGTTACTTTGATTTTATAAAAAAAAACAGACTATTTAGAAGCAATAGACATTTGAGAAAAAAAAAGCTATTGAGAGCTTCTATAAAATTTAGAATAGATAGGTTATTATTATTAGCGGGACATAGATTGGATTAAGGCGTGAGTGAGTTGCTGAAAGTTGATTGGCTCTTTCGTATCCAATCAGCGCTAGTCGATACTGAGGGAACATTCTAGAATTCTCTCATGTAAGAAAATGATAAATATACTAACGTCTTTTTCCTTTTGACCATCTAACCTTGTTATTGGGATATAATGCATTTCCTGTTCAACCGTGTTCTGATTTGGGAGATGGTCTCGAGTGAGTTGATGTCCGAGAATACTCAGCATTAGAAATAGCTAGGTTGTAATAATCTGTTCAATTCCATTTTGAGATGGTAATATTTGTATTTTATTATAGTTTCTATTTTTTGTGAACTGAACTGCATTTATGTTGTTTAAGATGATAATTAGTCATGGCAGCAGCCATACTGATTTGTTCCTCTTTTGATTGTGTCGCTTGCATTGACTGAAATTGAGCATGTTGATTGTGAATCGGAGGACTCTTCCAGAATTGAAAACACTGTTTTATCAAGCAACCAACTATTATCTGTCAACCGAATTCGATCTATCCAGAAAGGATAGAATAACATTTATTTGTTGCTGTTGACTTGATTAATTGTACAACCGTTGGAGGAATAACTAATCGGTACTATTGTTTAGGTAATGATGTATATTTATATTTATGATGAATATAAGAACAATCATTTACCCAAATCACTTTTTTTGGTTTTTAAACTGGGCAAGGCGCGTATCGAAACTACCTAGACACTAATTCCTTAGTCCAGACCTCAGTTTGGATCCAACACAAATTTAATTCTAAATATCAATAACAAGATAACTCAAACACTCACTAGTAAACCTATTAAGAGAAATTTTTTTCACAATTTTATCTGTCATGTTTGCAACTCTTTTTCAGCGACTTGTATTTTTGGATTTAAAAAGCACCCATGTATTTCATATATTCTATAATAAACCATGAAATTTAAAGTGTTTAGTGTTTTAAATAAATTGCAAGATACTGCAGATTCATTGGTCAGACTGCATCAGTAACAACCTACTGTAGGAAAGAACAAACCATGTTCCCCCAGCTGAGGAAGAAGTTAAGACAAAGGATAAGACACACATTGAGATGTACATTGTGAAAGTCATCCAACTGCAATACTAAGCAAGACCTCACTTGGAATCCTCAGGGCCAAAGGAAAAGAGGATGACTAGAGAATCTACTGCGCCGAAAATTGGAAACAAACATGAAAAGAATGAACAGAGATTGGATAGAACTGAAAAGAAAGGCCCAAGAGAGAGTAAATTAAAGAATGCCGGTTGGTGGCCTATACTCCATTGAGGATAATAGGGTGTAAGTAAATCAGGTGTAACACGTGTAACCAGCAGTCTCTGAAGGGCGGACAAGATCTAAACTCACAACACACAAGGTTAGTTTAACAGTTCTC
>OX103979.1:65976223-66028028 GCA_944470395.2 Schistosoma turkestanicum
TTAATTTTTGAAAATGCGAATTTAATTGGATTAAGCATGTAACTATATATAGTATTTCAACTCGTTTTTTAAACTTTTAACAGGGTTTTTTAAAATAACCACAGCGTTTTTTAAAATTTTTTTGTAATCCTTAGAATGTCAGAAATAAACAGAAAAAACAACTTGATTTCGAATGAAAAAAGAAAAAGCCTTATAAAAAAGTTATTGAAGATGGATACAGCGTCAAGGATGCGGCATTTCTTACAGATGTAAACTATCAGGCCGCTACAAATATTATAAGGTTGTATAAAAAGGAATCGCGAGTTGAGAAGAAAAAAACAGGAAAACCATCAAATAAGAAGATATGCGGTGATATTATCAATTTTGTTGAAGAATTGATAGAATTAAACCCGTTAATAACGATGGTAGAAATTCGAGAAAAAATAGAAAACATATTTTCTATAGGCCTTTCTCTTGAATCTATAAGAAGGATAATTTATATAGACTTCAGATTACTTTGAAAAAGATTTCTTATACATCGGTCAATATAAATTCGGAATCCAGTAAAAACAAACGACAAATTTATGCTCAAAATTTTATGAACATTGAAGATACATTTATAAAAGTTTTTATAGATGAATCTTCTTTTAATTTGTACTTAAGAAGAACCTTGGGAAGATCTACAAGAGGAGAACCGGCAAGTGCCCTAGTTCCATCAACGCGTGGAATCAACCAATTAACCAGGGATGATTTACAAGGTTATTCAAGACACGTACATCGCAATTGTTTAAAAGCGATTGCTAAAGAAGATTTTAATTTAAAGTAGTTCTTATTTTATTTTTTCAAAAAAATTTTAAAAAACGCTGTGGTTATTTTAAAAAACCCTGTTAAAAGTTTAAAAAACGAGTTGAAATACTATATAAGGGAACAAAAACATTACCTTCACTCTCTTTTCATCAAAAATATTCTTGGTAATATTGAAGACATTGATCTTTGCATTATTATCAAGGATAAAAATACAATTCTTAAAAAATTGATTTTTGATTGCATTTTTCAATCAGTTGATCAAAAAAATGAATGAATGAACTTATCAGAGTTCACTGAACCACAAAATGTTTAAGCAAAAAGAACTTCATTTTCCGTTATTGCAGATATCAAACTGACATTAGTTTTACGTGTTGACGGACTCATGGCACTTGCTGGTTTTCCTCTTGTAGATCGTCCGAAAGTTCTTCTAAAATACTAATTAAAGGATGATTCATCAATAAAAACTTTTATATTAAGGAGTCTTGGGTATTAACTAAAATCTTGGTCATATATTTGTCGTTTAATTTTACATGATTCTGAGTTGGCATATTAATCGACATTTTAAGGAATCGATAAAAAATTTTAAAAAAACGCTGTGAAAATTTTAAAAAATTTTTTGGTTATTTTAAAAAACCCTGTTAAAAGTTTAAAAAACGAGTTGAAATAAATCGAATTCATAATTTTCAATTTGAATGTCAAGACAGTTCCATTGTATAGAGTGGAAAGTTGGAGAACTACGAAAGCCATCATCCGGAAGATACAAGTGTTTATTGACAGTTGTCTGCACAAAATACTGTGGATTCGTCCAACAGACACCATCATAATCAGCCTTCTGTGACCGATAATAGAGGGAAGTTAGGGAAAAGCTTTGAAGGTGTATAGAACGCACACTGTAGAGATCTCCCAAATGAGTCACAAGGCGAGCCACAACATAGAATCTTCAAAGTCAAGTAAACAGAAGTAGACCAAGGAACACACTGCACTGAGAACTGAAGACAGATATGAAGAGAACTATTAGCAATCGGATATAACTAGAATGGTCTAGGATAAAGTAGTTTAAAGAATACTGGTCGGCGGTAACAGGCATTAAGAAGTACCTGATCAGATGGCATATAAAACGGTGTATTTTTTGCACATGAACGATTTAAAATCATTTCAAAATTCATGAATTATTAGTTTCGATTGTGTAGAAATGTGTAGAATTATAGATAATCTTTACTGAACGTAAAAACTTATTCTAAATTATATTCTTGGTTAACCAGCATGCCTGCCGCACATGAACGCCGCTGCATTTTAAGCAACACAAGGATTCTCACAAGAGCCAATATTGCGATCACCCCTGTCCGATTACAGGAACGTACATATTGTCTAGTTCGGTCTGTAGGCAAGTGGACGTCACAAAAGCAAGCACACGAGCAGTGGCCCTGGTTCGGGCACTTATGAATTAACAAGATCCCTCCAACTAATCCACTACCCACAATCCCCAATCGGCAAGGGCGGCAAGGCGGGCTTTCTCAGCTAGACCTGTCACCCCGAAACAGATTACCGAGTCACCCAGCAGTGCACTAACCAGTAGCCGTTCCAACCATCTGGCCTTTAAGTGTCTTGCTCTGATACAATCGACCGGAGCCTTCAGACCCCACGTGAAGCTAAAGATCGAGTTTGTCCCGTGAGGTCAGCCGGAACGTACACCCTCCCATGCAGCTCTATACTTTTAGTAAATAACATTGTTGAAACTAAAATTTTTTAGCATGCTGATTACAGGTGGTAGACTGGAGGACCTGTTTAACTGTAGGTTTCATTCTTTTTGATAATTGTTAGCGAAGTGTACCTGCAATTTTTAAAAACCAGATGCTCCCAGGTGAATTCGCTATTAAGATATCCTGTTTCACAGTAAGAGAAGTTACTGCATAGCTATTTGGGCCTTGATTTACCTGTAGGACTCAGATTTACTTGAAATTCATTCATCACTAGTTACTGACCAAGGTTGTACATTTCAAGTCCGTCGAATCCCATATAGTCCAGGGCCAATGATTCTAACTATGATGCTTATATCTCAGCATAGTACACACTAGACACCAGAAAACACTGAACAGCTAGTTTGTCCTTGATTGCGATTCTTTAGCGAGGGGTAATTATGACCGATAGTACCTCCAATACGTTTGAGTTTGTTTACTCTGAATTTGGTTAAGCCGTTTCGATTAACTTATTTAACAGATAGTGTCAATCGAACAGTAGCAACTTGTCTGCGCCATTGTACTTTTATTATTGTTTCTCTTGTATGAGTGAGTATGTATGTTTGAGCACTGCTTACCGCTTACGTATATATTGATTTTACTATCTTTAATGTTAGTCATTTAAATAATTTGATGACTCATTCGTTTTGTCATATGTATATGTACATTTTAATCCTATTCATTTGCCTATTCGCTTCTCAGCACTCGCATATCATATGGCTTTCGCTTCGTATACCTGTGGTTTTATGGTCTATGTAGTACGACAATAAGCGTCATGAACGCTTTGTATTCATCTTCCGGATTGTATACAACGTTAAGTGGGACAGCAGCATACAAATATCCACCACCAGAGACCTTGTAGGAAAATGTGACTCAAAGTCCTAAGGCTTTGGCGAGAGCGCTTAACTGATAAAACTACAACCAATCCATACTAATATTGATTATCTTAATTAAACATATCCTATATTGCTTTCTCTTATGTTAACCAGTAAAAGTGAATATTATTGTGAATAATACAGTCATTATTTAAGAATTCTGTCCTCATAAAATACGTGTTTCATGCTGTTCTATTTTATCTTTCATCACTGTATAGAAAATATTACCGTGAAACTTTAACACAATTTGAAATATAGCCTAATTGGAATTATGAATCAGTCAATGTTAGACCATTATTAGAAACCCCGATCGTAGCTGCCACCTTGACGTGGTGGTCAGGCTTGCCTATCGTGATGACCCAACAGAGCTATATTGGCTGGAACATATGTTCCTGAAGGTTCTACCATGCCAGGCAGGTCTATTGGAGAGCGATGAAACTAAGACTAGCTACTCAAGGTCTGAGGGCGAACTCGTACTGCTGACTGACTGCAGAGGGGTGTGACAGCAGTAAGGTGTTTCTCTCGGACAACCAGCATCTGCAGCGATGCTGCCTTCTCACAAGGAAGGAAGGGTTAGAAAAGGTCGACCCTAAAAATATCACACCTCACCCTACCTCACGGATTTCCGTCTCCGGTGGTTAGGGCTGCTAATACTCGAAAAACTTATCATAAAAAGGCCGTGTGTGACTGGCCTCAAGCAGTTGTCCCCTGTTCTCTGCGGTCACGCTCCCAGGTATCTAAGACCAACGCTAATCTACCTTCCTTTTCAGGTCCCTCAAGAAACACCCTTCCATGGTGTGGGCAGCCGGGAAGTGACATCCGCCCTCATACCCATAAACAGTACGCGAGATCAGACTGGTCACAAACAAATCCTTCGTACACCCCCCATTATCTCTGTTATCTCCACGACTAACTCTTCTCACATTCCTTTATCACCCAGTACCGCTAATGCAAACGATGCGAGTTCACGAAATGTTATTCCTGGTCTTCTGAAACCCCGTACCAAATTACATGTTCGAGCATTTGATGTCTGGACATTGGGCACCTGAATTAGTGATAGGAGTTGAAGTAGTCAAGCGTGTAGACGGCTTCACTTATCTAGGGAGTTTCATCATTTCTGATAGTCTGGTGACTGATGAAATCTCGGCACAGATACAGAAGGCTCGATTGACTTTTGCCAAGTCTCATCACTTATGGTGTAGGTGAGATATCCGTTTGTTGGGTAAAGGACGAGTGTAATACGCTGCAGTTTGATCTGTCCTACTTCATGGCTGCGTAACATGGCCAGTGAGAGTAGAAGATATTCGTAGGTTATTAGCATTGGATTATCGATGTCTTCGAAGCATTTCTCGTATATTCTGGGACACTGCTATAGTTACCGATGGTTAGAGACCTTGAATGACATGGCTCAAAATCATTTGCAATGGTGCAGGTGCATCCAGTCTTTGTGTTCGTTCGAATCCTAATCTTCTGGATTCGTCAACACCTCTACCTTTGTCTTCCTAAACTTATCTCACTGAATTATACTTCGTGATTAATATCTTCGAACCCTAATCTCTGCGATTACTGCTAATACTTCTACTTTCACTACCACTATTGGATTTGAACCGACAGTTGCGTTTCTGTACAGATGCGCAATGGTAACCAGAACTTATTTACTCACGTACAAAGCCCTACATTGTAACTAACTGAACTGACCATTAGAAACCTAGAATCACTGGACGACTGTTTCGTTCTTTAACAATACGCATCCACAACCCCGTCCTACTTGCCTGAATCAAACCCCAGTACCTTCCAACTATCTAATAGTGTGGTCTACTATATGACTATTAGCTCATGATTTCATTGGAAAACAACAATTCCCATAACTCTGTTATGTAAAATCACATAACTTAATAATGTCTACATTTCCTACCATGAAGTAAATGTCAAACAATTAAAAACACACTTTATTCAATCAATTTTTACCAAAAGCAAATTAATTTGTTCATATTCTTCGTTTAATTAACAAACACCATTAGAGTCCATTGATTTAAACACTTTCATTATTCAATTTTTTTTTTTATTGACAATGACTGACTGTACCAAATGTTATTTTTGTTTATTTCACCTAATTTACCCTTTTTTTTGTGGTTGTTATTCGCGAGAAAAAGTAGATACTACTAACTAATTACTGTTTGTTTGTTTTCTTTGGTTTTTTTCAAAAGTAATAATGCAATTGTTAAAATGAAATTTTTCAACATTTAAAAACCAATGTCAAACTGATGATTAATGAAGCGAAATTGCATATATATTTTGTTATGATTAGTGTTATAATTGCATACACATCTTATCTATGCTGACCACCTACCTAGTAGATAAAAGGCAGAAGAAAAAAAATGCATTTACACTCGATATCATCAAAGAATGATGACAATGATAATAATAGTAAACAAAATGTCAGCAGTAAACGAGACACAATAGTTCAAGTATGAATAAATATTTTTGAAATTATTTGTATTGGGTTGTGGAAATTGTTGAAATTGCTTTTTTTTTGGTTATTATGAACTGAATTTATGTTAGAAAAGCACTCCGGGTGTAGAAGTAGTTGAATGGCTGGTTCATCATAATATGAGACTCATCAGCTAGTCAGTCACTCAGGCAGTCAGTTATAACGTAGAACTCCGTACGTACGTACATACATCACTTCAGGTTGTCATTACCACACTAGCACAGAGATGCAATAGTCAATTCAAATCCCACTGTGGTAGAGGTAGTAGAAGTATTGGCGGTAATCGAAAAGATTTAGGGATTGAAGATATATTTAAAGAGGTATAATTCATTGAGATAAATTTAGAAAGACAAAGATAGAGATGATGAGGAATTCAGAAGATTAGAATTTGAGAGAAGACAAACACCTGTGCTATTACAAACGATTTTGAGTCATGTCATTCAAAGTCTTTAAACGTCGATAACTATAGTCTTGCTGACGCCAACTAAGTAGTCTACGCCTGCCAACATGATTGAGTCCATTTGTTTGTGACTACAAAGATTTGTGTTATGTTTTGATCTGGCCACTCCTAGCTTTCTTCCAGCTTAACCCTGCATCACAAAACATCGCTCGTAGGGAAGGTCAGTGGATAGTCATTCGTAACATATGTCTCAACCACCTCAACTACTTATCAGATATGTACGTCCATGATCCTACAACGGGGAATCGAACCTACAACCTTAGGTGTTGTAAGTGTATTTTTTAAAAATGTATTGAGGGGAAACTGATACATAAGGCATAAATGTAAACGAATATTTGTTCGATATTTTGATCATGAATGCATAAGTTTTCAATTTAAGAAAAGCTGGAAAATAAAATAGATAATGTTTGTTTAAATTCAAATGGAAACTGATACTAATTAGTTAGTTTTAGCTTTTCAAGACTCATGGAGAGTTGTTTCGTTTTAAATTATGATTTTTATATAGTTTTTGATGTAGAAATGAACTGAAAGCCTATGACTTATACGATAAACAGTACGATTCAACTCTTAGTTCAGTAAATCAGACGTTCAAAGAAGCCTAAAAAGCACTTATAAAATGAGAATCTCATGAACCTACAATCATCAAGGCATCCTTCAACACAAACAAAGAAGGGATTACAATGAATGTCATTCAATGCAATGTGTCCACCAGAGATAACAATGAAGACAGTAAAGATCATTTCTACTGGAGGCTTTAGTCAGTCGTCTAGAAACGCTCAACAAAGGTTGAGATGGACAACACTGGATATGAAAATATCATGAGACGACATGGATTGAGAATTAGGAACACATATGGTGACGGAACCGCAAAGACCTGCACCTTCAACAAACTACCCCATATTCCCACACAAACCTGAAAAGAAATTTACGTGGATCTAAAGCTTCCCCAGTCAAGTGTAATTTAGTTGGTTCATGTTGTGTTGTATCGCAGGATCTTGCTTGCTGGAAAATGTCAGTAATCCAGAAAGATCAGCCAAGAATAAGTAAGACAAAGCAATCACCGGCGTTCAAGAAAGGAGAAACAGTTGGGATAGATCACTTTGAAGAAATCTCGAATAGACTAGCTTCAAAGAGCCCAGCAAACATCGAAGCAGCAACTACAAACCTTTCAATCATTGTTGACCCACCAAGGTTTAAGGAAATCAGCACGGCCATCGGAAAAATCGAGAGTAGCAAGGCTGCATGAACAGACAATATACTATCTGAAGTATAAAGTTTATGAGATCCCCTTTCTCTTATACTTTGATGAGCTATCCTTCTTTCCAGTCTTTTGGTACTGGTTCTTCCTTATAAATTTTGCTGAATGGAGCGTGGAACATTTTTTACAGTTATTGCTTTGTCAACTTTCAGTATTGCCATTGAAAGCTGGATTTCGGGATTTACATGTTCAAAAGTAAACAGTTGTCAGTCTTTAGTTTGTCTTAACAAATCATCCCTTGTTTAATCAAGTTACTATTTATCCCTTATCAAATTATATACATTAATTACTTACTTAAGCCTGTTACTCCGAATCGAGCATAGGCCGTCCACCAGTTTCCTCCAACCAACTCCATCCTGGGCTTCCCTTTCTAGTTCTTTCCGGTTTTTGTTCATTCTCGACGTAATGTGTTCCTTGGCCTTCCTTTTTTCCTTCCACTTAAGGGTTCCATGCGAGGGCTTGTCTTGTGACTCAGTTCGGTGCTTGTCGTAGTTTGTCCTATCCACTTCCACCGCTTATTCCTGATTTTTTCCTCTACTGGAATCTGGTTTGTTCTTCCCCACAGAATCAATGCACACATATATGTAAAAGCAACCGAAATGATATGCGGATAACTGACGAGATAAAAAAAAATATGTTTCAATAACGACTCGAGAATAACGGATCGATTTGTTTGTTCAAAGGCTGGGTACAAGCCGTATAGGCTCGACATAGTCGTAAAATACTACAAAATATATTGCATCGTTTATTATGTCATTAGTTTGTTTTTGTGAATTTACAATAATGTCAGTTCAGTGTACGGGGAAAAACCAGTTTATTTTTTTCTAATGTTCTGTTATCTAAAACAATATTGTCCAATTGACAATATCATCAACCTGGAGAAAAAAAAATTTAAAACTTTGCATAAAATCTGACATAAAATTTTAGTTTCACAATTTCAACTATAACGTATGATTTGCTTTTGGACACTTAATATAAACAGATGTTTAAAAAGAAAGTGTAAAGTAAAGCAGCGTATCAGAGTCATTTTGCGCTCATATAGAATGTAGCTTGCACTGCAAGGTAGTTATGATTGTTAGGCAAATATATTAAAGATTGTAGTGAATAGATTACCATAAAATAATCGTTGATGCAGTTCCAATCTGTCCCTCTTGTAATCATCACACATAGAGAAAATTTAGGGATTACAAACACACTGACTGAGACCTTCTTCATATCGTAGTAAAATACTCGGATTGGGATGTCTTCTTCTTAACTAATAATCGCCAGTATGTCATGGACACATTCTGTCACAGCACTAACTTGTGTTCAGATTCCTGTATACCTTTTAAAATGTACTGGATTAGTAAATCTAACAAGTTATTGATACCTGTCTTGATTTAATCAAGACGCCTTCAGAAACGATACTCTAAGTCTAATGATTATACAACAGTTTTACGAATAACTATAATATTCACCGCCATCATTGAGGAGTCTGTAACACTTAATAACAACTGGAAATTACAAAACGTAGTACTCATTCACAATAAATGCTCTTGACCACCTCAAATTGCAATGCATCTGGCATACTGACACATTTGTAAATGACTCTCAGATCACAACAAACCTATTCAATGGTAATTTTGGGATCAATAAGAAGTTTTTTCATAGCACTAGTTCAAAAGTAATGTATGTGACTAGTCACTTTATAAAATCTATTTATTTCATCTATCTAAACATCAGTGACGTCAGTAACATCAGTAACTCTTTTAAGTTTTGAGAAAGTCATGCAGTAGACTGGATCTCATCAATTCCCTTCCAATACAACTAGTCTGATTTCTGACTACTTCAGAAGAAGTTTATTCATTTACAAGTAACAATAATATATTTTTTTATCCCAAAGAGTGGAAATTTAAATTTTTCAGATTAAATAAATAAATCAATAACCGGATTAAATTGAAACAAGTTTAAGCAGTAAAAAGTTAACAAAAGCAGAATACTTTTTTTGAGTACAATCAAAATCATAATAAGTTTGAACATGTTAACGTGATGTTTTTTTTTAGCCAAAGTGATTTCTGTATAAAATCTCATTGTAATTATTTTATGAGTATGATATTCATACCTTCAAATTATAATTCTACTCATCCTCATTACAAATTACTCATCATCCTACTGATATATTATAAACACAGTGATATTTCATACAGAAATTACTTTGGCTAAAAAATAGTAACATCACGTTAACATGTTCAAACCAATATTATGATTTTGATTGTACTGAAAAAAAATGCTCTGCTTTATACTGTTTAAACTTGTTTCAATTTAATCCGTTTACTTTGTAATCTGAATGTTTACTCAGTTGAGGTAATACAAAAAATGATTGTGATTTGTTGCGCTGAAAAATTCTAATCAATGCTTGATTGATTTGTAATTGTCAATTCCAATCTTGGCTATTGATATTGATGAATTGTTTGTTTGTGTGAATTTGATGTATACCGTTGTTGATATTCATGATTGGATTTTGATGAAGTGTAATCATACTTTTGATAAACATGTTAGTGGCTATCAATACTCAGTAGTAAAGTGGATAATACATTGTGATTCGAATCGAAAGATACTGAGTTTGAGTCCCGATAGGGAAATAACACTTGAACGAAGACATTTAGTTCATGAGTCATGAAAAGGATGGAAAGTGTGTCCTGGATTCTACTGTCAGGCAGAATCCACTTGTTTCACATGAAATGTTCGTCCTAAGCGAACATATTAATTGTTTTTCTGGACTAAAAGCAGGTTAATAATTCTGATAACTGCTTTTCAGTGCATCTTTACAATAATTCTGAGACAGTTTTGTCGTAATTGTAAAATATAAAAGAAAAGTTTTTGAATTGTCTAGGAATCATCTGTTCTCGTCATTAAATCCTCTCTAGTGTACAGAGATAAAGAAAAACATTTTCACATTAGTACACGTAGGTAATCTTTTTAAAAAACTTTATATTTATGGTAGGTAAGTTTTTTATCAGACCATTGAAGACATTCCCACTGTAATCTATGCTTTTTATGTTTGATGTAATGTCATTTTGAAAAAAATTCTCTCTGTAAATCGATATCACGCAACAAATAAATAAGTGTTGAATATCAACTGTAGTTTGAAAGGTTGTAACTTTCAATATCATAATAAAATTAGTTCAGTGTTTTTAAGTTTTTCGGACTGGACACTTTAATCAATATTGAGTTGAATCTTATAGATGATTAACATTTTAAAATTCCGTCAATCTATTCAGCCTCATTTCAGTATATCATATGTTTTAAGTGACTTTTAGTGGAGTGCGTTGAATTCGAATTAGGTCTCACCAATTTAGTCGCCCAACATATAACTATGGTAAATATGAATCAGTCAGTAGTCAGTCAGTTACAACGTAGAACCTCGTTCGTAAGTACATCAGTTCAGGTTGCCATACAACATTAACACAGAGAAACAGATGTCAAATCAAATCCCATAGTGAAAGAGATAGTAGAGGTATTAATGGTAATGAAGAAGACTACGGTTTGAAGATATTATTCAAGAAGTATAATTCAATGAGATAAGGTTAGAAAGACAAAGGTAGAGGTGCTGATGAATCCAGAAGATTGGGATTTAAGAGAACACGAAGAATGGATGCACCTGCGCCATCGCAAACGATTTTGAGCCATGTCATTCAAAGTCTCTAACCATCGATAACAGTCATCTCTCTGGCCCTAACCATGTAGTCTACATCTACCGAAATGATTCAGTTCACTTGTCAGTAAATTCATAGATTTGTGCCATGTTTTGGTTTGGCCACCCCTAGCTTTCTTCCATCCTATTCCTACACCAGAAAACATAGCTCGGCGAGGCAGTCGGTGGTTAGGTATACGTAAAACATGTGCCAACCACCTCGACTGATGAAGTTTCAATACTTCATCTATTGATCTGTCATCCCTACCTAGAATTTGTTTCCTAACGACAGCATTGCTTACAAATCAGTAAACCTCATCCATTGTACACTTTATTCTTTGAATAAACATTTTCATTTTGTTTTAAAACACTAAAATGAATTGTCCAGTATGAAAATTTTTTTTCCCAACAAACTTTTTTATTTTATTATCCACAAATATGCTGATGATAAATGATTTTATTGTAAATTATCAAACATAACCCCTTTTTTTCCTTTTTTAAAAATATCACCTTTTCAAAATTCAAAGTACTTTTATAACTTTGTTTCAATGTTCAACTAAACTAACAATTTAAACAAAGAATCAAATCAACAATAAAAACAATTTAAAAAAAGGTGTGAAATTTCATAAAAAGATAAAAATTTACAAGAAAAGAAATACAGTTCATGGAAAAAAAAATAGTAGAAAAAAATTGTTGTGTACATTTTCTTCATGAACATGATAAGAGAACAAAAATATTGATCGATCGAACGTTTTCTTACATTATTGTATTTTTGTCTACCTGATTGAAGATATGTAGATTGTTTTAAAAAATTTGACGTCATTTTATAGTCAAATAAATAGTTACTAATAAGTAGTAGGGCGATAAACTTCAATGGTTCATCAATAAAAAAAATCAATACAGTGTGAAAGTGATCCAGTCAAGTTGAACAAATTAAATGTATGTAATGAACAATGAAGATACCGGCTCAGTGGTCCGATGGTTTGGCGTTCGCGCACAACACCGAAGGTCCCGGGTTCGAATCCTGTGCGAGGTGCAGGAGTCGTGTATGCTCACTGCCAATGATGAATCCCAAACCAGGACGAAACGGCCGTCTTTTAGTGCTTCCAGGTTTCTAATGGTGGTCTAACAATGATTGATTGATGATTTCAAATGTGCAAAAACATAAAACCTCCAAAACTCTTCCCGAAAATGAAGAAATTGCCAAATTTACATTTATGAATGGAGAGCATTGTGTACAGATTTTTGAATATCATGGACACCTATGAATGCGTTGTGTAGAATGAGTAGTTGTTTATACAGGGCACTGATTAGTTTTTTTACAAAGATCACATGAACCTATACCATCTCACATACATTTTAGCTTGGTTAAGCCCATTGATTAACTTATTTAATAGAGCTTTATTCGCACTACGGGGTGGTGAAGATTGTTAAGTTACACATTTTTGAAACCATGAATCGATCAATGTTAGACCACCATTAGAAATCTGGAAGCCCTGAAATACGGCCGTTTCGTCCTGGTATAGGATTCATCATTGGCAGTGCGCATCCACGACTCCTGCACCTCGCAGGATTCGAACACGGGACCTTCGGTATTGTGCTCGAACGCATCATTCGTTTAGCAAGAATGTACCTGTACCATTGTACATTTATTATTGTCGGGCTTGTAAAAGAGCATGAGTGCTTGGGCATTTTGCTAACGGTCTAAGTACATGTTCATTCTACCAGTTTTATTGATAAGCTGTTTGGATGATTCGATAACAGTATTGTGTGTTTGCATACTTACTCGCTTATTACATGCTTGACTACAAATATTTCAGTTATGATTCCTCGCACTGTATTAGCTTACTCGCCTTATTCACTTCACTTCCCTTCCCATTGTTCTGTTTGTGCGCTTTCCAACCTCATGTCATAAATTCATCCACGAAATCGTATTTCGCTTCTCATTAACACCGTCACACAAACAGGGTTCGCCCTAAAGTATGACATACGGAAGTGAGAAGGAAGATTTATTTCATTGCTTACTTGATCATTTGTTCGAACTGGAGTTGAATTGCGGACCACTAAAAATCTATAAACTAATGAATTCAGATCAAATCTCCGTATGTGGAATTTTGGATTTCTGAAAATTTGTTTACCAATCACTTTATGGACCTAACTTTGTACTATTCTCGATAAATTCTATGGAAATCAATAGATTGTAAATAAATATTCTTTTTAAGTGTTTGTTTTTGCGTTTATTTATCAAACAATTAAAACAAATAAGTTATACACTAAAAACAACTATAAAGGCATGATCAAATTGATACATGAACTAATCTCTAGTTATATTAATTAATTAAAACAAAGTGTTTTTGTTCAATTTTTTTACATGATCAACTTTGGTTATTTTGTGAAATGGTGTAGCTAGTATCTGTCAGTCGAATTGTTTTTACTTACTTCTCACGAGCTTAATGAGTCTTATTTTACGAGTATCATTGTTCAAATTTCATTATGCTGACTTAATTTCATACTTGAATATTGAAAATATACGCCACCAAGGGTATACATATGAAATATACGTCTTAATCTCATGACAGCCATGTACAAAAGTGATATTATGAAACACGAATTCGTTTTTAACGATACGTTAGCTCCAGTGTGTGATGGTATACACAGACAAATCTCATACATGTGATAAGCCTGATAATTTGAAACAAATGTAATATTTTATATGAGCCTTTTAAATTTTTTTATACCTGTTTTGAACATTGATCAGAACTTTGAGCGACAATGCACATTAACTATGGCTCAAAGGCGGAACTATAATTTATGAAAAGAACATCGGACGACCTTGAGAGATTTCAGTGAGTCAGAAAACAGTTGATATAAAGTTAGAAAATACTAGTGTATAAACTTCTTTAACATTGTTTAAAAACTTTTACAGTTTAGATAGAGGCTGTGGGGGTTCTGATCTCATGATGCATATGGTACAGGAACTAATCTATGCCACTTCATTAATGTCGACCCCTGGATCCGTGATAAGGTCATTGAAACTGTCTTAGTATAGACCATACGGCCTCTGTATTGCTGGTGTGCTCTCCTGTGGTGGGTTCTACGACTAATTACTGTGAACGATGACATGGACGTAAACACGTCTAGATGGGCATTTATATGCCATACAGTCGTCCACGTATATTGTGCAAATAATCTCTTATGATTGGTATGAGTGTTGAAAGCTGCTGGTGTCAGAAATTTCTGAGAATGTCCTTTTTGCGTCAACCTATCATAAGCACCAAAGTTCACATGATGGTATACATTTGTGAAACAGCTTCGTAGTTTGGAAAACATATACTGTGGAAATCAATTAAAATTACTTACTAACGCCGTTAACCCCCAACCGAACAAAGGCTGCCAACCAGCATTCTCTAATCTACTCTGTTCTGAGCTTCCTTTTTCAGTTCTTTTCAAATTTTTGTTCGTTCTCATATATATATATATATATATATATATATATATATATATATATATATATAGCAGCTGTTATGTAACAGAATATATCTCCTTATTAATAGGCTAACTTTATAGATAGTGCGTAAATTGTCGGAGTTCTAGTGAGGAGACGTGACTAGTTGTTAGGTTCGTCACTAGGTTCGCTTGAAGCTATCACGCGTTCACCTTAGTCGATAAAAGAGAACGAGACAATTACCAGCATCCAGGTAGGCTACCTTGGTCCCAAACCTGTAAAAGAAAAGTCTCGATAAGCGTAGAAAGTATATTCTACAAACACCCAACGAGCACAATACAATCAAGTACACAACTCTCGCTTATTTATACATCATAGAAACGTCCTTGGTAGAGTCACAAAAATAGCACACTAAAATACACAGCAGCCATTCATAGCCAATGATTCTCCTGGTGGGAAATGAAATCTCAAGGTCAACCGATCAGCTCATGCTCGCAAGCGTGAAATCCAAAATAAGGCATTTATCAAATGAGTTTTGGGGATCTAACATCCCCAACACTAGTGGAGTTCAACCTTAATAGGTGTAGGCAGTACCTACTGAAGACGATTGGATGAGCTTGCGCAAAATCCCTAGATCAATCAGATTTAGACATTAGCACCGTTGGATATCGGCCTGGTGGTCCAAAAGTTAAGCGTTCGCGCGCAAGACCGAGAGTCCTCGGTTCGAACGCTGTGGGTGGCAGGAGTCGTGGATGTGCACTGCTAATGAGTCCCATAGCCGGACGGAACGGCTGTCCAGTTCTTCT
This sequence comes from Schistosoma turkestanicum, assembly GCA_944470395.2. Lineage (NCBI taxonomy): Eukaryota > Metazoa > Platyhelminthes > Trematoda > Strigeidida > Schistosomatidae > Schistosoma > Schistosoma turkestanicum. The sequence continues at coordinate 65,991,754 of OX103979.1, forward strand.
AGGTTGCTAATGGTGCTCTAACAATGATCGATTAATGATTTGAACATGTAAAAACATTGATCTCCATAATTCTAATTGAAAAACTTTATAGATGTTTTGGACATAGTATTATTAATTTTTGTAAAGTGAACTACAATTTTTTAATGAATTTTTATAGAATGTTTTCTGTTTTTTCTTCGGGTTTGTTGTTAATATAACAGAAAATGTCATTGTGATATTTTCAAAATCAAGTTTTTCTGTTGAATAGTTAGTTACATGATTTTATAGTGAATGAAATTTTTCTTATTTGAAAGGATTAACAGATTAGTGGAGATTTGCACATTTCAAAAATTAAACAATTTTCACAAAAATAGATTTTTTGGTTGATCGTTAAATACCGGCTCAGTGATCTAACGGCTAAGGCGTTCGCGCACTATACCGAAGGTCCTGGGTTCGAATCCTGCGGGGTGCAGGAGTCGTGGATGCGCACTGCCACTGATGAGTCCCATACCAGGACGAGACGGCCGTGTTTCAGTGCTTCCAGGTTTCTAATGGTGGTCTAACATTGATCGATTCATGGTTACAAATAAAACTTAACAATCTTCACAACAACCCCGCAATGATCGTCATATTGTATTGATTGAAATAAAAAAAATTTATTTCGAAGAAAAAATTCTGTATCATTCAATGAATAGTTTACTTCTCTCTCTATCTCTCTCTCTCTCTTATTTCTAAATCCTGCAATGGATCATTAAGAGTGTCGAGAATGAGAATTTCAAGTTAGAGTGTAATAGATGAATTTATTGAACCAAGCCATTTGTATAACAATAACTTATATTGCACCATTAGCTTTTATTATTATTATTAACTGGTTTGTATAAGCTGGTGGTATGACTGAACATTGCTTACCGTCTACGTGCATAATCATCCTATTTGCTGTAATGCTTAATCTCTTAAATATTTCGATGACCCATACATTTTCCTATGTATATATATGAACATTTAAATCTTATTAATTCATTCGTCAATCCGCTCGCTAGTGTGCTTGTCATTTTCTGCGTGCTTGTGATCTTCTGGTCCATTTGTTGTGTGCCAAAATATACGGTATTCAACATTTCGTGTTCACTTTCGGATTTATAAACCGTCAGGTGCTATGTAGTAACGATTGTCTAGATGAGCAAATGACGAAGTCTAAGAAAACGACGTTGGATACTGACCTTCATGAAACTGGTGATACATTGGCCACCATAGTCTTAATTCAGACACATTGAGCTTGTCATATATCGACAGCAGCATGCTCATGTAACTCTCGTACTCTGGTCTGGCTGAACTAGTGCGCCTGAAGAAAAACGTAAGTCATACTTAGCTGCAAAAAGGGCTCATACTAAAAGCGAGTCTGCTATGATAACAGTGTGTAATGAACGACACAGTGAGCACGTGAATCTCCTCAACAAGCTAAACTAATGGCGGGAAGCGAGGCAAGTGAGTAAGGGGATGGGCGTAAATGTCAGATAAAGTGATTCATTTGTTCACATATGCTGCAGTAGAATGGGGTCTGTGTCGTAGGCTAGTTACGTGACTGTAAAGTGCATACCTAGTAGTTTTAGCGAACTTGTCATCCAGACTCATACGAATTGAAAACACACCAATATGGAGCTTTTGTTTCTGAGGATATATCGCCTTAAAGCTGATATGTGTCAGCACGAGTATCTTCGGAAAATGACATGGACTATTAGTGTTCTTTGTTAAGAGTTCATGCGTGGGGTACTGCACCCACAATGCAAACATACTAAGAAGGTTACTGTATATATAGGGGGTGGAGACTATGGATGCTGAATAGTAAATCAGCGGAGTTTCAATGAAGTGTCAGTATCAAACGTCAGTTTCTTAAACTTCGTCATTTGCTCCATCTAGACAATCGTTACTACATAGCACTGACGGTTTATAAATCCGAAAGTGAACACGAAATGTTGAATACCGTATATTTTGGCACACAACAAATGGACCAGAAGATCACAAGCACGCAGAAAATGACAAGCACATCTAGAGAGGCGATTTGACGAATGAATTAATAGATTTCAATGTTCATATATATACATAGGAAATGTATGGTCATCGAATATTTAAGAGATTAAGCATTACAGCAAATAGGATGATTATGCACGTAGACGGTAAGCAATGTTCAGTCATACCACCAGCTTATACAAACCAGTTAATAATAATAATAAAAGCTAATGGTGCAATATAAGTTATTGTTATACAAATGGCTTGGTTCAATAAATTCATCTATTACACTCTAACTTGAAATTCTCATTCTCGGACACTCTTAATGATCCATTGCAGGATTTAGAAATAAGAGAGAGAGAGAGATAGAGAGAGAAGTAAACTATTCATTGAATGATACAGAATTTTTTCTTCGAAATAAATTTTTTTTATTTCAATCAATACAATATGACGATCATTGCGGGGTTGTTGTGAAGATTGTTAAGTTTTATTTGTAACCATGAATCGATCAATGTTAGACCACCATTAGAAACCTGGAAGCACTGAAACACGGCCGTCTCGTCCTGGTATGGGACTCATCAGTGGCAGTGCGCATCCACGACTCCTGCACCCCGCAGGATTCGAACCCAGGACCTTCGGTATAGTGCGCGAACGCCCTAGCCGTTAGATCACTGAGCCGGTATTTAACGATCAACCAAAAAATCTATTTTTGTGAAAATTGTTTAATTTTTGAAATGTGCAAATCTCCACTAATCTGTTAATCCTTTCAAATAAGAAAAATTTCATTCACTATAAAATCATGTAACTAACTATTCAACAGAAAAACTTGATTTTGAAAATATCACAATGACATTTTCTGTTATATTAAAACACAAACCCGAAGAAAAAACAGAAAACATTCTATAAAAAAATTCATTAAAAAATTGTAGTTCACTTTACAAAAATTAATAATACTATGTCCAAAACATCTATAAAGTTTTTCAATTAGAATTATGGAGATCAATGTTTTTACATGTTCAAATCATTAATCGATCATTGTTAGAGCACCATTAGCAACCTAGAAGAACTGGACAGCCGTTCCGTCCGGCTATGGGACTCATTAGCAGTGCACATCCACGACTCCTGCCACCCACAGCGTTTCGAACCGAGGACTCTCGGTCTTGCGCGCGAACGCTTAACTTTTGGACCACCAGGCCGATATCCAACGGTGCTAATGTCTAAATCTGATTGATCTAGGGATTTTGCGCAAGCTCATCCAATCGTCTTCAGTAGGTACTGCCTACACCTATTAAGGTTGAACTCCACTAGTGTTGGGGATGTTAGATCCCCAAAACTCATTTGATAAATGCCTTATTTTGGATTTCACGCTTGCGAGCATGAGCTGATCGGTTGACCTTGAGATTTCATTTCCCACCAGGAGAATCATTGGCTATGAAATGGCTGCTGTGTATTTTAGTGTGCTATTTTTGTGACTCTACCAAGGACGTTTCTATGATGTATAAATAAGCGAGAGTTGTGTACTTGATTGTATTGTGCTCGTTGGGTGTTTGTAGAATATACTTTCTACGCTTATCGAGACTTTTCTTTTACAGGTTTGGGACCAAGGTAGCCTACCTGGATGCTGGTAATTGTCTCGTTCTCTTTTATCGACTAAGGTGAACGCGTGATAGCTTCAAGCGAACCTAGTGACGAACCTAACAACTAGTCACGTCTCCTCACTAGAACTCCGACAATTTACGCACTATCTATAAAGTTAGCCTATTAATAAGGAGATATATTCTGTTACATAACAGCTGCTATATATATATATATATATATATATATATATATATATATATGAGAACGAACAAAAATTTGAAAAGAACTGAAAAAGGAAGCTCAGAACAGAGTAGATTAGAGAATGCTGGTTGGCAGCCTTTGTTCGGTTGGGGGTTAACGGCGTTAGTAAGTAATTTTAATTGATTTCCACAGTATATGTTTTCCAAACTACGAAGCTGTTTCACAAATGTATACCATCATGTGAACTTTGGTGCTTATGATAGGTTGACGCAAAAAGGACATTCTCAGAAATTTCTGACACCAGCAGCTTTCAACACTCATACCAATCATAAGAGATTATTTGCACAATATACGTGGACGACTGTATGGCATATAAATGCCCATCTAGACGTGTTTACGTCCATGTCATCGTTCACAGTAATTAGTCGTAGAACCCACCACAGGAGAGCACACCAGCAATACAGAGGCCGTATGGTCTATACTAAGACAGTTTCAATGACCTTATCACGGATCCAGGGGTCGACATTAATGAAGTGGCATAGATTAGTTCCTGTACCATATGCATCATGAGATCAGAACCCCCACAGCCTCTATCTAAACTGTAAAAGTTTTTAAACAATGTTAAAGAAGTTTATACACTAGTATTTTCTAACTTTATATCAACTGTTTTCTGACTCACTGAAATCTCTCAAGGTCGTCCGATGTTCTTTTCATAAATTATAGTTCCGCCTTTGAGCCATAGTTAATGTGCATTGTCGCTCAAAGTTCTGATCAATGTTCAAAACAGGTATAAAAAAATTTAAAAGGCTCATATAAAATATTACATTTGTTTCAAATTATCAGGCTTATCACATGTATGAGATTTGTCTGTGTATACCATCACACACTGGAGCTAACGTATCGTTAAAAACGAATTCGTGTTTCATAATATCACTTTTGTACATGGCTGTCATGAGATTAAGACGTATATTTCATATGTATACCCTTGGTGGCGTATATTTTCAATATTCAAGTATGAAATTAAGTCAGCATAATGAAATTTGAACAATGATACTCGTAAAATAAGACTCATTAAGCTCGTGAGAAGTAAGTAAAAACAATTCGACTGACAGATACTAGCTACACCATTTCACAAAATAACCAAAGTTGATCATGTAAAAAATTGAACAAAAAACACTTTGTTTTAATTAATTAATATAACTAGAGATTAGTTCATGTATCAATTTGATCATGCCTTTATAGTTGTTTTTAGTGTATAACTTATTTGTTTTAATTGTTTGATAAATAAACGCAAAAACAAACACTTAAAAAGAATATTTATTTACAATCTATTGATTTCCATAGAATTTATCGAGAATAGTACAAAGTTAGGTCCATAAAGTGATTGGTAAACAAATTTTCAGAAATCCAAAATTCCACATACGGAGATTTGATCTGAATTCATTAGTTTATAGATTTTTAGTGGTCCGCAATTCAACTCCAGTTCGAACAAATGATCAAGTAAGCAATGAAATAAATCTTCCTTCTCACTTCCGTATGTCATACTTTAGGGCGAACCCTGTTTGTGTGACGGTGTTAATGAGAAGCGAAATACGATTTCGTGGATGAATTTATGACATGAGGTTGAAAAGCGCACAAACAGAACAATGGGAAGGGAAGTGAAGTGAATAAGGCGAGTAAGCTAATACAGTGCGAGGAATCATAACTGAAATATTTGTAGTCAAGCATGTAATAAGCGAGTAAGTATGCAAACACACAATACTGTTATCGAATCATCCAAACAGCTTATCAATAAAACTGGTAGAATGAACATGTACTTAGACCGTTAGCAAAATGCCCAAGCACTCATGCTCTTTTACAAGCCCGACAATAATAAATGTACAATGGTACAGGTACATTCTTGCTAAACGAATGATGCGTTCGAGCACAATACCGAAAGTCACGGGTTCAAATCCTGCGGGATGCAGGAGTCGTGGATGCGCACTGACACTGATGCGTCCCATACCAGGACGAAACGGCCGTATTTCAGGGCTTCCAGATTTCTAATGGTGGTCTAACATTGATCGATTCATGGTTTCAAAAATGTGTAACTTAACAATCTTCACCACCCCGTAGTGCGAATAAAGCTCTATTAAATAAGTTAATCAATGGGCTTAACCAAGCTAAAATGTATGTGAGATGGTATAGGTTCATGTGATCTTTGTAAAAAAACTAATCAGTGCCCTGTATAAACAACTACTCATTCTACACAACGCATTCATAGGTGTCCATGATATTCAAAAATCTGTACACTATGCTCTCCATTCATAAATGTAAATTTGGCAATTTCTTCATTTTCGGGAAGAGTTTTGGAGGTTTTATGTTTTTGCACATTTGAAATCATCAATCAATCATTGTTAGACCACCATTAGAAACCTGGAAGCACTAAAAGACGGCCGTTTCGTCCTGGTATAGGATTCATCATTGGCAGTGCGCATCCACGACTCCTGCACCTCGCAGGATTCGAACACGGGACCTTCGGTATTGTGCGTGAACGCCTAACCATCGGACCATTGGGCCGGCATCTTCATTGTTCATTACATACATTTAATTTGTTCAACTTGACTGGATCACTTTCACACTGTATTGATTTTTTTTATTGATGAACCATTGAAGTTTATCGCCCTACTACTTATTAGTAACTATTTATTTGACTATAAAATGACGTCAAATTTTTTAAAACAATCTACATATCTTCAATCAGGTAGACAAAAATACAATAATGTAAGAAAACGTTCGATCGATCAATATTTTTGTTCTCTTATCATGTTCATGAAGAAAATGTACACAACAATTTTTTTCTACTATTTTTTTTTCCATGAACTGTATTTCTTTTCTTGTAAATTTTTATCTTTTTATGAAATTTCACACCTTTTTTTAAATTGTTTTTATTGTTGATTTGATTCTTTGTTTAAATTGTTAGTTTAGTTGAACATTGAAACAAAGTTATAAAAGTACTTTGAATTTTGAAAAGGTGATATTTTTAAAAAAGGAAAAAAAGGGGTTATGTTTGATAATTTACAATAAAATCATTTATCATCAGCATATTTGTGGATAATAAAATAAAAAAGTTTGTTGGGAAAAAAAATTTTCATACTGGACAATTCATTTTAGTGTTTTAAAACAAAATGAAAATGTTTATTCAAAGAATAAAGTGTACAATGGATGAGGTTTACTGATTTGTAAGCAATGCTGTCGTTAGGAAACAAATTCTAGGTAGGGATGACAGATCAATAGATGAAGTATTGAAACTTCATCAGTCGAGGTGGTTGGCACATGTTTTACGTATACCTAACCACCGACTGCCTCGCCGAGCTATGTTTTCTGGTGTAGGAATAGGATGGAAGAAAGCTAGGGGTGGCCAAACCAAAACATGGCACAAATCTATGAATTTACTGACAAGTGAACTGAATCATTTCGGTAGATGTAGACTACATGGTTAGGGCCAGAGAGATGACTGTTATCGATGGTTAGAGACTTTGAATGACATGGCTCAAAATCGTTTGCGATGGCGCAGGTGCATCCATTCTTCGTGTTCTCTTAAATCCCAATCTTCTGGATTCATCAGCACCTCTACCTTTGTCTTTCTAACCTTATCTCATTGAATTATACTTCTTGAATAATATCTTCAAACCGTAGTCTTCTTCATTACCATTAATACCTCTACTATCTCTTTCACTATGGGATTTGATTTGACATCTGTTTCTCTGTGTTAATGTTGTATGGCAACCTGAACTGATGTACTTACGAACGAGGTTCTACGTTGTAACTGACTGACTACTGACTGATTCATATTTACCATAGTTATATGTTGGGCGACTAAATTGGTGAGACCTAATTCGAATTCAACGCACTCCACTAAAAGTCACTTAAAACATATGATATACTGAAATGAGGCTGAATAGATTGACGGAATTTTAAAATGTTAATCATCTATAAGATTCAACTCAATATTGATTAAAGTGTCCAGTCCGAAAAACTTAAAAACACTGAACTAATTTTATTATGATATTGAAAGTTACAACCTTTCAAACTACAGTTGATATTCAACACTTATTTATTTGTTGCGTGATATCGATTTACAGAGAGAATTTTTTTCAAAATGACATTACATCAAACATAAAAAGCATAGATTACAGTGGGAATGTCTTCAATGGTCTGATAAAAAACTTACCTACCATAAATATAAAGTTTTTTAAAAAGATTACCTACAATTCCTGTAGTTACTTTCAAGTATAAGTAATGTACTGATATGAAAATGTTCTCCTAATCTCTGTTCACTAGAGAGGATTTAATAACGGGAGCAGATTCTTCCTAGACAATTGAACAAATTTTCTTTCATATTTTTACAATCCCGACGAAAATGTCAAGGAATTACTGTAAAGATGCACTGAAAAGCAATAATCAAATTCATTAACATGCTTTTAGTCCAGAAAAACAATCAATATGTTATCTATCATTCAATTTGGCCGAACATTTCAAAAAAAATAAGTGGATTCTGCCTGCTAGTAGTATCCAGGACACACTTTCCATCCTTTTCACAACTCATGAACTAAATCCATTCATTCAAGTGTTATTTCCCTATCGGGACTCAAACCCAGTATCTTTCGCTTCGAATCACAATGTGTTAACCACCAAGCTACTGAGTATCGATAACCACTAACATGTTTATCAAAAGTATGATTACACTTCATCAAAATCCAATTATGAATATCAACAACGGTATACATCAAATTCACACAAACAAACAATTCATCAATATCAATAGCCAAGATTGAAGTAGAAAATTACAAATCAATCAAGCATTGATTAGAATTTTTTTTTAGCGCAACAAATCACAATCATTTTTTGTATTACCTCAATTGAGTAAACATTCAGAGTTCAAAGTAAACGGATTAATTTGAAACAAGTTTAAACAGTATAAAGCAGAGCATTTTTCTCAATACAATCAAAATCATAATATAGGTTTGAACATGTTAACGTGATGTTATTTTTTTTTAGCTAAAGTAATTTCTGTATGAAATATCACTGTGTTTATAATATATCAGTAGGATGTTGAGTAATTTGTAATGAGGATGAGTAGAATTATAATTTGAAGGTATGAATATCATACTCATAAAATAATTACAATGAGATTTTATACAGAAATCACTTTGGCTAAAAAATAACATCACGTTAACATGTTCAAACTTATTATGATTTTGATTGTACTGAAAAAAAGTATTCTGCTTTTGTTAACTTTGTACTGCTTAAACTTGTTTCAATTTAATCCGGTTATTGATTTATTTATTTAATCTGAAAAATTTAAATTTCCACTCCTTGGGATAACAAAACAATTATGGTTACTTGTAACTGATTAACCTTCTTCTGAAGTAGTCTGTAGGCCAGACCCGTCATATTGGAAGGGAATTAATGAGATCCAGTGTACTGCATGACTGTCTCATACTTTAGAAGAGTTTATGATATCATTGATGTTTAGATAGATCAAACAAATAGATTTTATAAAGTGACTAGTCACACACATTACTTTTGAACTAGTTCTATGCAAAAACTTATTATTGATCGCAAAATTACCATTGAACAGGTCTGTTGTAGTCTGAGAGTCGTTTACAAATGTGTCAGTATGCCAGATGCATTGCGATTTGAGGTGGTCAAGAGCATTTATTGTGAATGAGTACTACGTTTTGTGATTTCCAGTTGTTATTAAGTGTTACAGACTCCTCAATGATGGCGGTTAATATTATGGTTATTTGTAAAACTGCTGTAAAATCATTTGAATTAGAACAACGTTTCTGAAGGCGTCTTGATTAAATCAAGACAGGTATCAATAACTTGTTAGATTTACTAATCCAGTACATTTTAAGAGGTGTACAGGAACCTAAGCCCAAGTTAGTGCTGTGATAGAATGTGTCAATGACATACTGGCGATTATTAGTTAAGAAGAAGACATCCCAATCCGAGTATTTTACTACGATATGAAGAAGGTCTCAGTCAGTGTGTTTGTAATCCCTAAATTTTCTCTATGTGTGATGATTACAAGAGGGACAGACTGGAACTGCATCAACTTTTATTTTATGATGATTTTTTCACTACGATTTTTCACATATTTGCCCAACAATCATAACTACTTTCCAGTGCAAATTATATTCTATATGAGCGCAAAATGACTCTGATAAGCTGCTTTACTTTGCTTTCTTTTTAAACATCTGTTTATATTAAGTGTCCAAAAGCAAATCATATGTAATAGTTGAAATTGTGAAACTAAATTTTTTTGTCAGATTTTATGCTAAGCTTTAAATTTTTTTTTCTCCAGGTTGATGATATTGTCAATTGGACAATATTGTTTTAGATAACAGAACATTACAAAAAAATAAACTGGTTTTTCCCCGTACACTGAACTGACATAATTGTAAATTCACAAAAACATACCAATGATATGATATACGATATAATATATTTTGTAGTATTTTACGACTATGTTGAGCCTATACGTCTTGCACCCAGCCTTTGAACAAACAAAACAATCCGTTATTCTCGAGTCGTTATTAAAATATACTTTTTTTCTATCTCGTCAGTTATCCGCTTATCATTTTGGTTGCTTTTACTTATGTGTGTGCATTGATTCTGTGAGAGAGAACAAACTAGATTCCAGTGGAGGAAAAAATCAGGAATAAGCGGTGGAAGTGGATAGGACACATACTACGACAAGCACGGAACTGCGTCACAAGACAAGCCCACATTTGGAACCCTTAAAATGAAAGGAAAAGAGGAAGGCCAAGGAACACATTACGCCGAGAAATAGAGAAAGACGTGAGAAGAATGAACAAAAACTGGAAAGAACTAGAAAGGGAAGCCCAGGACAGAGTTGGTTGGAGAAAACTGGTTGGCGGCCTATGCTCCATTGGGGGTAACATGCTTAAGTAACTTGATTAAACAAGGGTTGATTTGTTAAGCCAAATTAAGACTGACATCAGTTTACTTTTGAATATGTAAATCAGAATTCCAGCTTTCAATGGCAATACTGAAAGTTGACAAAACAATAACTGCAAAAATGTTCCACGCTCCATTCAGCAAGTTTTACAAGGAAGAACTAGTACCAAAAGACTGGAAAGAAGGATACCTCTTCAAAGTATAAGAGAAAGGAGATCTCATCAACTGTATACCTCAGATAGTATATTATCTGTTCATGCAGCTTTGCTACTCTCGATTTTTCTGATGGCCGTGCTGATTTCCTTAAACCTTGGTGGGTCAACAATGATTGAAAGGTTTGTAGTTGCTACTTCGATGTTTGCTGGGTTCTTTGAAGCTAGTCTATTCGAGATTTCTTGAAAGTGATCTACCCAACTGTTTCTCTTTTCTTGAACGGCGGTGATTGCTTTGTCTTACTTGTTCTTGGCTGGTCTTTCTGGATTAAGACATTTTCCAGCAAGCAAGATCCTGCGATAAAACACAACATGAACCAACTAAATCATACTTGACGGGGAAGCTTTAGATCCACGTAAATTTCTTTTCAGGTTTGTGTGGGAATATGGGGTAGTTTGTTGAAGGTGCAGGTCTTTGCGGTTCCGTCACCATATGTGTTCCTAATTCTCAATCCATGTCGTCTCATGATATCTTCATATCCAGTGTTGTTGAGCGTTTTTAGACGATTGACTAAAGCCTCCAGTAGAAATAATCGTTACTTTCTTCATTGTTATCTCTGGTGGACACATTGCATTGAATGACATTCATTGAAATCCCTTCTTTGTTTGTGTTGAAGGATGCCTTGATGATTGTAGGTTCATGAGATTCTCATTTTATAAGTGCTTTTTAGGCTTCTTTGAACGTCTGATTTACTGAACTAATAGTTGAGTCTTACTGTTTATCGTTTAAGTAATAGGCTTTCAGTTCATTTCTATATAAAAAACTATATAAAAATCATAATTTAAAACGAAACAACTCTCCATGAGTCTTGAAAAGCTGAAACTAACTAATCAGTATGAGTTTCCATTTGAATTTAAACAAACATTATCTATTTTATTTTTGAGCTTTTATTACAGTGAAAACTCATGCACTAGATTGCAATCATAATTAAAATATCGAACAAATGTTCGTTTACATATATGTCTTATGTATCAGTTTCCCTTCAAAACATTTTTAAAAAATACACTTACAACACCCCGTTGCAGGATCGTGGACTCATGTACCTGATAAGTAGTTGAGGTGGTTGAGACGTATGTTACCAATGACTATCCACTGACCTTCCTTAAGAGCAATCATTTTTGATGCAGGGGTAGGCTGGAAGAAAGCTAGGGGTGGCCAGATCAAAACACAGCACAAATCTTTGTAGTCACTAACACTTGAACTCAGTCATGTTAGCAGGCATAGACTACTTAGTTGGGGTCAGCAAGACGATAGTTATCGACATTTAGAGACTTTGAATGACATGGCTCAAAATCGTTTGCAATGGCGCAGGTGTTTATCATCTCTGAAATGCTAATCTTCTAAATTCCTCATCACCTCCTCAAATTTATTTCACTGGAATATACTTCTCTAAACATATCTTCAATCCCCAAATCTTTTCGATTACCGCCAATACTTCTACTACCTCTACCACAATCGGATATGAATTGACACTTGCATCTCTATGCTCATGTGATATGGCAACTTGAACTGACGCACATACCTACGTACGGAGTTCTACGTTATAACTGACTGCCTGATTGACTGAGTGACTAACTAGCTGATAAGTCTCATATTATGATGAACCAACCATCCAGTACTTCTAACACCTTTAGTGCTTTACTAACATAAATCAGTTCATAATAACCAAAAAAAAAGCAATTTCAACAATTTCCACAACCCAATACAAATAATTTCAAAAATATTTATTCATACTTGAACTATTGTCTCGTTTACTGCTGACATTTTGTTTACTACTATCATCATTGTCATCATCCTTTGATGATATCGAGTGTAAATACATTTTTTTTCTTCTGCCTTTTATCTACTAGGTAGGTGGTCAGCATAGATAAGATGTGTATGCAATTAATTATAACACTAATCATAACAAAATATATATGCAATTTCGCTTCATTAATCATCAATTTGACATTGGTTTCTTAAATGTTGAAAAATTTTCATTTTAACAATTGCATTATTACTTTTGAAAAAAACCAAAGAAAACAAACAAACATTAATTAGTTAGTAATATCTACTTTTTCTCGCGAATAACAACTACAAAAAAAAGGGTAAATTAGGTGAAATAAACAAAAATAACATTTGGTACAGTCAGTCATTGTCAAAAAAAAAATTGAATAATGAAAGTGTTTAAATCAATGGACTCTAATGGTGTTTGTTAATTAAACGAAGAATATGAACAAATTAATTTGCTTTTAGTAAAAAATTGATTGAATATGAAATTAAGTGTGTGTTTTTAATTGTTTGACATTTACTTCGTTATGTGATTTTACATAACAGAGTTATGGAAATTGTTGTTTTCCAATGAAAGCATGAGCTAATAGTCATTGGTAGACCACACTATTAGACAGTTAGAAGGTCCTGGGGTTTGATTCTGGCAAGTAGCAGGGAGTTGTGGATGCGCCTTGTTAAAGAACGACACAGTCGTCCAGTGATTCTAGGTTTCTAATGATCAGTTTAGTTAGTTACAATGTAGGACTTTGTACATGAGTACATAAGTTCAGGTTGTCATTGAGCATCTGTACAGAAACGCAACTGTCGGTTCAAATCCAATAGTGGTAGTGATAGTAGAAGTATTAACAGTAATTGGAGAGATTAGGGTTCGAAGATATGATTGGAGAAGAATAATTCAGTGAAATAACTTTAAAAAGAGAAAGATAGAGATGATGAGGAATTCAGATTGTTGGGATTTGAGAGAAAAAAAATGAATGAATGCACCTGCACCATTGTAAACGATTTTGAGCCATGTCATTCAAGGTCTCTAACCGTCGATTACTGTAGCATCGTCCCCGGATATACGAGCAATGCTTCGAAGACATCAGTAATGCAATACTAATGACCTACGAATGTCTGCTACTCTTAGTGGCCATGTTTCGCAGACATAAAGTAGGACAGAGCGAACTGCTGCGTAGTACTCTAGTCCTTTATTCAACAAACGGATATCTCGCCTACACCATAAGTGACGCGACTTGGAAATAGCCAATCGAGCCTTCTGTATCTGCGCTGAGATTTCGTCAGTCACCATACCATCAAAACTGATGAGACTGCCTAGATAAGTGAAGCCGTCTACACGCTTGACTACTTCACCCCCTATCACTAATTCAGGTGTCCAATGTCCAGACATCAAATGCTCCAACATGTAATTTGGTACTGGGTTTAAGAAGACCAGGAATAACATTTCGTGAACTCGCATTGTTTGCATTAGCGTTACTGGGTGATAAAGTAATTTGAGTAGAGTTAGTCGTGGAGATAAGAGAGATAATAGGGGGTGTACGAAGGATTTCATTTTGACCAGTCTGATCTCGCGTGCTGTTACGGGTTGAGGGCAGATGTCACTTCCCTGCTGCCCACAACGTGGAAGGTTGTTTCTTGAGAGACCTGAAAAAGAAGGTAGATTAGTGTTGGTCTTGGAGACCTGGGAGCGTGACCGCAGAGCCCAAGGGACAACTGCTTGAGGCCGGTCACGCACGGCCTTTTGATGAAAGGTTTTTATTAGTATTAGCTCCGCTCCTAAAAGCCCTTATTGGGCACTATCTGTTAAATAGGTTAATCGAAAGGGCTTAGCCAAATTTAAAGTAAACAAACTCAAATGTATTTGAGGTGATACCGGTCATAATTGCCCCTCACTAAAGAGTCACAATCAAGGAAGAACTAGCTGTTCAGTGTTTTCTGGTATCCAATGTGCACTATGCTGAGATATAAGCATCATAGTTAGAATCATTGGCCCTGGACTATATGGGATTCGACGGACTTGAAATGTACAACCTTGGTCAGTAACTAGTGATGAATGAATTTCAAGTAAATCTGAGTCCTACAGGTAAATCAAGGCCCAAATAGCTCAGCAGTAACTTCTCAGACTATGAAGTTGGATGACTTAATACCAAATACACCTGGGAGCATCTAGTTTTTAAAAATTGCAGGCGCACTTCACTAACAATTATCAAAAAGAATGAAACCTACAGTTAAACAGGTCCTCCAGTCTACCACCTCTAATCAGCACGCTAAAAAATTTTATTTTCAACAATGTTATTTACTAAAAGTATACAGCTGCATGGGAGGGTGTATGTTCCGGCTGATCTTGTGGGACAAACTTGATCTTTAGCTTCATGTGGGGTCTAGGGGCTCCGGTCGACAGTATCAGCGTAAGGCAGTTGGAGGCCAGATGGTTGGAACGGCTGCTGGTTAGTGCACTGCTGAGTGGCTCGGTAATCCGTTCGGGGCTCCAGGTCTAGCTGGGAAAGCCTGCCTTGCCGCCATTGCCGATTGGGGATTGTGGGTAGTGGATTGTTTTGAGGGATCTTGTTGATTCATAAGTGCCCGAAGAGGGGCCATTGCTCGTGTGCGTGCTTTTTGGACGTCCATCTGTCTGAAGATCAATCTAGACAACATGTACGTTCCCGTATGGGGCAGGGGTGATCGCCATATTTGCTCTTGTGAGAGGCATGCTGGTTAACCAAGAATATAATTTAGAATAAAATTTTACGTCCAGTAAAATTCTACACAGTTCTACACAATTGAATCTAAAAATTCATGAACTGTGAAATGATTTTAAATCGTTCATGTGCAAAAAAATATACCGGTTTATATGCCATCTGATAAGGTACTTCTTAATGCCTGTTACCACCGACCAGTATTCTTTAAACTACTCTATCCTAGACCATTTTTTCTAGTAATATCCTATTACTATTATTTCTTTTCATATCTGTCTTCAATTCTCAGTGCAGTGTGTTCCTTGGTCTACTTCTGTTTACTTGACCTTGAGGATTCTATGTTGTGGCTCGCCTTGTGACTCATTTGGGAGATCTCTACAGTGTGCGTTCTGTACATCTCTAGAGCTTTTCCCTAACTTCCCCCTTATTATCAGTCACAGTAGGCTGATTATGATAGTGTCTGGTCGACGAATCCACAGTATCTTGTGTAGACAACTGTCAATAAACACTTGTATCTTACGGATGATGGCTTTCGTAGTTCTCCAACTTTCCACTCTATACAATGGAACTGTCCTGACATTCAAATTGAAAATTATGAATTCGATTTAAGCTCACAGACAGTTGTTTTGAGTTTCAAATATTGTTCAATTATAACAATGCTACTCTTGCTTTACCAGTCCGCCCCTGCATATCTATGTCAGATTCACCTGCCTCATCAATGATGGCGCTTGGATATGTAAAGGTTTTTATATCTTTCAAAACTTCTCTGTCAAGTGCGAATCGATTGATGCATGTTATGTTTTATCAGGGGATCTTAATTTTTGCCTTTGTGTATGTTGAGACCTACTGCTACAGTGGCTGTTGCTCATGTACACATCATCACGATCGTTTCTTTTCTATACACTATATCTTGGTGAATCGACAAGTCCGTTGCACATGCACATCGCTGCTGTTTAGGCAACACAATGACTTTCACTTTAGCCGTTTAGTGATCATCCCTGCCCCAATCAGGAACATACATGTTGTCCAGTTTGGTCTGCAAGCAGGTCGGAGTTCCAAAAAGCACACGAGCAATGGCCCCTCTTCGGGCACTTATGAATCAACAAGATCACTCCAAACAATCCACTACCTACAATCCCCAATCGGCAAGGGCGTCAAGGCGGGCTTTCCCAGCTAGACCTGAACGAATCACCGAGCCACTCAACAGTGCACTAACCAGCAGCCGTTCCAACCGTTTGGCCTCCAACTGCCTTACGCTGATACAATCGACCGGAGCCCCTAGACCCCACATGAAGCTAAAGATCGAGTTTGTCCCACAAGGTCAGCCGGAACGTACACACTCCCATGAGGAAGATGTCATGGATTCAACCAAGTGCAAGCACTCGGCCAAGCTGGGTTAATCCCACAAAAGTAGGCAGACATCATTGTCGTCCAGTACCCTTTAGCACCGGATCACATAATCCAACTGGAGACCCTTTTTTAAGGTTCCTCGACGCCAGTTGACACACTACACCGAGATGCAGAGTGTTTGGGACAACCACATAGGGTCGGCGTCAATATTCCAGGATCTTTACGGCTGCTTCCCCAAACAAATCGTCTAGGGGCCACCTTCAAGAAAGCTGTAAAGCCATATCCCTCTCAAGGTACTTGCTACAACAAAAATGATAGAGGACAAGTCCTCAAGCCAATATCGGAATTTACCTACGCTCGATGGACGGGATTCAGACTTAGAGGCGTTCAGTCCTAATCCCCCAGAGTGGCTAACCGCATCCACAGCCTTGCGACCATGAACACGTACCATTATTCTGGACCATGCTAGGCACGGTATCCTAAGCGTTCGGAACAGCTTTTAGCCTCAGCGCTGTAAACAACGCTACGTTGCAAGAATGGACCACGAAGAGGTAGCCGCCACCACAACCCCCAGAAGGTTCCATTTATGAGCGTCACCTGATATACCCATTCAATTAGATGACGAGGCATTTGGCTACCTTAAGAGAGTCATAGTTACTTTCTTTCTATACACTGTTCTAAGTTATTTAAAAATACTCTCCATAATAAATGTTTTCATTGGCCTAGTTTTAAACTCAATCAAATCAGTTCTGTTACTACTTTATTTTCTATAAAGATCAATACATTTTATTAATTAACACATTTTTATTGGAAAAAGAAAAGGGAAGAAAGTAGAAAGATATTTAAATTGAATTAAAATTTTTTTTAAAAAAAACTTTTTTTATCAATAATACACAAGTTTTATAATAAATGAAAAAAAAAATGAGTTAGTTAACAAGTGAATTTTGAAAAAGTATTTGTACACAGTATGAATGAACTATAATCATCTTATTGATAAAACTTATTAACGTTGAACAGACAAATAAATCAGTTAGTTAATGTTTTGTACATTGGAAATTTATTATACAGTACAGTCTTTTTCAATTATTATACAACACCATGAAAATAATTATAATCTTATACTTATAATCAAAATAATGATTGCACAATCCAGACAGATAGATACAACGCAGAACTTCGTACGTAAGTATATTAGTTCAGGTTGCTATACCACATCAGCACAGAGATGCAACTGTCAGTTCAAATCCAAGAGTGATAGAGATAGTAGAAGTATTAGCAGTAATGGAGAAGATTAGGGAGCGAAGATATGATTCGAGAAGTATAATTCAGTAAGATAAATTTAGAAGGAGAAAGATAGAGATTATGAGGAATTTAGAAGGTTAGAATTAGAGAGAACACAAAGAGTGGATGCACCTGTACCATTGCAAACGATTTCGAGCCATGTCATTCAAGGTCTTTAACCATTGGTGACTTTCTTCTCGCGGACCCCAACCAGATATAGCCTACATCTACCAACATGATTCAGTCCATTTGTCAGTGACTTCATGGATTTGTGCCATGTTTTGGACTGGCCACCCCTAGCTTTCTTCCACAATCCGATTTAATTTGAAGTTTCACATTGAAATGAATTCTGGTTAGCGTCTCTCTCTGTTTAGCGTCTCTTTTCTACTGGATTGGGTCGCCAACACCACACCCAACCCTCCTCCTCCTCTATTCGGGCTTGGGACTGTTAGTGTTCAAGTTCAGATGGAGTTCAAGTTACACATTGACTGTTGACATTGAATGATTCCCTAGTTCTCACTTCACTTAGCTACAGGACAACATTATTATTATTATATAACCATGGTAATCTGTTCTATCAGTCGAATGATTTTCTATAAATGAACTTGACTGTGTACAGTTTTATCAATAAAACTATGTTGGTAACTAAAAGTAGTTTTTCATTATGACAGTAACAAAAGAATCGTCTGTTCTTTCATTTACATTGTTTCTTGTTACCAACTCTGATTAGTGCTGATTAAACTAAATGAATGAACACTGACAATTTATCAACAGTAATACCATACTACACATCATAGTTACATTTCTTTTGTCTATATATATGACTCATATCAAAGAGATTTTTAAGATTTACCCTTTGATAGAATTTAAAATTTCTTCAATTAATTGAATTGATATCTCAGTCTACAAATCATCAGACAAATAGTAACTAAATGAATTTTTTTAATTTAATAAACTCGTATGAAGTTCACTGGATGATATATGTAGCTTATTGTAAATAAAATGTTCTTACAAATTTATCGTATTACGGGGTTGTGAAGATTGTTAAGTTACACTTGTGAAGTTAGACCACCATTAGAAACCTGGAAGCATTGAAAGACGGCCGTTTCGTCCTGGTATGGAACTCATCATCAGGGCGTACCCACGACTCCTGCACCTCACAGGATTCGAACCCAGGATCTTTGATCTTGCCTGAAAACACCTAACCTATGGACTACAGAGCCGGTATCTAACAGTGTTAATGTCTAACTTCAATCAATTCACGGTCTCGCGCAACCTCATACACTGTCTTCGGTAGTTACTGTCTACACTCGAACAGGTTGAACTTCACTGGTCATGACTTCCCACTAGAACTCAGAGAAGATTAATCAAAGAGCTAGTCACTAATGAGCACAGGTAATTGCATTACGTAGTGCGCACTGCTGATGAGTCCCATACCAGGACAAAACGTCCGTCCAGCGCTTCCAAGTTTCTAATGGTGGTATAACAATGATACAATCATCATTTCAAATTCATAGTATTCACTGATATTTACAACGAATATGTTCAACTTGTAGTTTTCAATGTTTTATTTACAGTAAACAAATCGGCAGATAGTTTACTTTGAATACTGAGCTCATTAATTTTAATAAACTTGACTAGATGATAGCAGTTCATAACCAAGAAAAAATATGTTATTTTCGACAATTATCAGCTTTTTCCATCTCCTCACAGGTCAGATTATCACTCTTATTATCCTTTAAGTATGCACTTGATCAGTTAGACCATATCATCATGACACTTCTGTCATGTATAGACATATTGTTATATTTCAACATTTCGTGTTAAGACCTGTTTATAATTCCTTGAGAAAATGTCTAGAAGATAAGAAAATCTGCTAGAACGCCTTAGAAACTTGACACAAAACTGTTTAAAAAACAACTGATTATGCTTTCTTAATCCTGACAGGGTAATTTTCTGTGTATGTATATAAATTTAAAGTCTTGCTTTTAAAAACACACGTCAGTGTGTATTATCCCGTACGTATTCAAACCTTGAAAGTAAAGCCGCTTCCAAAATTTTAATCATTAATATTATGTTCAGTGTACAAAGTCAACATTTTATTCTCAGTTGTTTCAAGCTGCATTTAGAAAGTTTTTCCAGTTTACAAGCAATTTGAATAGCTTTATATATTAGTGTCCATTAGTCGTAGAAATAAAAAAGTTATTAAGAGGTGTAGAAAAGATTTGAAAGTGAGTATGAGTGCGGATGTCCCTTCCCACTTGCCTAAATAGTGAAAAGGTGTTTTTTGAGGAACCTCAAGAGGAACTAGGATCGGCGGCGGTCTCAAAAACCTAGAAACGCGACCGAAGAACTCAGCAGACAACTGCTTTAGGCCGGTCACTTACGGCCTTTTATTGCGATGTTTTGAAAGTGTCAACTCTGCTTTTTAAACGGCCTTACAAACGGAACTAGAAATCCCTGGTGTAAGGATGAACCATTGCTTACCCCCTGCTTGCTTGTGAGAGGGCAACATCGCCGCAGATGCTGATTGTCCGAGGGGAACTCCTTGCTGCTGTCACACATCTTTACAGTCAGCAGCATGACTTCATCCTCAGACCTTGAGTTGATGCTTTTAGTCTCACTATTTTCCAAATGACTTAATTCTTGCTACATTACTATTATATACGAGATTGACTATTACGTTCCACCACACTAAGATGAGTTTGTTTACCAAGGTATTTTACGAAAAAACAGTCGGAATCTGGTTCATTGACCTCTTCACGAGAAGTGAAAGTCGTTTGTTTGATCCTTTGTGGTGGCATTATGTCTGCATACTGCTGAGATATCTCATACTAGAATGGAATACCTGTCTAAATAAAATTAGTTCATCATTCAAAACTATGAAAATTTCAGTAATCTTCACAAAGCCATGTTCTGAGATTGTAAACGGCGATTATATTGTGTTTTTTTTTCAAAGTCGGTCTACAATTTCCATAACAACTACTTACACATATAAGGTTATTGAATTTTCAGTTTGTTATCTTGCTAAGAAGTAGTAGTCATACAACGGATTCAATTCATTTCATGTATTTGTTATAACATTCGATTCTTATGATATCGTAAATTGTGTTTTACGCATCAAGTTATAAGTTGATTAAAATGGTCGTATGCTACTCAACGCGGTTTGTTCCAAATCTAAGCATTTAACTAGTACAAATAAACAAACATAGTTTTGAATCTGTTTTTTCTTTGTGGTAATTATCATTAACCTTTATCTACTTTCCTTTTACATTACGGGATTGTGAAGATTGTTAAGTTACACATTTTTGAAACCATGAATCGATTGATGGTAGACCACCATAAGAAACCTGGAAGCACTGGACAGCCGTTTCGTCCTGGTATGGGACTCCTCAGCAGTGCGCATCCACGACTCCTGCACCCCACAGGATTGGAACCCAGAACCTTCGGTATTATGCGCGAACGCCTGGATGCGCACTACTGAGGAGTCCCATTCCAGGACGAAACGGCCGTCTTTCAGTGCTTCCAGGTTTCTAATGGTGGTCTAACATTGATCGAGTCATGGTTTCAAAAATGTACTCTCTTTTTATCTTATTCATTGCATCAAGCTGCATACTCTCTCCTGTCACAAAAAATGATAATTTTTGAATTTCCTGCCGATAGTACTATTGTGGTGCGCTCTACTTATAAGTAGTATATGACGTGAGTGTCAACGTAATGTCTGGCAGCAGAAGATGGGGGAAGATCAAGAAAGGAAGAGTGGGAACACAATGGAATTTTTATGAAACGCATGAATAGTGGCAATGTCAGACAATGGATTGATGATGGATTGAAGATTTGCAAATTAACGGTTACGATATAGTTTTGCTATTTTACTGAGTAACTCTGTAATTTTCGTTAAATAGAATTCGGTTCAAATAATTAATGAATATATAATAAACTCTTTCACCAACATCATCAATGCATCATTCTTTCTGGCTGCTGACCAAGCTGACCTGATAGAAAACGGAGACAGGTTACAAAAAAACGTACTGACTGAACGACAAATGTTATATATGTATATATAATATGCGAACAAATGGCTACCGATTACGATAAGATAAGTTATTCACTGATTCATTATAGTTAATTAGTACTTCCATATGACTTATCATTACAACACTTTAGTACATTATGTAATACATGACAGATTTTATTAGCCTGTATTATACTTGGTCAAATCATTCAGTTGAAAACACCTGTTTAATGATTATTCATAATTCTTGCAACAAACACAAGTTACACCTTACTGTAAGTGTTAGCATCGGGCAATTGTTTGATAGTTCAATGATTTATAATTTATTTAACAGCTTACAATGTACTTATTTATAAATTGTAGTATTTTTTTAAAAAAAATAGTAGTTTTCATCAAATTTCATTGAGAACAAATTACAGTCCATGCATTATTATAATCCTACATAACTTATGCACAAATGATTGGGGTTTTTTTACACTTGGAAGTATTTAAAATCATTCATATTATTCATTCTTGTTTGTCCTTGAACATTGAATTGTTTCAATTTATGTTTGTCTTTCAATTTGAATTTATTTATTTTGTGGATAATTTTTTTCTTTCAGCCTACAGGTTTTGTTACATCTATTGATGACTCATCATCATCATCCACATGTAATAATAAAAAATTGTCTACAAATGAATCAGGAAGATGAAATTCCCGTCTGTTCAATGTTCAATTATTATCAGATTGTAAACGAAGAAGAAGAAGAAGAACAAAAAAAGAAAGTAGACGTTTGATATAATCACATCATTCAAATGTAAACAGAGTAACAATGTGAAGAAGCATGAATTTCTTAAAAATGTTATATATACATTTTAAAAAAGTGACCGAAATATTGTTTGTTTCTTTGATTTCATTCATGTCCAATTTCCTGAAACGATACACCAGAGATGATATGATGATGATGAGATAGTTTTATATGATTACTGTTTTACATGTAACAAAAACTAAATAGATAGACTGAAAAATGATGCAACTGAAAGTGAATACCTTTTTATACTACTAATATTATTATAAATTCTCTGATAAATAGCAATTTTAGACTTAAAATTATCGAAATTATCCATACTGTTAGCAAATGTAGACAGATCAGCACTGTTTAATCAAAAATACTATCAGCTATAATTGTAGAACTAGTAATTCTGACTAACTTATTTTACAACAGAATTGTACATTTCAATAATTGAAACCAAAATAAATTTTGTAAATGAGAACAAAATAATTCAATCCGACTGGAGCTCCTCTAGGGCGACTGCCGGTCCCAAGCCCGGATAAATAAGGAGGGTTAGGATTGGGGTTGGCGACACCATCCCGTGGAAAACTAACTCGCTAATAAAACCCTAAAACGCTCATAAAATAATTATTAAAACTCTTAATATATATACTGTGATGTACAAACTCTTTGTAACAAAAAAGAGAGATGAAAATAAATGCTGATTTTTAAAGCCTCTGGTGATTTTATTATTATCTTGTAGGATCCAAACTAAGGTCTGGACTAAGGAATAATTGTCTAGGTGGTTTAGATACGCGCCTTTCCCAATTTAAAACCAAAACAAATGATTCGGGTAAATAACGATCCTAATATTCATCATAAATATAAATTTACATCATTACCTAAACAAATATTACCACTCACTCATTCCACCAACAATTGTTCAATTATTCAAATCAACAGCAACAAATAAATGATATTCTATCCCTCCTTAATAAATCAAATCTCTTCAAAAGATAATATTTGGTTGCTCTATAACACAGAGTGCTCCTTATTCTGGAAGAGTGCTTTAATTCATAGTCAAAATGCACAATTCCAGTCAAAGCAAGCAACACAATCAAAAGAGGAACAAATCAATATGGCTGACGCCAAGACTAAATATCAGCGTAAACAACATAAATGCAGTTCAGTTCAGAAAGAAACATAGAAACTCAGTAAAGGCATAAGAAATAGAAACTATAATAAAATACAAATATTATCATCTCAAAATGGAATTGAACAGATTAACAAAATGTACAATTGAAGGAATTAATAAGGACAACCTACAAATGTATACATGGAGGGACTTTTAACAAACGAAACCTTCTAAAATTGATCTTACAATCATGTCAGTTTACTACACTTGCAATAGTACAACTATTACTAATCTAAAATTCATTTATCACCAAAAATTTCACATTCATAACAGAGTTGTGAAGATTGTTGTTTTTTCTTGGAAATCATGAATCAATCATTGTTAGATAATTGGATGGCCGTTCTAGGCTTCTTCGCTAGTTCGCAACCACCACCCTCGCCCGCAGAAATCGAACCCGGAACCTTCGATCTCGCGCGTGAACGCTTAACCTCTAGACCACTGACCTGGCATAATTTCAATGCTGAACAACTATCTCCAGAAGTCTATAATTTATTTCTTACGAAGTGTTCACGTTTCTGTAAGCTTCCTAATTTATTACCTTAGACTCATTAGACTTACTCATCTGGTACGTTTTGAGAAGTGTATAGGAATCTATATACAAGTTATTGATATAATAGAATGTGCCAATGACATACAGGAAATTATGAGTTGAGAATAAGATATTCCAACTTTAGTATTTTACTGGGGTATGCAGAAGGCCTCAGTCAATGCGTATTTGTAATCCCTATTTTAATCTGTTTTCTGCAAAGGACGATTATACAATGGACGGGTATGGAGAGGGCCAGCTACTTTGTTGTGCTGACTATTTTCAAATTCATTGTTTACTTCGAAAAAAATATTTTGTCTAGTATATTATTATGTCTTGTTGGGGAACGAACCCACTCTGACTAACAGTGAGTTCTAATTGTTATTCAGAATTCATCATTACCTAACTGATCACTACAATGACTGCACTACATTTTTATGTCATGTTCAATAATTTTAGATGATATTTTCAGTTAGAGCTTTGGAGATTTGTGTTTTTACACATTTGAAATCATCAATCAATCATTGTTAGACCACCGTTAGAAACCTGGAAGCACTGAAAGACGGCCGTTTCGTCCTGGTATGGGACTCATCAGAGGCAGTGCGCATCCACGACTTCTGCACCTCACAGGATTCGAACCGGGGACATTCGGTATTGTGCGCGAACGCCTAGTCAGTTGATAAATCAACGTATGTTTACTGATCCGATCAGGTTGTTGGTTTAAAAATTCGTCATTCAAGAACTTTGGCCACTCATCGTCTATCAATCATACATCATTGTTGTTCAAATAAAATCCTTGTTACGAAGTTACATAACATTAAATGTGCTTTTGAGTCTTTTGAAAGTAATTTTCATAGCAAATATATAGACCATTTGATAACTACCTCATCATAACTTAGAACTTCTCATACGTATATAGAATCCAGAATCACGGCGAGGTTGACAATATTAGAATATACAAATCAAATCTAATAATTCACAATTCTAAACGTATTCCTCATTCTAAACATTAAAAAAACACCGTATTTCTACATCAAACTCATAGCAAATCTACATCATTTTATGGCTAGTTATATTTAGATTTGACGTAAAGTAGTTTTACAAATTTACCAACCAAAGTCAAACGTATTCAGGTATGAAGACAATAAAAATAATATCTATTGATTTTTTTTCAATTAGAGTTATGGAGATTAGTGTTTTCACACATTGATATCATCAATCAGTATCATTGTTAGGCCATCGTTAGAAAACTGGAAGCATTGGATGATCGTTTCGTCCTGATATGGGACTCATCAGCAGTGAGCGCCCACGAATCTTGCATCTCGCAGGATTCGAACCCAGGACCTTCGATCTTGTGCACAAACGCCCAACCTCTTCATGTTATTCTCTTATTTACCATGTTTATATACTGTGTATATTGCAAAATTCCTACAGCTAACAATATTAGAAAACTAAGTGCCTAATGGTCATAAAAAATAATCAAGAAAACGAATTTCATACTCTGTAATATATATATACATATATATATTTATCGTTTATCTTTCATTCTATTTTATTTCATTGTTATAAACAAAATGACAATAAAACTCTAGTCATAAAAGTGTGTTTTTGTTTTAAATTAGTCAATTTTTCATTTATTATATAAATTTGTTGTTAAGAGATAACAAATATAACAGCAAAACAAGTTTGTTAAATTTTTACTACTTTCAAAACATAAACAGGATAGATGAATTTCAATAAACAATGATACCCAAATAACTCAGTTTATTTTATTTAAGATTTGGATTTTATCTATTCTTGCTATTTACATTGAAACTCGAAATAAGTATATTCACCTAGGAAGTATGTGTACCAAGAAAGACACATTAGAATCCAGTCCTGAATATAAAAAAAACGAGATCATTCAAACCTTGGATAAAAATGATCTAAAACATAGATTTTGCAGATAAATTATCTGTACTACTTGATAGTGTATTTTAGTAGTAAGTTAAAATAAAGTAAAAAAACATGCAGTAGTGTAAGGTTGCTACTATTCTCTTTTAGTGTATTATTTCGGATTTATAGCTTTTGTCGGTTTCTTTTCAATCTACAGTAAAAAAAGACAAACACTTTCTTATTACTGTCTTTTAGATGATGAAAATTATGTTATGAAACCATATTTTTAAGTAACCTGTTTATTTTTCAAAGTCTCATAGCTAAAATGACTGATCACTTCTTAAATATATTGTTTGTATACAAACGTGCATATATTTTGGCTAATGATACATGTTGAACAATGAAATATTAGTCTTTAATTTGTTTTTACTTTTAAAATTAATGTCTTTAAACAGTTAGCCTATATGAAAATTAGGTTGGAGAATGCTGGTCGGCAGCCTGTGCTCCATCCACCCTTTGTAACAAGCTTAACAACATACAACAACTATACCACAATATATATAATATATACTGTGTGAAAAAACGATAAATAGTCTCTTTTTAATGATTCTGTTTCACTAAAATTGAGCCAGTATAAAAAGAAATACCCTGTATGTCAAAATGGATAAATGGTACTAAATGATTGTCAAGTAAATACTATTCAACTGCACGAAAAAAAATTTCTTTGATAATTTTAATGTCACTATGAACAAAAAACCACAAGCAACGCAACGTATAGATTTACGTATAACTGAACACCTTTTTGCTAATAATATGACTATATACTTATATACTAAGTTAGCTCTACTTCTGTTTTCAATGTACATTATTGCAGTATTGAAATATATTCAACAAAATTGACGAAAGTTTGAAAAATAAATGGAAAATATTAACATTTATCATTTTTAGTTGTTTGTATTTTACTCTGTTCATGTGGAAATCTTAAACCAGTAAAATTAAATGTTACAAAGACTTAAAATGAACGAAAACCATTTGATTATTCCTTACTTACTTACTTACTTACGCCTGTTACCCCCAATGGAGCATGGGCCGCACACCAGTTTTCGCCAACCAACTCTGTCCTGGGCTTCCCTCTCCAGTTCTGTCCAATGTTTGTTCATTCCTCTCACATACTTCTCTATTTCTCGGCGTTATGCGTTCCTCGACCTTCTTCTTTTCCTTTTGCCTTAAGGGTTCCATGTGAGTGCTTGTCTCTTGACGCAGTTAAGTGCTTTTCGTAATGTGTGTCCTATCCACTTCCACCACTTCTTCCTGATTTCATCTTCCACTGGAATCTGGTTTGTTCTCTCCCACAGTAAGTTGTTGCTGATGGTTTCTGGCAAACGAATCCGAAGTATTATGCGTAGAAAACTGTTCATAAACACTTGTATCTTCTGGATGATGGCTTTCGTAGTTCTCCATGTTTCCGCTTCATACAGTAGAACTGTCTTGACATTTGTATTGAAAATCCTGATTTTGGTTTTGATTGAAAGTTGTTTGGAGTTGAAGATATTTTTCAACTGTAGAAATGCAGCCCTTGCTTTGTCGATCTGCGGGTTCATATCCACATCAGATCCACCTAGCTCGTCAAATATGCTGGCAAGATATGTTAAGGTGTTAACGTCCTACAAAGAATCTCCATCAAGAGTGATTTGGTTGACGCATTTTGTGTTGTATCGTAGAATCTTGTTTTTCCCTACATGTATGCTGAGACCTGTTGTTGCTGAGGCTGCTGCTATACTGTTCGTCTTCTTCTTCATGGTCGGAGTATAACAGCAGTTTCCCTGAAGCTATTCTCTGTTGCGCAACCTGTGTCCAATGCGTTTCACTGATTGCAATAACTCGAGGTTGAATCTTGTCATTTGTGCAACAACTTGGAATAGTCTTCCAGTCTCCCACAATGTTCGAACGTTCCATGTACCTAAAAGAATGGTTGCTCTGGTTGTCAGAAGACTTTCGAGGGAACTCAGCTTTCATCACGCGACGTCATAATTCTCAGGGCAGAGTTAAAATGGTTTGAATTATTTTTTCTGGTTAGCGTTTTTTTGGCATGTTAGTTTTAGTTGGGATGGGGTCGCCAACCCCATGTTCAACCCTCCTCCTTTATCCGGGCTTGGGACCGGCAGTAGCCCCTAAGGTTCTACTGGCGGAGTTTTCGATTATTCCTGGAACAGGAAATATTTTCTAACTAAATAGATCATACTGTAATCAGTCAGTAATAAATTTTCTAATGGAGTTCTGAATTTTTGCAATTGTCGACGTGAACATGTGGCGAAAATTTAAAAAAAAGGTAGACAAATATATGTACATGAATTATCAGCTTTAACATACATGGTTTGACCATGTCACTATCGATAAGTAGATACATAGTGGCTTATGTTAAACATTGATAAACAAACGAAATGTATATGGACGAAATTAAAATATCATAGCTTATGATTTTTACTTGAATTCGCATTTGAAAATCACAGTCACAAGAATGCACTTATTTTTTTAAAAACTAGTCAAGTACACTGATTGTAATAGATTAATTCGTTTTCTAAACCACTGATTGCAAAAAGTAAAATATATTAGACATTAACACCGTTGGTTGCCAGCACAGTGATCTGGAGGTTAGGCGTTCGCGCGCAAGGACGAAGGTCCTGAGGTCAAATCCTGAGGGTAGCAGGAGTCGTGGATGCTCACTACTGATGAGTTTCATACTGGGATGAAACGGCCGTTCAGTGCTTCCAGGTTTCTAATTTTTGTGTGATATTTTATATTCTCATATTTAACATACCAAACAACTAGTGGTGATCTTATAATACTATTTGAATCAGTAGTGGTTAATGGTTAACTCCTCCTGAGGTCCCTCTGTGGCTACTGCCAGTCCCAAGCCCGGATAAAGGAGGATGGTTGGGAGTTGAGATGGCGGTCCGAACACATAAAAAATCTAACTCGCTAAAAAACGCTAAGCAGGAAAATCAATGAGAACCATTTTAACTTTGCGCTCGCAGTTAGAAGGTCTTCTTTCAGAAGAATTATGACGTCTCATGATGAAAGCCGAGTTTCTTTGGAAGTCATGGGGCAGATGCCACTTCTCACAACCAGAGCAACCATTCTTTTAGGTACATGGAAATTTCTCACAATATGGGATACTTGAAGACTATTCCAAGTTTCTGCAGAATTGAAAAGAGGCAACTTGGATGTGCTTGGAATTAGTGAAGCGCATTGGACGCAGGTTGGACAACTAAAACTAGCTTCAGAAGACCAGCTGCTATACTCCGACCATGACGAAGAAAATAACACACACACACTCAAGGAGTTGCACTGATGCTGTCCAAACATGCACAAAAGGAACTGATAGGATGGGAATCTCATGTACCCAGGATCATTAAAGCATCCTGCAAAACAAAGAAGGAGCTCATTACAATGAACGTCATCCAATTCTATGCACCTACCAATGACTACAGTGTCGACGTTACAGAACAATTCCACGAAAGGCTGAAGTCAATCGTTGACAGACGCTCATAAAAGGATTTGATGATTCTGATGGGAGACCTAAATGCCAAGGTTGGCATGGACAACACTGGATATGAATACATCATGGGACGACATGGACTGGGAGAAAGGGACGAAAATGGTGAGAGATTTGCAAACCTATGTGCCTTCAACAAACTGGTCATCGGTGGCACAATATTCCCACACAAACGCATACACAAAGCTACATGGATTTCACCGGACCACACTACTTAGAACCAAATCGACCATATCTGTATCAAAAAAACGTTCAGAAGGACCATGGAGGATGTGAGAACCAAGAGAGGAGCTGATATAGCTTCAGATCACCACTTGCTGGTCGTCAAAATGAAACTGAAACTCAAGAAACACTAGACAACGGGGAAGACAACATCACAAAAGTTTAATACGGTCTTTCTTCGGGATACTGAGAAAGTCAACAAATGCAAGATAACCCTCTCCAATAGGTCCCAGGTCTTGTACGATCTACTCATCTGAAAGAAAATAACTTTGGAAAACAGTTGGAAAGATATCAAAAAGGCAATCACTTTTTGGATATCATTCCAAGCTTCCTCATTGTGGGAATCACTTCCATAGTTGTTCCTGAAATGTATTCTTAGCTAAGCTTTCAATGAGTATTACCCTAAGAGGTTTACTTGCTGTGTCATTTCTACGACCGGTAAGGCATAAACACATAAGCGCTTACACCACAGCAAGATGTGAATATAAACAAGAGGCCCAGAACAAGCGACAGTCCTCTACTGAACCCGTTCGTCGATGGCTGATGGCCATGTGACCTAGTTGGGTCCAACGTTGATACGACTTTGGAGGTCGCCAGGTCAAAAGATGTTTTTCCTTATGCCTAAAGTTAGTGTTTGCTAGAAATAGGCGGTTTTCTGAGCATAGTTGCAACAGACGGTCTCCATTGTCTGTTCAATCAGCCGCGACGCCATAAGATCCACTCAGGTGTCTTTCCTTTTCAATTAGTCTACCTACTTGAGCATTAAAGTCACCAGCCACCATTACTATATCAGAGAGCCTAGCTTTTTGGAGGAGGTCCGAAAGCTTTCTCTAAAACTCATCTTTCACCTCGTCTGAACTGTAGTCAGTGGGAGCATAGGCAGATACGACGAAGAGGCAACGGTGAGTGTCGCTATCTTGACGAGTCAGTAATAGGATAAAGAATGGGCAATTAATCGTATGAATAGAGGAAATTCAAAAGAACCAAATCGTTAGCAATCAATTTGATTTACAGAATATGAGGCACAGAGATCTGATGTTTTTCTGACATTTTATTTATTCTTTTTCTTTTTAACTCTGTAGCTCAAGAAGGCATGATTTAGCTCTCCTTCATTATAATTGTTCACATCTAATTGTAGTAGGATTTCTTTGTAGGAAGTTAAAACCAGAGCAAGATTGCTGACATGGGTCGCAAACGAGGTTAACAAGGAAAAAACATCAATATCGCTGATTAGTTACATCCTGCTATATCGTAAGGAGCCGCAAGCGAACAAAATGTTCTGCCCCACAGACATGGGGGGTCGTGAATGCTGGTCAGATACACCACCCTTCCTCCTTTTTGATGCCAGGCTCTCTCACGCTTAACGGTAGATTCTAAACAATGTTTTTTAGTCTGTAGCGGTATACTTTTACGAAGAAAACACAATCACTGAAATATAAACATTTGTTATTGTACTTAATTCTGACAACAGTTGTTATATTGTACTCCCCTTGTTTATCTGTCCTAAAGACTATCTCTCGCTCGCCAAGCACGTTTTCCCCATTCTGTTTCTCCGCGCGTCTCCTGCGTGGACAGAGGCCGCTCATGTACCCTAGTCTCGTGATTGATTCGATATCACGAGGCTAGCAATAAAGATACTGCTTCATCTGGAACCGTCTATTCTCTGATTT
The DNA here is from genome assembly GCA_944470395.2 of Schistosoma turkestanicum. Classification (NCBI taxonomy): domain Eukaryota; kingdom Metazoa; phylum Platyhelminthes; class Trematoda; order Strigeidida; family Schistosomatidae; genus Schistosoma; species Schistosoma turkestanicum. The sequence goes on from OX103979.1 coordinate 66,023,606, forward strand.
CCAGATTTGCGGGATTAACATTTGTTATCCCGCGAAGTGGTATGTTTATTTAGTACTACCACAAGTCTACGCTCCTTTTTTGTACACCTACCAGCTCCATGTTACGAGCAAACCAGACAACTCCCCCTACTGTGTGTAGGATAAAATATCCACGTAGCATAACACAACTACTGTTAATTTAACTAATGGTTTAAATTGAAAAAAGGTCTCAACACGCATAAAGGAGAAAGCGAAATCCTCCGATGCAACACAACATGCACCAACCAAGTCACTTTTGATGGAGATTCTTTGGAGGACGTTAACACCATTACATATCTGGGCAGCATCATCGACGAGAAAGGTGGATCCGATGCAGATGTGAGGGCACGGATTGGCAAAGCATGAGCTGCATTCATACACTTGAAAAATATCTGGAACTCCAAACAACTTTCAACCAAAATCAAAATCAGGATTTTCAACACAAATATCAAGAAAGTTCCACTGTATGGAGCGGAAACTTGGAGAACTACCAAAGCCATCATCCAGAAGATACAAGTGTTTATTAACAGTTGTCTACGCAAAATACTTCGGATTAGAGGAATGAACAAACATTGGACAGAACTGGAGAGGGAAGCCCAGGACAGAGTTGGTTATAGAAAAGTGATGGGCGGCCCATGCTCCATTGTGGGTGCGTAAGTAAGTAAGTAAGTAATAAATTGTAAGATATGTGTCAGGTAAAAGTCAGTTTGGAGATAGGATGATTTGGCAGCTGGAGAAAAAAGAGTTGAAATAGTGTTAAAAATTATTCACTGAAGAGATGAACTGGTAAGTAGGCAAGGTTTTTGGATGTTAATCAATTGCGGAAATGAAAATTTGTTAAATTATTAATACTTAAACAGGAAGGAACTCACAGTGATACAAGAAGTTTCAGTTTCTTGTAACTGACAGTAGTTGATCAGCATCTACAGGCTTTTCAATTTATCTGTGTACTAGAAATAAAATCTAAAACTGCTGTGAAGATATGAAAATAAATATTGGAATTTAAATTTAGAGAAAAGTTCAAATGTCACGGGTGGCACCTCAAAGGCGCAACCTATTACTGTTAGCAGGAGCAGGGGGATTCAACTACTATTTCGTGATACCTGAATGGATGGTAATGCGGATACAGTATGTTCATGGTCTGTTATTAATTTTTAAGGTTTATCTAAGTATTTGGTGGACCATAAAAGAGTGCCTCGGGACTTTGTTTCTTTCCTTGGAATAATCGATAAATCTCTTTAGAGTCTAACAACAGCATTACTAGTTTCTTGAACTCAGTGATTGCGTCACAGATACGGATGGCAATTGGTATCCTGTTCCACAATAGACTGTATCGTGTTACAAACAAATTACAAGGCAATAATATTTTGTGTTTTGACGTTAATAGTGTATACGCGTTGTTTTTAAGCCTGTAAGCAGTGATGTGGTCCATAATTGGGTGGTACCTGAAGAACGAGAGACCATTTATCAGTTCATAGGGAAGTATTAGGTCGTTTTTCAACCGACGGCCCCATAGAAGTTCTAGAAAAAGATGTTTGCATCTTTCTGTGTAGTTGAGGTTATGGCTTCATCCAAGCAGCGGCCGAGTGAAGCTTCTTTGGATATTTTCTACTCGTATCTTGTCCATGAAATTCATGTTTGAAAAGATAATAATAATAATAATAATAATAATAATAATTTATTCTCAAATAACTACGTTACAAGAGCCACGCCAGTTTACAGGCTAGATCAAATCGTCACAAATGCTTTCACGATTACTGTAAAGTTATAGCAGTTAAATTAAGTATAACAGTCATTTTCTGATTGCATATTTACACCATGTCACTGACAGAAACAGAATAATACAGCCATATTTTCAATAGTAGAGTACAAATAAGGAAGGAAGGTGCACAATAGGTTCTTTTGGCAATTTGCCGAGATCAATAGTGAATTTGTTGGGAAAGGTCATATGGAACGCGCTTGCTATAAGCTGTGATCCAGATAGTCATGTACATTGGGTGCATGCTCCCTAGAGTCGCCAAGGATTTCCCACCGTGAATGGGGTTCTGAAAAGGAGAAGAGAGAGAGAAAAAGGCAGCAGTGTAGCAAGTGTATATATAACCAAAGCACTACTTAACCTGTCATGTTGAAGTAGTCAATACAGTAGTAAGTCAAGATAAAATTCATACTGACCACTTAAATTAAAGTAAATCATGGGAATATAAGAATATAACACACAGATAAAGGAGTACAGCAAAAAGAAGGAAGAGTTGTGCAGTGTCAGATGGATAGAAGAGAAGTCGAAGTAAGAAGCTGGATTTATGTACGTTGAAATCGAAATTCTAGTTGAAAGAGTAGAGTTTGTAAAAATAAAACTTTGATAAACAAAATTTCGCACTGTCTAACTGTTTTTTTATTATTATTATTGAATGCCAACCTCTAAGTCATACTGTAAGCGCCTGAGTAGGAATGTTGCGGGTGTCTCGACAGAATAGCGACCTCAGCATAGTTTTGGAAACATGAACCACAGAAGTAGCAAGCCTATAAGAGCAACCTCAGTGTTCCCGATTAGTTGTCTCATCAATCTAAAGAGCCGAAAGCAAACAAAATGTTCTGCCCCACGAACATGGATTGTTTGAAGTTATCGCTCACACCATCAATGTTTGCTGGTCAGATAAGTTAACAATATTAAGTGAGGGCTTTATACACATTTTCAAGAGTGTAAGCTTAGCCTCGCTTGTCAAGAAGTTCTCTTTTATAAACCCGTTTGGTCGTCTGGATTTAGAGATAATGGTTGAGGCATGTTCCTAAAATTTCAGACTTCCAGATTCTTGGCTATGTTTTGTGCTGTAAACGTGGCAGACACCTTGTCCCATATAATCTCCTTGAACAATTTTAAAAGAAATGACCTTCTTAAACTCGCTCAGTCTCAAAAGGAATATGTCGATTTTCAGCGCGAGTAACCATTCGCGAATCAGAAACTACAAATCAAAGGGATAAAGATCGGTTAGGAAACTTTACTTTGCGTTATAGTCAAAATATTATCAATGCAATATAACAGTAAAATATTTTCAGTACGTTGCGCAAACTTTGTCATTTGTGTTTGAGCAAACATACTGACAGCAGGACTGTTTTGCCGGCGTTCTATAAAAAAAGATGTGAGGGCTCCTCCTATGTTAGTTACCAGAAATCTTAGGTAATTAGTCACAACAAATGTGCCCAAGCTACCTTCTCAACTCCTGATTCTCAGTTCAACCACATCCGTTACATGATTCAAACGGATAGTCTTTCCTCCTGATATGCGAATCATTTCACACCATGGCCAGAAGCAGTACCTGTCAACGATATGACCGCCGGAACAGTGGCTCATGCATTCAGTGAACAACTGGTGGCAAACTGCGCTTGCTCCTCAACTATCATTACAGAGAGTAGGTGCGTGTTCAACTTTCCCGCCATCTCACTGAACTCGTAGGAATCACGGCATTCTGAACAACTGATTACCATCCACATGCTAATGGCTTAGGAGGACGATTTCGCTGACAGTTGAAAGCCTTAGTTTCAATCTCCAACATGTCATAGTGAAGTGATGCTCCCCCACTCGAGTTACCTCAGGTTTACAAGGGCGACACTCTCAGTTGTAAATGTTCTACCCATCCACAACAAACTAACGTTTTCATCCAAGCTGTCTTACAAGCCCATTCTTGTTTCTCGTGACTCACTAAGTCAACCACTCCAAGCCACATACAAAGACTTCACAAGGATCTCCGTCGCGAGCCCAAGTACTATACCGTCAATAAAAACAGGACTAAAGATAACATCAGCATTAATCAGTTAAAAGCCGCCAACTTAAAAGAGAACCCTTTCTCTATCGAATTCCCAACCAAAAGACGAACGTCACACTTCCCACAAATTCCACTCAATCCAGAATGAGTAACTAAGACAATAAAACCTCACTGATATCCACTGTTCGATATAAAAACGAAGTGCTCTGGAAAACTATTAAGTTTCCGGAGCACCTAAACGGTTAATTGGTGTGGAAAGTTTTGAAATTCATTCCTTCACTCATTTCCCGTTTTGAACGACTGTTAACTAGCATTTTTAATTCTATTTCTTCGATAACAAATTTATCTGACGTATTTTACTAAAATTAATTACTGAACGTATTATGAATATACATATCAATGCGTACTTAAGTTTAAAAATCTAAAGAAACCATTTTTATGCAATTCTTCTCGCTCTGACAAGCTATATACACGCATAAATGTCAGATTTTTTAATGTTTGGCTGCATTATATAGATATGAGTAAATTTTGAGCTTGCATCCCCATTTCTTTCTTTTCCAGGACGAGTGGAAAAGCGAATGTACAAGAGGAACTGGTTTCATCATTTTTATATATTTGTATTGCGTACCATTTGGCCTCTTTAT
>OX103979.1:66028527-66060972 GCA_944470395.2 Schistosoma turkestanicum
ATGTAAACCTTCAAATGGATCAGGTTGGTTGGTCTATATTAAATGATTTTTCTGCTTTTTTGTGGGATGACAGCTACTGCTCAACCAATATTTGGAATTTGTTAACTATTAGTTATTAGTTTTATCATGTGTTGCAAATTTTGGACTCTTTTAGAACCTGGTATGCAATAATATACATGTTTCTTCATGTAACCTGTAGTTGTTGTCAAATTCCATTTGACATACACATTGCTTACGCTTGTATATATGTTTTTTAGTACCATGCCCATCACCCTCATGTCTCTGGCGGTTCACTGTCTTCCCATCCTAATTCGGGACATATACAACACGAGGGTGCTAATACCCGCCTTCCGAATCAGTTTGGCATTCCGTCACAAAGCCATCATTTTGGCCATACTCATGACCCATATGTCAATTCAACCTCATCTGTCCAGCAGATTTTAATGCAACAGCAGATCCAGCATCAGCGATCGGGTCATTTCACTTCTCAAGGTACAGTTTCGGAATATGAACAAATATTCCGTTTGGCAAATAATTTACACTTTTGTCTGTCCAGAGTGACTTGCTCATTACTGGTGAGCTAGATTACGCCTACGAATGCATGATAACCTACTGGATCCTAGTTATTTTTACATATCTGTGGTGTATTGGAAATTCTACTCCCCGCATGTATTATCTTTTAAAAATGAACAAACTAGTACTCATAGCATTAGTGTCCAGCTCTCTAAGAAGCCTCAAACACCCGGCAGTTTAGAAAATTACCATTTTGTCGGTTAATGAACATTGTCAACTTCACTGTTTAGCTAGAATGTGAATTTATGCATCCTCAATTACCTTTAAATCCGGTAGCATTTGGAGATAAGAAACCACATTGTCACTGTTAATTGAGTAACCGAATAGTACTGCACAACTCAAAGTAGTACCCTGGTTTTGACTGTGCCACAGCAGTGAGATGTCCCTGTCAACCAAGCTGCTGTGTGACCTCTTTAAGTTGTTAGTACTACTACGGATAGTGACTACCGTCAGACTCAATTTCTCATATTCAAATTACCTGTTTGTCTTTCGAATCAAAACATTGCTCATTTTGTAGCACAAAGTTCCCAACTAACTGGTCTTAAGATCCATACTTAAACTGTCATTTGTCAGAAATGTTACCACCTTTATAATGTATTTCCCTAACTGTGTGGCACAAATGTGAATCTGCAAATTCGTGTGCTGGCTCCATATCAGTTACGAATCCGTTATCTATGTGGTTTTGAAACCTAGCATATATATAACTAACAAATTGCCACACCACAACAACACGGCGAGATAACAACATGATAATGTTAGTGCTTCCAAGAAACTATAGGCACAGAAAGCTGATTTTCAAAATCTAATCCTCTATATATGAAGTACGGAATAACTGCATTTAGAGCAAGACATTTTGGATATCTTTTCATTTTTTTTATAAAAGTTAAATAAATGATAGATGACTAATATTCATTCTCTTTTATCAAAAATAAAACTTCACTAACTTAATTCACTTAATCTCAACATCAACCACAAATACCTGTCATGATGAAGATTAAAAGTATGTACCATTAACAGTTGTAGTGTTAGTCTCCAACAGCAATTGTTTCAAAAAGTCACCTGTCAAGTCATTCTGAAAACTGATCAAATTCAAATTATACTTTAGGTCGTCGGTTCATAACTATCGGTTGTCAGAAAATTTGCTTACTAATAAAATTGGTTGATTCTTAAGCTGTTTAGTCTCCTGATCGCTCATAACCACCATTCTAGCATCTTCCGAATATGTTTCTCCTTTGGGACTGGTATGCATCAACACTTGAAGTACGCTGAAGAAGCAAAGTATTTGAGTGTATCGATCACGTTACTCATCATGAAAGTTTCAACAGTTCTGGTAAACTGGTGACTGACAAAATCTAGACATCCATTCAGAAGGCTGTTGACTTTGCAAACTTGAGCTGACGGGATATCCGTCTGTCAATAAAACAGCTTACAGTACAATCCACCCTAACCCAGCTTGGAATGATATCCAAAAAGTTGTGGGAACAGCAACTGCCGGTAAGGTTAGGCAGGAGCAGTGAATTTCAGTAGAATTTATTGAACTGGTAGATGCTCGGAAAATCATCTTGTTTGGTTGTGAACAAAACGAGGAACGGAGGCAATGGTCGCGAACAGTGGTGGGTAGCGAAAGGAAAAGGGGTGGAGAATTCAGCGGCAATAGGTAACAGTAGACAGCTATTCACACTTAGCATTGAAAGGTCGTGAGAGATCAGGTTGTTGTAAAGACTCTGAGAAGGACAGGGCTATCCACTCTAACTTCCGGAGATCGGATCTATGAACAGAACATTTTAGCCACTCAGCAACACTTCAGTTATTCGCAATTTCCAGTCAACTTAAACAGCAAATTGATGTAAGTCCTCCAACTCTTGATGTTGGAAAAGCTATAGGCAATCGAGGGAGAGCAGCAGGACCTGATGGATTAGCTGCTGAGATTTTTAAGAATGGCCGTCCAGTTTTAGTAGTGAAAATGACTAAGAATTTGAGAACTGAATGTAATCCTATCTAACTGGTTTATAAGATAGTACTAAAGTGCTCTTGTAGCAATCACAGAGGAAGCAGTTTAACTAAATCAGTGTTTAAAATGTTAGCTTCAATAATATTTCGACGCACAAAGCTCGTGAGGAGCAGACTCGAAAACACCAGGCTGGTTTCAGACCTGGACATCGATGCATAAACTAAATATTCACACTGCGTCAGGTCATAGAACATAGGCACATGTTTAAACACCCGACAATAGTTGTATTCCTTGACGTCATGGTAGCAGTTGACTCTTGATCATGAGGTTCTATGGCAGTGTCTGTCATTGCAAGGGGTACCTAAGAAGTACTTTAACCTTACACAGGCTCTCTATTTGAACACTACTGGTCGACCGAGAGTTTGTAACGAATTGTCATCGGAAATGATTACTTCAATTGGTCTTCATTAGGGCTCTTCATTCCTGTTTGATTTTGTCATTGATGTGCTCTTAGAACGACACTTTCATCATCTGACTTTTCACGATATAACCTTAGTATAGGCGTAGGACGAAGGAAAACCAGGGGCAGCCAAACATGGCATCGGTCCATGAAGTCACCAACAATCAGACTGAGTCATGTTGATAGATGTAAACTACCTGGTTGGGATCGGTGAGACAATCGTAACCGATGGCTAGGGATTGAATAACATGACTAGAAATCATTTTTAGTGACAGATGCATCCATTCTTCGTCTTCTCCCAAATTCTAATTCTTCTGAATTCCTCATGACCGTTTTTTCTTTTATGTTTATTTCACTGGTTTATACTTCTCGAATCATATCTTCGATCCCTAATCTTTTAGATTACCGCTAATACTGCTACAACCTTTACTACTATGGGATTTGAGTTGACAATTCGACCTCTCTTTGCTAATGTAATGTGGCAACTTGAACTGACGTACGTACGTACCAAGTTCTATGTATTGGCCGACTGACTGCATCCAGCCAAAGATGTCTTTGAACCATTGTTTATGTATCTCGAATTATATTTTCTGGTTAGCGGTTTTTTAGCGAGTTACTTTTCTGCGGGATGAGGTTGCCAACCCCAAGCCCAAACCTCTTTTATCCGGGCTTGGGACCGGCAGTAGCCCAAGAGAGGCTACAGGAAACATCCAGTTAGCTATCCAGAGTTTAGACAGAGTACATGGTAAGAATGTCAAATCGAGTAGGATGATTAGGGCATATTACGTATGCTCATCCACCAACAACCTGGAATAATAGACAAAGATATACGTCTGCTAAACTAAGGTCGAGTGTATTGCGCAGCAGTCCGCTCCGTCCTACATTAGGGCTGCGAAACATGGCCAGTCGGAGTAGAAGATATTCGTAGGTTACTGGTTTTCGATCATCTGTGTCTCCAAAGCATTGCTCGTGTATCATGGAACAACCGAGTAAGCAATGCTGTCTTTAGGAAAGGAGTATTAGGTAGGGATAGCAAATCATTAGATAAAGTATTGAAACTTCTTCATTTGAAGTGGTTAGGATATGTGTTGTGTATGCCTAACCACCAGCTGCCTCATCGAGCTATGTTTTGTGATGTAGGAATAGGTGGGAAGAAGCTTAGGGGCGACCAAAACAAAACATGGCGCAAATCCATGCAGTTACTGACAACTGGGTTGAGTCATGTTGGCATGTGTCGACTACCTGGTTGGGAAACACGAGATGATGGTAAAGGATGTTCAGAGACGCCTAATGGCATGGCTCAAAACTGTTTGCAATGGTGCATTCATTCATGGTATCCTCTCAAGTCCTAACCTTCGGAGTTCCTCATCACCTTTATCTTTTTCGTGTTAAGTTTATTTCGCTAGATTCTACTTCTTGAATAATATCTTCGAACCCTAAACTTTCCGATTACTGGTAATACCTCTACTACTATGGGACTTGAAGTGGCAATCGCGTCTCTGTGCTAATGTGGTGTGGCAACTTGAACTGATGTACGCACGTACGAAGTTCTACGTTGTAACTGACTGATGACTGACCGAGATGTTTTACAGAGATCGGGATAAAACGTTTCATGCCATGATAAGTTTGACCATTTATGTCTAATTATTTAAATTAACTAACCAGGTATAGTATTCTAACCAGCGTTTGTTGTTACTACTAGGCTAATATCGTGTCTTTTTGCTGCCGTCTCTAGTTTGATTCCAACCCACCCTACTAGCTTTCATAGCTCGTTGAGCTAGTTGGTGGATGTCAGTCAGTCAGCGTAGAGAGATGGATGGGTATAAGTAATATGCCCTCAACATCTCAGTCAACTTGCCATTCTTACCAAGTAGTGTCTAACCTCCGAATAGCTAACTTGACGGTCCTCGAAAAATGTTTCGAGGACATCTTTGGCTAGATACAAGTACTCTACTTTAGAGGCCACATTTTATAGCCATAAAATAAGTAGAGGTGTAGTGCTGCCAGTTATACCCAACAGTATAATGCTGAACGCAATCTATAAAAGATAACGTTGATTTTAGTGGTCGTCAAAAGCAGATTTCGTTAATTTTACACAATCCAATAATGGCGCTTATGTTGACAGTGTAAATAGAACTTCCCTGGCTGTGGCTGTATACGCGTGGCCATATGAGAGCATTGTGGGACTGTTATCACATAGATCGATATTTACTTGGTTATTAATGACGAGCTGGTCTGAATGGCCAAAAGACATTTATTTAGATGCAAACAGGTACAAAAGGGTACTGAAATATAAATGCGTCACACAAATCGTTGGATTTGTGAGTTGTCATACTGCTCAGGTGCCCCAAAGCAAAGCAGGTGGTTTTCTTGCGGGGGTATTCTTCAGCCTTTGGTCTGGAGGTCTAATCCAATAAGGCAGTGGACCAACGTTAAGAAGTGTAGTCCCATGGTATCTGGTGGTCAGAAATTAATAAATTGTTTTGATAGAATAGTGAGAATTTAAATGAAGATTAATAAAAGGTCAACTGAATAAAAGTTTAAATAGTTATAAGGTAATAATTGTAAATCAAGGAAAGAGAAAATTAATGTAATATAATATGCCTGAAATCAGGGTTCTCCACCTCTATGTAAATCCCCCGTACCCACCAACTCGGTTTACGCACCGGGAATTCACTTTGGTCCTCTCAATTTCTTAAACAGCACTCCGGTGGTGAGAAGTCAGTGAGTAAGACTTCCCTGTCCAATGCCGTATGAGAGCATTTCGAGATGAAGAGCAGACTCTCCACCATCAGTCGTATCAGTGTATTTAGAAGCTGATCAAAAGACAACACTAGAGTCAGTCGGCAATTTTCAAAGTTTTATTTGTTAGTGATAAGAATCTTGACCTCATTTTTAGAGTTCTGAAGTTGTGTATTGTTTTTCTAATGAACTAGTGCTATTTTTTGGTTGTTCATCCCCACATTATCAAACTGTGGCGTGCTATGATTTTCTGTCTTATTGCGGTGTGGATGACTAAACTGGCACAGCTTCATAGTTTGCTGACACAGGCAGGATAATTTAAACACAGCGTGTTATAACTTAAGATGTTTAATTTGCATCAGTGGGTTGGCGAACGACAAAATCTCCAAAGCTAAAAGTGGTCGGCATTTACCATCTAATTTTACTGGTGATACTGATAAAAGTTGAATTATTTACCTAATTCAGTCTTAATCACCACATAGCATGTGACAAATCTGCGTTAATCGAAGTTGTTTTATTACTTTAGTACGATGAATTATAATTATAAAGGTGAATGGAATAGTCAGGAACAACAGTAGCATCGATAACAAAAAGACCAAGTACTGGGAATTGTAGTTGAACAAGAATGAATTCAGAGCATGTAAAGTACGAAACAATGTTGTAACTCAGTACTTTGGATACGATTATGCAAGACGTGATCGCTAATACCATATATAATTGAGCAGTATATATTCTTGCAAGTCTTCCATGTAATGAAGTCGAGTAAGGAAATTCTGAATTAAATGCGAAGTTTGAAATACAGAGCGTCGGTTAGTTAATCAATTTGATCATATCGAAAACGACCTGTAAGGAAATTCATTTGACGATTTTTGTTAAAACATGGTGAAGTAACTCGATTATCAATTTCGAATTCATGTAGGCAGCTCCAAGTCATATTCTTGCAGGCAAGTAAATCTATCTGGTTGCCCCAATCAAAGTAGGACTTAAATGCCTTAATCAGTGTTCTACGTGTTAATACTTAAGTGAATAATAATTCAGCCCCCTATCATTGAAGCGTGAATATCAGTTTTTCAGATACTAAACAAAATGCAACTCACTAACCTGGGCTTATGTATTCCTACCCTACCATATATAGTATCTGGAGGATAAGATGTGGTTATTTATGGGGTAGCGGGTGGGGCAAACTGTAGACCTATAACCCAGTAAATAATCCTAAATTCCAAAGCGCAAAGCCACAACTGTTTAAGCATTCTTTGCCTGGTTAGTTGTCCATTCAAACTAATCAACTTTATTTCCAAATTTTGCTTCACTCGTTGATTTGCATTTCAAAATGCGAAATCCTTTAATGAACTTGATGACTATTACATGTATTGTTATGCCCGTTGCTTAGTAGTCGTTGAGTTTTTCCGGATACTTTACAATTGGATCTAAACCTTGATTAACTCTTCCGCTTTTTCGGTTTATATAGTTGGGTAATCTGTGAGTCAGCCTTGCTTTGACTTATTCACAAAAGACTTCACAATTGAGTTACATTAATTAATAAAAAGCTTAATTTACCACTCAATACTGTTATCTTCCTCATTACTACATTTAAAATCCGTTTTTTAGTCTAGTGTGAAGAGTTCATTATTATCAGTTATGCTAAATATATCACATAAATCTCATTTTTCTAAACGTTTTTCCCTCGTTCCTATTTATTTAAGTATATGACAGTAATGAACGGTTAACAAAGTCGCACTCGAATCACGATACAAGCCCTCTTAACCAGGTAAATCAAATGCGCGTCCAGATACCGGCCCACCAACAAATTCCTCATCCTTTGCAGTCTAATAATCCCACTGTCACTTCAAATCCTCGATATTCTCCTATAGATCATCATGGATCGCATCATTCTCCACCCATCTCCAAAGATGGTTACAACACTTCTGCCTATCACCTGCAAGACCAATCCCATGTCCTCACTCATACATCTCATCTACAACAACCTGTATATCCTTATCATGGAGATTCATCCCAAATGCAAAATACACAAGCAGCCGCCCACACAACTGAATTATCTAATTCTCAGTATCCAGGACACCATTTACCCATGCAACTAAACAACAGTGCTTCCGGAGGTAATGATATCCACCATTCTGGTAATCAACATCCTCACGCTCCCACTGGTTTTCAAGCACCTTCAGCTCCCTATGTACCTCCAGTCAAAAAGCGTCGGGGAAGACCTCCAACCCATCCAACTTTTGATATCGGTAAGTCACATGTTTCTTTTAAATTATGTAAATATTTGTTCCCTCAATTGATTTCTTGTTCTTGAGTAGACCCGTTAAATTCCTGTATCTGCTGTTCTGGGTTTATGACAAAAAATATTGAGCTTCCAATTTCCTCATCTCAATCTTTTTCGTTTTTCACATTCTTTCCTTGCAACCAAAACCACTTACTGTGTAGCATTCAATATTTGAAGAGTCGATGTCATAGTGCAACTTGCACTGTTTTGCTTTTTATCTGTAATACAATTATTTTTCCCCAATGTTGTAGGTGCTGGAACCCTACTTGATGAAGATGAACATACTCTTTATGGAGCTATACGGTCGGGAAGAGTAGCTCCACAAACAGTGGTTGATGATTGGATTGAACAATACAAAACAAATCGTGAGCCTGCTATGTTGGAGTTGATCCAGTTCTTTATTTCATGTAGTGGTTGCAAAGGTGAGATTCTGTGTACTACTATATATATATATATATATATATATATCATTGGTTAAGCAGTTTCTGTATACATTTTGTGTGAGAATGTTACCCTCCAAGCTGGAAACAATGCAGCTGGGATATTACTGACGCTTGAGCGAATCTAACGTGACTAAATAAGTTGGACGACAAATACACAAGTTCGCACTAGCCAAAAGGAAAGATTAGCCTTTATAAATGACTTGTGTTTTGAGAAAAAGAAACCAGCCAAAAATCAGCTGTTTAGAACTACTGACAAAAGCATGAAAAAACTAAGGGAATTGATTGAGACTAATGATTGCCGTTAAACGATCAATATGAGATATTTGGGTAATGATAATAAGTATTTTTAAGGGTGTTCTCAGCAGTTCGTAAAGTCTGCCCCCTAAATCTAAATTAGATTAAACTCTGGATTCCCCCACCCAGTATTTAAAAACCAAATGCATTGTTCACTAAACTACTACTGTACAAATTTGAAGTAGCACAAAATATACCTGTAAAATATAACAGTTCAAGAATACTTTTTATTCTTATAAATCTTTTCAATCACTTTTTAAGGCCATTTATTAATGTGACTCGGTTGATTAACTTGCCCCTTCCTTTTTACTAAATAAAAGCTTTTCCTACTAAGCACTTTTTAAAATTTAGACATAGACCTCAATATTTCCCTTGTGCAGTTGATTTACCTTTCGGGATTACTTTTATTATAAAATCGTCATTTAACTTACTGGTGATATTTTAACAGAACTAAAAACAGGAGAATTTATAAGTATTTCATCACTGCCAATTTTCTCTTGTACAACAACTACGGTTTACTAAAGTATCTTCAAGACCTAACTAGACTAAGGTATAAGGAGTACCAAAAGCCTTCGTTGTGTAAAAAGCGCTTCATTCATTCATTCATTCAAAATATAATCCAGAATTCCTACTGACCTCAACAACAACAACAACGTATTTGTGAGCCCTAACTTGTCGCTTCATTGATTTAAACGTTTAAACTATGGATTTTAACTTCTTAAAGATAAATCTTTTTTCTCATTATAGGAAAAGTAACACCGGAAATGTATAGTCGCTTGTCACATGCTGATATTATTCGTCGAATGACTGAAGAGTTTGATGAAGACTCAGGTGAATATCCACTTATACAATCAAGTCCAGTTTGGAAACGTTTTCGTTCAAATTTTGTTGAATTCATCCAAGTATTAATCCGACAATGTCAATATAGCATAATTTACGACCAATGCATGATTGACCAAGTAATCTCTCTATTGACAGGTCTTACTGACTCACAAGTAAGTTGTACTTCTTAGAAATTACCTATATACAGTGTTTTTAATGATAGTGTAAAAACTGGTGTCAATAGAAATGTATTTTTGTTGTCACCATTTGCAGCTTCTTAATAAAAACTTTAAATGCAACTATTTTCATTCAAGTTTAAATGTATCTTTGCCTTTTCTTTATGTTCACTTAATAATCAGTCACTGTTAATTATGAATAAACATTTCTACTTAAATACTCTTTATACATAGGTTCGAGCATTTAGACATACAAGTACATTAGCTGCTATGAAAATGATGACTGCTCTTGTTGATGTTGCTTTAAATGTCAGTATCAATAGGGATAATACACAACGTCAGTATGAAGCGGAAAGATCAAAAGTGCAGAATCGACGTGCTTCTGATCGACTGGAAGTGTTAATGCAACGTCGACAAGAATTGGAAGAGAATATGGAAGAGGTGAAAAATATGCTTGTCTACATTTTCAAAGGTGTATTTGTCCATCGCTACAGGTAAATTTAGCGTTCAGGACTTTGGTGTTGGGTTTTTAAAAAGTAGTCTGTTCCATTTCTCCCGCTTATTTCTTTTTTGTTGGAAACTAATACGATGTTATCTTGGCACAAAACCAATCCCTAAACATGTTAACGAATAAGCTTGTGTATTTAGAGTTAATTAATTTAATCTAATGTTGTTTTGACTTTATAAAATGTTTAGGAAATGATTAGTTTTGGTGTTAGCATTTCTCAATAATATTATCAATATTCCACTGAGATATGTTTGCTGTTGAATGTTAGCCTGTTCGCTTCATTCTTTAATTTCTATAAGACCATCAAGATCTTTAAGCAAGTACGCAGTTTTTTTCAATGAGTTTGTACTACGGTAAGATTGTCTGAGACTCGTCAGTTGAAGTGTCTCACCCTGGTTGAATTATCTGTAGAAATACAAAACCCTATAACCAGAATCAGATGTAAATCTGGTTCATGAAGTTAGCTGACACCTAAACGTGTTACAAGGTGTTTTGATTAAACTAACTAACGCTTTCTTTCCTATCTAGATTTTTACGAAATAGGGTTACAATGTAGTTTATTGTTGGGCATTTAGTTCGTTGACTGTGTCAGTATTTTTTCCAGGGACGGCTGTTTAGGTCTTTTTCTTTTATTTCTTCTGGGCAAGCTATTCAAAAAAGTACAAATGTGCTTTATACCAAAGTGTTTTACGGTATGATAAGGCATGACTCAAGGTATATAGTAGAATGTAGGTGATCTCAAATGTTTTGACAGTTTCTTTAGAACACTAACTTTCGAAAAGCTTACGTAGGATTTCCTACTTTACAGAACATTTTAACTTTACTTTTTGTAGAGATAGTCAAGCAGAAATACGAACAATATGTATGCAAGAAATTGGCGTTTGGATGCGTCGTTATCCAGCTATGTTTTTAGATGATAGCTACTTAAAATATGTTGGTTGGACACTTTATGATAGAATTGGTGATGTTCGTCTTCAGTGCCTTCGTGCTTTACAACCTTTGTATGAGGATCCTGCTCTCATTAATAGTCTGGAACTTTTCACTTCTCGTTTTAAATCACGTCTTGTGGATATGACACTTGATAAAGAGACTGAAGTTGCAGTTCAAGCTGTGAAACTAGTTTCGTGTATATTGAAGTGAGTCTTTAAATCTTACAGAACTATAGTCTAATCCGCAAACAATTAATACAATAAAAATGTTTTAAGATCATTTTGTTAACTTCATAGTAAATTAATTAACAAAAATGGAAAAATATATTGAACGTTAATAAACAAAGTTCAATGTATTCCATATATGGGTTTTAAACCTGACTTCTCCCTAGATGTAGTATTTACAGATTCATCATCTCCATCAAATCAGACTGATATACGACTCACGTGACTGACGTTTTGTTTTCACACTTAGTCATTTTATATTCCATCAAAGCTGAGGTGATTAAAAAAACTCGATCACTTCACTCCATTACTAGGAAAAGGTACTGATATAGTGAACGAGAACACAGGTGAGAGCAACCGAATTGTAATTAACGAAAATTACAGAGTTACTCAGTAAAATCGGAAAACCATATCGTAAGTCGTTCATTTGCAAAATATCAGTTCATCATATCGAACTTGACTGTTCCTGTTGCAAAACATCGATCCATTGTCACTATTCATGCGTTTCATGCAAATTCAATTGTGTTCTTGATCTTCCCCCATCTTCTGCTGCGAGACATTACGTTGACACTCACGTCATATACTACTTATAAGTAGCTCACACCACACTGATATGGAACAATTCCTTGATAATTAAGGCGTCTAACTTTGAGTCACCGATTTGAAGTCTACTTTATCCCCTTGGATTCAGGCATCGAAATAATAGTATCATTAGCTCTCACACTTAGGATGTGGCTTTTATCCCAGTGTCTAATAAATGAATTTACTTATTTATATTAAAAGCGTTGTCACCCGAATGCATTCATATCTTTAATTTCAAGATCATATAACGAAACCATCTATGTGCTACCACAGCATCTCATTTCTGTGTCAATACCACAACTTTATTGATTTTCGTGAATCCACTAGCTTTTTATAATGTTTTATTTAAAATGGGGAACACCACTTTTACAAGATTTGTGTTGTTAGTTTGCTTCAATCAAAAGTATCCTATTGCTTATTTATTAACCTTATTTAATTGTGTTTCTTAGGCATAGTGATTCAGTGCTTGAAGATAAAGATTGTGAAAACATATATGAATTGGTTTATTGTACTCACAGACCGTTGGCACAAGCAGCTGGTGAATTTTTAACATTAAAACTTTTTGAAGTTGATTCACATGCACCTCCTACTAGAACTAGAAAAGGAAAAAAGCGTAGTGAAAATACACCACTTATTCGTGATCTTGTGCAATTTTTTATCGAAAGTGAAGTAAGTTCGACAAAAGCAACATCAATTTTCTTAGTTTTTCCTAATTTATCATAAAATTATTGATTGTTGAAAGTTATAATTTCCCCTACAGGTGTATTTATGTTGCTTCTTTTTGAGTAATCTTATGTTGGGCAAAGTCATGAAAAAAATTGGTAGCTCAGGTATGCTGGGATTTTGTTCTCTGAGCTTGAACGACAAGTGATGATGACTTAATATAGAGTGACTAGTTCTGCATTTGCAATTTCAATTTCCGTAGTAAAGCATATTTAACGCATACTTAAACATTACTAAGTATCAACATTTTAGGTGTTTAAACGCAATTCCTATGAATATTTTGAATAAATGACACTGAGAGTCATTTCGAAAGACAGTTGACAAGCTAAATTAACACTTTTGTGCTTATTTCAATGAAAAAGAGATACAATTGTGTTTCTCAGCTAAAAGTGATGGTGATTTTTCATTTTGTCCACTTATCTGTTTTGTCTTATCGTTTTTAGTCAGATTGTTAATTTATGTAGCTGATAATTTACCTTAATTCATTTTAGTTGCATGAACATGCTACTTATTTGGTCGATAGTTTATGGGATTTATGCCCAATGCTTCGTGATTGGGAAGCTATGCTAGATTTACTCCTTGAGGAACCAGGTAGGGGTGAGGAACCTATGGATGCAAATCAAGAAACAAGTTTGATTGAAATTATGGTTTGTTGTGTTCGTCAAGCAGCAACGGGGGAATCACCAGTAGGGCGACAGGTCAGTCACTTTTGAGTTTATCTGTTGACATTTATTTTATTTACTTTATACTACGAAACATTTTGTGCAAGTGTTGTTTCGGTGTATAATAATCTATAAATCATTCATTGTCTACAGACTGGTGGCCATCATTCACATTCCAATACCAACTTATTGACTGGTGGTATGAACCTTATGGAGGCTGGCGGGCGCGGTCGAGGTGGTGGAACTACTGGCACAGGGAACAGTGCTGCACCGTCTTCCCGTGAAGCTCGTGCTCTGGCTGAAGAACGTAGTCGAATGACAGAGGCAATGATAACTGCTATACCAGCACTACTTGCTAAGTATGGAGAATCTCCTGAACGAGCTACAAATCTTCTTGCTATTCCACGACACATGGAAATGGAACTCTACACTACAGGCCGACATGAAAGACATTTGGATCTTCTACTCCAAGCTATTCAGGTACGATCACTTTTATTTCTAATAAATCATCTAGTTTAAATTTATTCTATGTAATGTCGTCTGCACACTTGATGTTTAATTTTCATATGCATGTGAAGAAGTAGTTAATACGTTTAAGGCAGAACATTCTATCTCACGCATAGTTTCTTTTACTGGCTTTAAAAGAAGTCTTCGTTTTTATCAGGTTAGTTGTTGCTTAGATTTTATATTCGATCGTCAAGTAATTAGATAAATTATTCATCAGGTTCATGTACTTGATGACCAACATGATAACTCTTGTTGCCTTCTTGCTCAAGTCCATATGGATCGAGACTCAAACCCGCGATCCTGACCAAAATTCGATTATTTTTCCCACTTGTAAGGCTAATTAAACAAAACTAAATCAAAAAATAACAAGGTTTAGTAACATCATAACCAATTGTGAGATGGTGGAGAAAATTTGTAGCTCAGCTGGATGATTGTGGTTGATTTAACCACTGAGTCATGTTGGTAGATGTAGACTATCTGGTTGGGGTCCGCGAGACGATAGTAACCGATGGTTAGAGATCTTGAAGGACGTGGCTCAAAATCGTTTGCGATGGAGCAGGTGCATCCACTCGTTGTGTTCTATGAAATTCTAATTTTCTGAATTCCTCATCACCTCTATCTTTCGCTTTCTAAATTTATCTCACTGAATTATACTTCTACTACCTCTACTACTATGGGCTTTGAAGTGACATATGCGTCTCTGTGCTAATGTGGTGTGGCAATATTAACTTATTCACATACGTACGAAGTACTTCGTTGTAACTGACTGGCTGATTTAACTAAATCCCATTCTGTAGTGATTAAACCCGATAAGTTGTGTTGGCTCATGAGCACTAATAGTATTTTGTGACATCGTACTCTTTCCAATCGATTTAAATCATTTGAAACTCACCAATACAATGCTGTTTATTTACTCTGCCAGCTTAGATGTTTTTGCCTGTATTTGTTCCATGCCGCAATTAATTGTTCAATAATCATATGTAATAATTATCTTACATAGACAAAATCTTAACTAATGTAATTTCATCACCAGGAACGATAAGCGTTGCTGATTGTTGGTTCTATAAATAAAGAGTTAATCAACTGAGTTAGTCTTACGTTTATTTAATTTATTAATGCTTTGTTTGTGGACTTGACGAATGCCATGTTTTATTAAAAGTTATTTATTATAAAACATTTCTCATTTCTAGGATATTGTAGAACGTCATACTGATCCACAAACATTATTGGCTTGTTCACGTGTTTACGAATCATTGTGTATTGATGAGCTAAGCATTGCTGCAAAGTGTCAAACTGTTCGTGGAACATTGTTGGATCGTTTGGTGGATCTTTATCGTGATGCATTCTTAAACTACTTTAATGATCAGGTTAATTTTTATATGAAAATTGTTGATTGTTGTTTATACTATAAATTTTAGTTATCTCCTTTCTATCTTTGATAAATATAGTTTTTGTTATTACTGTGATTCTTAGCAATCGCATTTGTTCTTGTAATTTGATAGGACATTCTTTAGTTTCATGTCAAGTAACATGTCAAATAGATTTTGTTGCTACAACTTTTCTGAACTTTATACGAGATGTTTTGACTCAACTATACGTATAACATCTCACCAGCAAATACATTTCAGTGCATACGCTTTTTCTGCTAATATGTATCTGCTGACATTCACTCCTATACAACTTGTTGATTTACACATCTGTTTGAGTTGATCTGAAGTGTAAGCCACTAAAAATGCTAAAGCTCTAAATTCTGTATATGGTTATTTGCTTTTAGTAGTAGTAGTCTATCAACTGGGTCATTTAATTTGTTTTTTTTTCGTCCTGAAAAATTAGAGATGTAAATATCACCTTTATATGTTAGTATTATCTTTTCACTTTTTAGGGAGAGGAACCTGATCAGGATGACGAGTTTCACTTATTAGCTGCATTGAAACGAATCTATGCGTTTTACGCGTGAGTCCTAAATTTTTTTTATCCTTTTGTAAGCATACTATTCTTATACTGCGGTGTTATATTTACTAAAAGGGGGATAGTTATGAATAAAAATCTTACTGTTATATACAGCTACTTCACTTCATGACTTTATCTTGAAAATAAAAGTTCACCACTTGAAATTATATAACTCTGTCGATATTATCATTATTATTTACGACGGTTAGAGAAAAATGAACATTCCATTGCGTTATATAGTCCTGCTCTTCACGTCTCTAAACTCCATCTTCGGCTAAATTTAAGTAAGCTGATATTTTCATTCATATAGATGACTTCCAGTAGTAGTTGCTTAATCTAGCCTGTCTTTATAACTCGTCTGACATCAGTGCTTAATCTTTTAGTATCAGTTTAGTCAACTGGGTATTATTTATAAAGCATTGTTTACTAAAACTAATCACGTTAGAGAATTTTATTCATATGACATCGGTTACATTTTGAATGCTTTCAAATAATTCAGAGGCTATTCAACAAAATGGCTTTTTGCAGAGATTTCTACAACGTTATATATACTCATGAATCCATAAGCCTGATCTTTAAACCACACGTTTTTTTATTAAAACTTGTGATATTATCACGTTTTCCCAACCTAAATAAAGTATGGTTCGGACCTTCAGCTCAGCGTTTTACTTAAGCCACTTACAATAAAAGTTGTTAAAGTGACCACACTATCCTAGAATCTTGATTCTGATCGTTTTCATTCACTAATATATGATGTCGTACAGCACTATAAACCTTCTGTGGCACTATTTAGTCAGATACATTCCGCATGAAACTCGTGTTTAACTGTCCTCGAAATAAACATTTTTTTGTTATATCTGTACTAATAAACTTAATTATTTCAGTCATCATCTTAATTGTGTTATCACACTACTGCTAACGCGATACTTATTATGGACATCCATTTCTATTTTTCCGTATCTAAATTAAATTTTTATTTTTCAATTTTACCGTACATTTTTGCTGTCATCTAAGACTTGTTTAGAATCTGGACACTAATCAGATTCATTGCTAGTTATAAGCCACAATCTAATATGCAGCAGAATTTCTTTACATTCCTATCTCATTTAAATGCTGTATGAAACAGTAGAATCCTTGTAAAATTTTGAGTGTGAAATGACTACTGGTGGCGGTTGTAGAATTTATCGAAAAAAAATTTACAGAACCTCATATTTACCCAAAGATTTATGTGATATTATTTTCTAAATAATTCTAGTTGTCACGATCTTTCTGGATTGGATTTATGGGATAGTCTTATCAGGATTGCACAATCAGGAAATGATGCCAATGGTGAGATTGTAGCTCAAGCTGTTAGTTGTTGTTCTAAAGCTCTATTATGGAATCTTGCCAGAATTGGAGAAGCTGATGCGGATAAAGTAAGTTTAAATTAATTATTTTCACATTCTTTTTCCTTGCCGATTTCACTACAATATTTTTTTTGACTACTATTTTACAGAACAGTACATTAGTTTGATTAATGTTTGTCTCTTCTGTTGTGGTTTTTTTCCGATGAAGTTGTTTTTGTTTGGTGAAATGATGTTCGAATGATTGATTTCTTGTGTTGTGTATCCTGAATGACATGGCTCGAAACCGTTTGCAATGGCGCCGGTGCATTTATTCTTTGTGTTCTCTCAAATCCTAATCTTCTGGATTCATTAACACCTCTAGTTTTGTCTTTCTAACCTTATCTCACTGAATCATACTTTTTGAATAATATCTTCTAATCCTAACCTCTACTATCGGATTTGAATTGACAATTATATCTCTGTGCCAATATGTGGTATGGCAACATGAACTGATGTACTCAAGTACGAAGTTCTACGTTGCATCTGACTGTTGTGTACAACTATCCACTACCCTGTTTAAGAACGCCGGTTTTCGGAATGTTTCTTTTTCACTACTACTCACACTCTTTATACAGCTCACTGCTTTCTCCTACTCGTACCAGTGTCCATTTACTATTCTTGTTTACAAAGCACATCTATTTGGAGTTATACTTTGTAATTATTTACTTTCTTTATAATTTTTATTTTGATGAAACTTCGTTTGATTCTAATAACACTAAGCTTTGATTTTAAGATTCATCAATTTTGAATTTTTTACTCCAGTTACTCTTTATCTCCTTTTTTCGTTTTGATTAACATTTGTATTTCATTGTTTCTCTTTTCAGGCAGACTTGAATAAACTACGAAGACAGTTAAATCTCTATATGGACGTATGCATTGGTTACTTAGATCATTCATGCAAACGATTAGCATCAGAATCATTTCTATCCATTTGTGATTTGTTAGTTGTTTTCTCACGTCATCTTTCTACTCATTTGCCAAATTTGAAATCTATCATTTATACAGCTGACAGAGATTTAGAACTCAAGCTGACCAATTTCTTAGAGCAACGAGTTTTTGTTGATGATGATGATGTAAGTTTTTTTCATTTTCCAACTAATTTCTTGTAGTATTTTTTTCTGAATTCGAATCTCTGTACCGTCACTCTATGTTATTGGTTGTTTTGTAGCTGTATATTAAAAATGTAAAGGGCGTCACCATGCCCAGGTTCGAAACCCCCCCTGTTCGGACGTACTTCGGTTTTGTTAATGTTATAACATTAACAAAACCGAAGTACGTCGAACAGGGGGGTTCGAACCTGGGGCATGGTGACGCCTTTACATTTTAATATACAGCTACAAAACAATCAATACATAGGGTGACGGTACAGAGATTCGAATTCAGAAAAAAATACTTTAAGAAATTAGTTGGAAAATGAAAAAAACTTACATCATCGTCATCAACAAAAACCCGTTGCTCTAAGAAATTGGTCAGCTTGAGTTCTAAATCTCTGTCAGCTGTATAAATGATAGATTTCAAATTTGGCAAATGAGTAGAAAGATGACGTGAGAAAACAACTAACAAATCACAAATAGACAGAAATGATTCTGATGCTAATCGTTTACATGAATGATCTAAGTAACCAATGCATACGTCCATATAGAGATTTAACTGTCTTCGTAGTTTATTCAAATCTGCCTACAAAGAGAGACAATGAAACAGAAATGTTAATCAAAACAAAAAAAGGAGATAAATAGTAACTGGAGTAAGAAATTCAAAATTGGTGAATCTCAAAATTAAAGCTTAGCGTTATCAGAATCAAACGAAGTTTCAATAAAGAATGTGAGTAGTAGTGAAAAAGTAACATTCCGAAAACCGGCCTTCTTAAACAGGGTAGTGGATAGTTGTAAACAACACGAGAAATCAATCATTCGAATATCAATTCACCAAACAAAAACAACTCCATCGGGAAAAAAAACACAACAGAAGAGACAAACATTAATCAAACTAATGCACTGTTCTGTAAAATAGTAGTCAAAAAAAATATTGTAGTGAAATCGGTAAGGAAAAAAAATGTGAAAATAATCAATCTGAACTTACTTTGTCCGCATCAGCCTCTCCAATTCTGGCAAGATTCCATAATAGAGCTTTAGAACAACAACTAACAGCTTGAGCTACAATCTCACCATTGGCATCATTTCCTGATTGTGCAATCCTGATAAGACTATCCCATAAATCCAATCCAGAAAGATCGTGACAACTAGAATTATTTAGAAAATAATATCACGTAAATCTTTGGGTAAATATGAGATGCTGCAAATTTTTTTTTCGATAAATCCTACAACCACCACCAGTAGGCATTTCACAATATCACAAATTTTACAGGGATTCTACTGTTTCATACAGGAGATGGACGTAACTCTAAACTGTAAATAAATTCTGCTGCATATTAGATTGCAGTTTATTACGAAAAGATTGATTACAATGAGTTCGACTAGTGTCCAGATTCTAAACAAGTCTTAGATAACAGCAAAAATGTACGATAAAATATAAAGTATGAAGCAGAAAAATTTAATTTAGGTAAGGAAAGATGGAAACGGATGTCCATAATGAGCATAGTGTCAGCCGTAGTGTACATAGGTTTTCAGGAGTGACAACACAATTAAGATGAAGACCGAAATAATTAAGTTTATTAGTACAGATATGACAAAAAAATGTTTATTTCGAGGATAGCTAAACACGAGTTTCATGCAGAATGTATCTAACTAAATAGCACCATAGGTTTATCGTGTTGTTCGACATCATATATTAGGGAAACAAAAGGATCAGAATCAAGATTCTTGAATAGTGATCACTTTAACAACTATGATCGTAAGTGGCTTAAGTAAAACGCTGAATTGAAGGTCCGAACCATACTTTATTTAGGTTGGTAAAACGTGATAATATCACAAACATTAATAAGAAATGTGTGGTTCAAAGATTAGGCTTATGCACTCATGAGTATATGTACGTTGTAGAAATCTCTGCAAAAAACCACTTTGTTGGATAGCCTCTGAATTATTTGAAAGCGTGAATGTTCAGTTTTCTCTGACCGTCGTAAATAATAATAATAACAATGACAGAATTAAATAATTCCAAGTGGCGAATTTTTAAGATAAAGTCATGAAGTGAAGTAACTGTATATAACAGTAAGAACTTTATTCATAGCTGTCCTCCTTTTAGTAAATATAACAGCGCAGTATAATAATAGTCTGCTTACAAAAGGATAAATACATTTAGAACTCACGCGTAAAACGCATAGATTCGTTTCAATGCAGCTAATAAGTGAAATTCATCATCTTGATCAGGTTCCTCTCCCTAAAAAGTGAAAAGATATTACTAACATTATATGGATGATATTTACATCTCTAGTTTTACACGACGAAAAAAAAAACAAATTAAACGACCCAATTGATAAACGACTACTACTAAAAGCAAATAACCAACCATATACAGAATTTAGAGCTTTAATATTTTTAGTGGCTTACACTTAAGATCAACTCAAGCAGATGTGTAAATCAACCGGTTGTATAGGAGTGAATGTGAGCAGATACATATTAGCAGAAAAAGCGTATGCACTGAAATGTATTTGCTGGTGAGATGTTATACAGTATGGTTGAGTCAAAACATCTCGTATAAAGTTCAGAAAAGTTGTAGCGAAAAAAATCTATTTGACATGAAATTAAAGAATGTCCTATCAAATTACAAGAGCAAATGAGATTGCTAAGAATCCCAGTAATTACAAAAACTATATTTATATGTATTTATCTATGATAGAAAGGAGATAACTAAAATTTATGGTATAAACACAATCAGCAATTTTCATATAAAAATTAACCTGATCATTAAAGTAGTTTAAGAATGCATCACGATAAAGATCCACCAAACGATCCAACAATGTTCCACGAACAGTTTGACACTTGGCAGCAATACTTAGCTCATCAATACACAACGATTCGTAAACACGTGAACAAGCCAATAATGTTTGTGGATCAGTATGACGTTCTACAATATCCTAGAAATGAGAAATGGTTTATGATAAATACTTTTAGTGAAACATGACATCGTCAAATCCACAAACAAAGCACTAATAAATTAAATAAACGTAAGACTAACTCAGTTGATTAACTCTTTATTTATAGAACAACAATCATCAAGGCTTATCGTTCCTGGCGATGAAATTACATTAGTTAAGATTTTGTCTATGTAAGATAATTATTACATATGATTATTGAACAATTAATTGCGGCATGTAACAAATACACACAAAAACATCTAACCTGGCAGAGTAAATAAACAGCATTGTATTGGTGAGTTTCAAATGAGCCAACACAACATATCGGGTTTAATCACTACAGAATGGGATTTAGTTAAATCAGCCAGTCAGTTACAACGAAGTACTTCGTACGTATGTGAATAAGTTAATTTTGCCATACCACACTTCAAATCCCATAGTAGTAGAGGTAGTAGAAGTATAATTCAGTGAGATAAATTTAGAAAGCTAAAGGTAGAGGTGATGACGAAATTAGATTAGATTTTCATAGAACACAACGAGTGGGTGCACCTGCGCCATTACAAACGATTTTGAGCCATTCCATTCAAGCGCTCTAACCATAGGTTACTATCATCTCGCGGACCCCAACCAGGTAGTCTACATCTACCAACATGACTCAGTGGTTAAATCAACCACAATCATCCAGCTGAGCTACAAATTTTCTCCACCATCTCACAATTGGTTATGATGTTACTGAACCTTATGTTGTTTTTTGATTTAGTTTTGTTTAATTAGCCTTACAAGTGGGAGAAACAATCGAATTTTGGTCAGGATCGCGGGTTTGAGTCTCGATCCATATGGACTTGAGCAAGGAGGCAACAAGAGTCATTATGCTAGTCATCAAGTACATGAACCTGATGAATAATTAATCTAATTACTTGACGATCGAATATAAAATCCTAGCAAAAACTAACCAGATCAAAAAGGAAGACTTCTTTTAAAGCAAGTAAAAGAAACTATGCGTGAGATAAAATGTTCTGCCTTAAACGGATTAACTACTTATTCACATGTATATGAAAATTAAACATCAAGTGTGCAGACGACATTACATAGAATAAATTTAAACTAGGTTATTTATTAGAAATAAAAGTGATCATACCTGAATAGCTTGTAGTAGAAGGTCCAAATGTCTTTCATGTCGGCCTGTAGTGTAGAGTTCCATTTCCATGTGTCGTGGAATAGCAAGAAGATTTGTAGCTCGTTCAGGAGATTCTCCATACTTAGCAAGTAGTGCTGGTATAGCAGTTATCATTGCTTCTGTCATTCGACTACGTTCTTCAGCCAGAGCACGAGCTTCACGGGAAGACGGTGCAGCACTGTTCCCTGTGCCAGTAGTTCCACCACCTCGACCGCGCCCACCAGCCTCCATAAGGTTCATACCACCAGTCAATAAGTTGGTATTGGAATGTGAATGATGGCCACCAGTCTGTAGACAATAAATGATTTATAAATTATTATACACCGAAACAACACATGCACAAAATGTTTCGTAGTATAAAGTAAATAAAATAAATGTCAACAGATAAACTCAAAAGTGACTGACCTGTCGCCCTACTGGTGATTCCCCAGTTGCTGCTTGACGAACACAACAAACCATAATTTCGATCAAACTTGTTTCTTGATTTGCATCCATAGGTTCCTCACCCCTGCCTGGTTCTTCAAGGAGTAAATCTAGCATAGCTTCCCAATCACGAAGCATTGGGCATAAATCCCATAAACTATCGACCAAATAAGTAGCATGTTCATGCAACTAAAAGGAATTAAGGTAAATTATGAGCTACATAAATTAACAATCTGACTAAAAACGATAAGACAAAACAGATGAGTGGACAAAATGTAAAATCACCATCACTTTTAGTTGAGAAACACAATTGTATCTCTTTTTCATTGAAATAAGCACAAAAGTGTTAATTTAGCCTGTCAACTGTTTTTCGAAATGATCCTCAGTGTCATTTATTCAAAATATTCATAGGAACTGCGTTTTAACACCTAAAATGTTGATAATTAGTAATGCTTAAGTATGCGTTAAATATGATTAACTACGGAAATTGAAATTGCAAATGCAAAACTAGTCACTCCATATTAAGTCATCATCACTTTTCGTTCAAGCTCAGAGAAAAAAATCCCATCATACCTGAGCTACGAATCTTTTACATCACTTTGCCCAACATAAGATTACTCAAAAAGAAGAAACATAAATACACCTGTAGAGAAAATTACAACTTCCAACAATCAATAATTTTATGATAAATTAGGAAAAACTAAGAAAATTGATGTTGCTTTTGTCGAACTTACTTCACTTTCGATAAAAAATTGCACAAGATCACGAATAAGTGGTGTATTTTCACTACGCTTTTTTCCTTTTCTAGTTCTAGTAGGAGGTGCATGTGAATCAACTTCAAAAAGTTTTAATGTTAAAAATTCACCAGCTGCTTGTGCCAACGGTCTGTGAGTACAATAAACCAATTCATATATGTTTTCACAATCTTTATCTTCAAGCACTGAATCACTATGCCTAAGAAACACAATTAAATAAGGTTGATAAATAAGCAAAATGATACTTTTGATTGAAGCAAACTAACAACAACACGAATCTTGTAAAGGTGGTGTTCCCCATTTTAAATAAAACATTATAAAAAAGCTATTGGATTCACGGAAATTAATAAAATTGTGTTATTGACACAGAAATGAGATGCTGTGGTAGCACAAAGATGAATACATTATATGATCTTGACATTAAAGATATGAATGCATTCGGGTGACAACGCTTCTAATA
The DNA here is from genome assembly GCA_944470395.2 of Schistosoma turkestanicum. Lineage (NCBI taxonomy): Eukaryota > Metazoa > Platyhelminthes > Trematoda > Strigeidida > Schistosomatidae > Schistosoma > Schistosoma turkestanicum. The sequence goes on from OX103979.1 coordinate 66,052,592, forward strand.
TAAATAAGTAAATTCATTCATTAGATACTGGGATAAAAGCCACATCCTAAGTGTGAGAGCTAATGATACTATTATTTCGATGCCTGAATCCAAGGGGATAAAGTAGACTTCAAATCGGTGACTCAAAGTTAGACGCCTTAATTATCAAGGAATTGTTCCATATCAGTGTGGTGTGAGCTACTTATAAGTAGTATATGACGTGAGTGTCAACGTAATGTCTCGCAGCAGAAGATGGGGGAAGATCAAGAACACAATTGAATTTGCATGAAACGCATGAATAGTGACAATGGATCGATGTTTTGCAACAGGAACAGTCAAGTTCGATATGATGAACTGATATTTTGCAAATGAACGACTTACGATATGGTTTTCCGATTTTACTGAGTAACTCTGTAATTTTCGTTAATTACAATTCGGTTGCTCTCACCTGTGTTCTCGTTCACTATATCAGTACCTTTTCCTAGTAATGGAGTGAAGTGATCGAGTTTTTAAATCACCTCAGCTTTGATGGAATATAAAATGACTAAACGCGAAAACAGAACGTCATTCACGTGAGTCGTATATCAGTCTGATTTGATGGGGATGACGAATCTGTAAATACTACATCTAGGAAGAAGTCAGGTTTAAAACCCATATATGGAATACATTGAACTTTGTTTATTAACATTCAATATATTTTTCCATTTTTGTTAATTAATTTACTATGAAGTTAACAAAATGATATTAAAACATTTTTATTGTATTAATTGTTTGCGGATTAGACTATAGTTTTGTAAGATTTAAAGACTCACTTCAATATACACGAAACGAGTTTCACAGCTTGAACTGCAACTTCAGTCTCTTTATCAAGTGTCATATCCACAAGACGTGATTTAAAACGAGAAGTGAAAAGTTCCAGACTATTAATGAGAGCAGGATCCTCATACAAGGGTTGTAAAGCACGAAGGCACTGAAGACGAACATCTCCAATTCTATCATAAAGTGTCCAACCAACATACTTTAAGTAGCTATCATCTAAAAACATAGCTGGATAACGACGCATCCAAACGCCAATTTCTTGCATACATATTGTTCGTATTTCTGCTTGACTATCTCTACAAAAAGTAAAGTTAAATTGTTCTGTAAAGTAAGGAATCCTAATTAAGATTTTCGAAAGTTAGTATTCTAAAGAAACTGTCAAAACATTTGAGATCACCTACATTTTACCATATACCTTGAGTTATGCCTTGTCATAAGGTAAAACACTTTGGTATAAAGCACTTTGTACTTTTTTGAATAACTTGCCCAGAAGAAATAAAAGAAAGAGACCTAAACAGCCGTCCTTGGAAAAATACTGACACAGACAAAGAACTACATTCCCAACAATAAACTACATTGTAACCCGATTTCGTAATAATCGAGATAGGGAAGAAAGCGTTAGTTAGTCTAATCAAAACACCTTGTAACACGTTTAGGTGTCAGCTAACTTCATGAACCAGATTTACATCTGATTCTGGTTATAGGGTTTTGTATTTCTACAGATAATTCAACCAGGGTGAGACATCCAACTGACGACAGTCTCAGACATTGTAACTGCAGTACAAACTCGTTGAAAAAAAATTGCCTACTTGCTTAAAGATCTTGATGGTCTTATAGAAATTAAAGAATGAAGCAAACGGACTGACAGTAAACAGATCTCAGTGGAATATTGATGATATTATTGAGAAATGCTAACACCAAACTAATCATTTTGTAAACATTTTATAAAGTCAAAACAACATTATATTAAATTAATTAACTCTATACACACAAGCTTATTCGTTAACATGTTTAGGGATTGATTTTTGTGCAAAGATAACATCGTATTAGTTTCCAACAAAAAAGAAATAAGCGAGAAGAATGAAACAAGTTACTTTTTAAAAACCCAACATCAAAGTCCTGAACGTTAAATTTACCTGTAACGATGGACAAATACACCTTTGAAAATGTATACAAGCATATTTTTCACCTCCTCCATATTCTCTTCCAATTCTTGTCGACGTTGCATTAACACTTCCAGTCGATCAGAAGCACGTCGATTCTGCACTTTTGATCTTTCCGCTTCATACTGACGTTGTGTATTATCCCTGTTGATACTGACATTTAAAGCAACATCAACAAGAGCAGTCATCATTTTCATAGCAGCTAATGTACTAGTATGTCTAAATGCTCGAACCTATGTATAAAGAGTATTTAAGTAGAAAAGTTTATTCATTATTAACAGTGATTGATTATTAAGTGGACACAAAGAAAAGGCAAACATACATTTAAATTTGAATGAAAATAGTTGCATTTAATGTTTTTATTAAGAACCTGCAAATGGTGATAACAAAAATACATTTCTATCGACACCAGTTTTTACACTATCATTAAAAACACTGTATATAGGTAATTTCTAAGTAGTACAACAACTTACTTGTGAGTCAGTAAGACCTGTCAATAGAGAGATTACTTGGTCAATCATGCATTGGTCGTAAATTATGCTATATTGACATTGTCGGATTAATACTTGGATGAATTCAACAAAATTTGAACGAAAACGTTTCCAAACTGGACTTGATTGTATAAGTGGATATTCACCTGAGTCTTCATCAAACTCTTCAGTCATTCGACGAATAATATCAGCATGTGACAAGCGACTATACATTTCCGGTGTTACTTTTCCTATAATGAGAAAAAAGATTTATCTTTAAGAAGTTAAAATCCATAGTTTAAACGTTTAAATCAATGAAGCGACAAGTTAGGGCTCACAAATACGTTGTTGTTGTTGAGGTCAGTAGGAATTCTGGATTGTATTTTGAATGAATGAATGAAGCGCTTTTTACACAACGAAGGCTTTTGGTACTCCTTATACCTTAGTCTAGTTAGGTCTTGAAGATACTTTAGTAAACCGTAGTTGTTGTACAAGAGAAAATTGGCAGTGATGAAAAATACTTATGTATTCTCCTGTTTTTAGTTCTGTCAAATATCACCAGTAAGTTAAATGACGATTTTATATTAAAAGTAACTCCGAAAGGTAAATCAACTGTACAGGTCTATGTCTAGATTTTAAAAATTGCCTAGTAGGAAAAGCTTTTATTCAGTAAAAAGGAAGGGGCAAGTTTATCAACCGAGTCACATTAATAAATGGCTTTAAAAAGTGATTGAAAAGATTTATAAGAATAAAAAGTATTCTTGAACTGTTATATTTTACAGGTATATTTTGTGCTACTTCAAATTTGTACAGTAGTAGTTTAGTGAACAATGCATTTGGTTTTTAAATACTGGGTGGGGGAATCCAGAGTTTAATCTAATTTAGATTTAGGGGGCAGACTTTACGAACTGCTGAGAACACCCTTAAAAATACTTATTATCATTACCCAAATATCTCATATTGATCGTTTAACGGCAATCATTAGTCTCAATCAATTCCCTTAGTTTTTTCATGCTTTTGTCAGTAGTTCTAAACAGCTGATTTTTGGCTGGTTTCTTTTTCTCAAAACATAAGTCGTTTACGAAGGATAATCTTTCCTTTTTGACTAGTGCTAGCTTGTGTATTTGTCGTCCAACTTATTTAGTCACGTTAGATTCGCTCAAGCGTCAGTTATATCCCAGCTGCATTGTTTCCAGCTTGAAGGGTAACATTCTCACACAAAATGTATACAGAAACTGCTTAACCAATGATATATATATATATATATATAGTAGTACACAAAACCTCACCTTTGCAACCACTACATGAAATAAAGAACTGGATCAACTCCAACATAGCAGGCTCACGATTTGTTTTGTATTGTTCAATCCAATCATCAACCACTGTTTGTGGAGCTACTCTTCCCGACCGTATAGCTCCATAAAGAGTATGTTCATCTTCGTCAAGTAGGGTTCCAGCACCTACAACATTGGGGAAAAATAATTGTATTACATATAAAAAGCAAAAAACAGTGCAAGTTGCACTATGACACTGACTCTTCAAATATTGAATGCTACACAGTGGTTTTGGTTGCAAGGAAAGAATGTGAAAAACGAAAAAGATTGAGATGAGGAAATTGGAAGCTCAATATTTTTCGTCATAAACCCATAACAAAAGATACAGGAATTTAACGGGTCTACTCAAGAACAAGAAATCAATTGAGGGAACAAATATTTACATAATTTAAAAGAAACATGTGACTTACCGATATCAAAAGTTGGATGGGTTGGAGGTCTTCCCCGACGCTTTTTGACTGGAGGTACATAGGGAGCTGAAGGTGCTTGAAAACCAGTGGGAGCGTGAGGATGTTGATTACCAGAATGGTGGATATCATTACCTCCGGAAGCACTGTTGTTTAGTTGCATGGGTAAATGGTGTCCTGGATACTGAGAATTAGACAATTCAGTTGTGTGGGCGGCTGCTTGTGTATTTTGCATTTGGGATGAATCTCCATGATAAGGATATACAGGTTGTTGTAGATGAGATGTATGAGTGAGGACATGGGATTGGTCTTGCAGGTGATAGGCAGAAGTGTTGTAACCATCTTTGGAGATGGGTGGAGAATGATGCGATCCATGATGATCTATAGGAGAATATCGAGGATTTGAAGTGACAGTGGGATTATTAGACTGCAAAGGATGAGGAATTTGTTGGTGGGCCGGTATCTGGACGCGCATTTGATTTACCTGGTTAAGAGGGCTTGTATCGTGATTCGAGTGCGACTTTGTTAACCGTTCATTACTGTCATATACTTAAATAAATAGGAACGAGGGAAAAACGTTTAGAAAAATGAGATATATTTAGCATAACTGATAATAATGAACTCTTCACACTAGACTAAAAAACGGATTTTAAATGTAGTAATGAGGAAGATAACAGTATTGAGTGGTAAATTAAGCTTTTTATTAATTAATGTAACTCAATAGTAAAGTCTTTTGTGAATAAGTCAAAGCAAGGCTGACTCACAGATTACCCAACTATATAGACCGAAAAAGTGGAAGAGTTAATCAAGGTTTAGATCCAATTGTAAAGTATCCAGACAAACTCAACGACTACTGAGCAACGGGCACAACAATACATGTAATAGTCATCAATTTCATTTAAGGATTTTGCATTTTGAAATGTAAATCAACGAGTGAAGCAAAATTTGGAAATAAAGTTGATTAGTTTGAATGGACAACTAACCAGGCAAAGAATGCTTAAAGAGTTGTGGCTTTGCGTTTTGGAATTTAGGATTATTTACTGGGTTATGGGTCTACAGTTTCCCCCACCCGCTACCCCATAAATAACCACATCTTATCCTCCAGATACTATATATGGTAGGTTAGGAATACATAAGCCCAGGTTAGTGAGTTGCATTTTGTTTAGTATCTGATAAACTGATATTCACGCTTCAATGATAGGGGGCTGAATTATTATTCACTTAAGTATTAACACGTAGAACACTGATTAAGGCATTTAAGTCCTACTTTGATTGGGGCAACCAGATAGATTTACTTGCCTGCAAGAATATGACTTGGAGCTGCCTACATGAATTCGAAATTGATAATCGAGTTACTTCACCATGTTTTAACAAAAATCGTCAAATGAATTTCCTTACAGGTCGTTTTCGATATGATCAAATTGATTAACTAACCGACGCTCTGTATTTCAAACTTCGCATTTATTTCAGAATTTCCTTACTCGACTTCATTACATGGAAGACTTGCAAGAATATATACTGCTCAATTATATATGGTATTAGCGATCACGTCTTGCATAATCGTATCCAAAGTACTGAGCTATAACACTGTTTCGTACTTTTCATGCTCTGAATTCATTCTTGTCCAACTACAGTTTCCAGTCCTTGGTCTTTTTGTTTTCGATGCTACTGTTGTTCCTGACTATTCCATTCACCTTTATAATTATAATTCATCATACTAAAGTAATAAAACAACTTCGATTAACGCAGATTTGTCACATGCTATATGGTGATTAAGACTGAACTGGGTAAATAATTCAACTTTTATCAGTATCACCAGTAAAATTAGATGGTAAATACCAACCACTTTTAGCTTTGGAGATTTTTTCGTTCGTCAAACCCACTGATGCAAATTAAACATCTTAAGTTATAACACGCTGTGTTTAAATTATCCTGCCTGTGTCAGCAAACAATGAAGCTGTGTCAGTTTAGTCATCCACAGCACAATAAGACAGAAAATCATAGCACGCCACAGTGGGGATGAACAACCTAAAATGGCACTAGTTGATTAGAAAAACAATACACAACTTCAGAACTCTAAAAATGAGGTCGAGATTCTTATCACTAACAAAAAAAACTTTAAAAATTGCCGACTGACTCTGGTGTTGTCTTTTGATCAGCTTCTAAATACACTGATACGATTGATGGTGGAGAGTCCGCTCTTCATCTCGAAATGCTCTCATATGGGCATTGACAGGGAAGTCTTACTCACTGACTTCCAGCACCGGAGTGCTGTTTAAGAAATTGAGAGGACGAAAGTGAATTCCCGGTGTGTAAACCGAGTTGGTGGGTACGGGGGATTCACATAGAGGTGGAGAACCCTGATTTCATGCATATTATATTACGTTAATTTTCTCTTTTCTTCATTTACAATTATCATCTTATAACTATTTAAACTTTTATTTTATTGACCTTTTATTAATCTTCATTTAAATTCTCACTATTCTATCAAAACAATTTATTAATTTCTGACCACCAGATACCATGGGACTACACTTCTTAACGTTGGTCCACTGCCTTATTGGATTAGACCTCCAGACCAAAGGCTGAGGAATACCCCCGTAAGAAAACCACCTGCTTTGGGGCACCTGAGCAGTATGCCAACTCACAAATCCAACGATTTGTGTGACGCATTTATATTTCAGTTCCCTTTTGTACCTGTTTGCACTTAAATAAGTGTCTTTTGGTCATTCAGACCAGCTCGTCATTAATAACCAAGTAAATATCGATCAATGTGATAACAGTCCCACAATGCTCTCATATGGTCACGCGTATATAGCCACAGCCACCGAAGTCCTACTTACACTGTCAGCATAAGCGCCATGATTGGATTCTGTAAAATTAACGAAATCTGCTTTTTGACGACCACTAAAATCAATGTTGTCTGTTATAGATTGCGTTCAGCATTATACTGTTGAGTATACCTAGTAGCACTACACTTCTACTTATTTTATGGCTGTGAAATGTGGCCTCTAAACTAGACAGTACTTGTATCTAGCCCCAGATGTCCTCGAAAAATTCTTCGAGGACCGTCAAGTTAGCTATCCGAAGGTTAGACACAGTACTTGGTAAGAATGGCAAGTTGACTGAGATGATGAGGGCATATTACGTATACCCATCCACCAACTACCTCAACGAGCTACGAAAGCTGAAGAGTGGGTTGGAATCAAACTAGAGACGGCAGCAAAAAAACACGATATTAGCCTAGTAGTAACAACAAATGCTGGTTAGAATACTATACCTGGTTAGTTAATTTAAATAATAAGACATAAATGGTCAAACTTATCATGGCATGAAACGTCTTATCCCGATCTCTGTAAAACATCTCGGTCAGTCATCAGTCAGTTACAACGTAGAACTTGGTACGTACGTACATCAGTTCAAGTTGCCAGTAATCGGAAAGTTTAGGGTTCGAAGATATTATTCAAGAAGTAGTATCTAGTGAAATAAACTTAACACGAAAAAGATAACGGTGATGAGGAACTCCGAAGGTTAGGATTTGAGAGGACATAATGAATGAATGCACCATTGCAAGCGGTTTTGAGCCATGTCATTAGGGGTCTCTAAACATCCTTTACCATCATCTCGCGGGCCCCAACCAGGTAGTCGACACCTACTAACATGACTCAACTCAGTTATCAGTAACTGCATGAATTTGCGCTATGTTTTGTTTTAGCCACCCCTAGGCTTCTTCCCACCTATTCCTACATCACAAAACATAGCTCGATGAGGCAGCCGGTGGTTAGGCATACACAACACATGTCCCAACCACCTCAACTGGTGAAGTTTCAATACATCATCTATTGATCTGCCATCCTTACCTAGGACCCGTTTCCTAAAGACAGCATTGCCTACTCGGTTGTTCCATGATACGCGAGCATTGCTTTGAAGACATATGATAGAAAACCAGCAACCTACGAATATCTACTACTCCGACTGGCCATGTTTCACAGCCCTAATGTAGGACGGAGCAGACTGCTGCGCAATACACTCAACCTTTGTTTAGCAGACGGATATCTTTGTCTATTATTCCAGCTATCATCGCTCGTTACGGTTGTCGGTGGATGAGCATACGTAATATGCCCTAATCATCCTACTCGATTTGACATCCTTACCATGTACTCTGTCTAAACTCTGGATAGCTAACTTGATGTTCCCTGTAGCCTCTCT
>OX103979.1:66061468-66077013 GCA_944470395.2 Schistosoma turkestanicum
GTTAATGGTATAATATCATTAGTGCTCACACTTAGATTGTGGTTCATATTTAGTTGACTCTATATATATGATAAGTTGATTTCAATTCTTTTACGTATTAAAATATTTTTGTGATACAATCAACTTCATCATGTAAAGTGAGAGTTTGTTAATAATCAAGATTTATAACACTCATTACTATCTTAATGTAGGATGAGATGATTCTATTTATATAACGAATTTTTTAAACAGACAAATACGTAAAAATGATGTATTTAAGTAATTTCTATTACTTTTCAATCATTCAGTGAATGATTGTAGGATTGTAGTCACGTTTATATTTCATAAGTTAAATTTTAACCAAACATGTTAATTAAGAATTGTTTCCATTTCTAGGAAGAGGATGATGAAAATGTCAAATTTGAATCACTTCATGAAAGGCGTACACAATTAGCTGCATTTTTTAAACTAGTAATATATAATTTAATACCGATAAGAGCAGCTGCTCCAATTTATAAATATTATATTCGATCTTTCAATGATTTTGGCGATATTATGAAATCAACATTAGCTAAAGCACGTGAAATTAATCGAGTGCATACTGCTCGTATGATTGCCCATTGTTTAGAGTTGTGTTATTTACAAGTAGAAGCAGCTTCTAATGTAAGTGCTTATTACTTATTGTCGATCGAATTGTTCATACTTTTACTCTTTTTTTTTATTTATTTTACTTCTACAAATCAGATAACTTGAATTTTTTTTAGTAATCTACTTCAGTATGCTTGCTAGTAGTTAGTAGGATGCGTCGTTATTTTAACTTTTCCAGTCAGTTGTCCATTTATTTTTGTCACTATCATCTCCACCTTGGTCAGTCAGTATTATAGTGAGTGTCATAATCTAACAAAAGAAGACACAATATTTTCCATTTGTCAAATTACATGTTTTGTACTTTTCAAGTAACAAAAATAAAACTGGCTTACTTACGATCGATCACATTCGCTTGTCTGTTTGGTGTATTTCATATAAGGATCTTTTTTTCTGTGGTCATTATGCAAATTGTTTCTAGTTAGTTTGTGACAAGCTTAAATTTGTTAGTCTTCAAACTTGACGGGACTCTATGATATACCAAAACTCGTCCTTAAATAGAAACTATTGGTTAACCTATTTTCGTATCTGGCTGCATCATAACTCTGAACTTCTGATCTGAGCGTAGTTATACTCTAAGATTGACGTTGTGATAATACATGAGCATAAAACAACACAGAAACCTTTTCGTTGTATTTCAGCAAATTTTAAGCATACTGTTTTAATAATCTTAATTTGATTCACATTAACTAACGAAGGAAAAGGTAAGTAAATAAGAATATGTGCTAGGACTATGATGTCCAAAATAAACTTGAAGATATTCAATCTAATTTTTTGGCGGATAAGAATTAAAGGTTAATACTACTGTGTTGAAGAAAGAAGGAAAATAAAGAGTAGTTCTTTGGTGCTGCAGTCGGTTTATGTTTCGTTGTTTAGAACCTTCAAGTACAAATTATAAACTAAACTAAAGATCTACACTTCCTTGAAAAACTCGAATCACTGAATTCTATCTTTTGTTGTCTTGTTAGTAGTAGTCTTTTTCCAATTTATTCCGATCATATCCAAAACTATAGGACCAAAAAGGCAATAGCTGAACGTTCATCACACATCTGTGCCGTTTCAACCGATAAAGGTTCACCATTTATACCCAGCACCTTAAAGTTTAATTTAAAGTAAGTATGACACATTCGATTGTTTCACCGTACGTTGATTGTTTTACGTTGAAATTTTTGTAAAATTGCGAAGAGAAATTTGTAGGTTACATATTCCTATTTACATTAGATTTTATAATGAATTGATGGGTAGTTTGTTTTTTTTTCGTTTGTAGAATTGTGTTGAACGTGGTTCTGAAGGTCTTCAAGCTGTAAAAGAACTTGCCAGGCGTTTAAATCTCAGTTTTGGTCTCGATCTAATTAAAATACGCGAATCTATGGTTGCTTTCCACTCGGAAGGAATACAGTTTTGTGTTTCCCGAGCTGCTTCTACAGCAGCTGCTACAGGTCAACCCCCTGGTATTCCAAGCAATTTGCTCTTCCTTGAAGTTGTCGCTGAGTTCTCAAACAAGCTTCTCAGGCAAGACAAGAAAAGTATATATGAATATCTCCGTCGAGTAAGTTCCAAGAGTTGATTTGTAACTCAATCATGCCAAGTATTTCTCTCATTGTAAAAACTATAACTATGTGTATACAACTACATTTAATCATAGCTCAATACCAGAATATCTAACATTTGCATTCAAATCACTAATAATGGTATAGTTGACTACAAGTGAGCTTAATGATCAGTTCTTAATTTCATTTGATGGTAATAAACCTATAAAACCTGAATCTTACGGTTTGTAGCCGAAGTTGAATTAATTAGTTCTGTGGCAATCAAAAACTCCTTACTGTCATATTCTGTCGCTAAATTTAATGCAATATGTTTAGGTATCTAAAACACCATACCAGCGATTTTCTTCACTCAATCAGTCAAAACAAGACAACTAATACAATTACGCATTGTACAGTCAGGATTTGATTGTAACCAATTTGGTCTCGTGCTGTTACGGGTATGAGGGCGGTTGTCACTTCCCGGTTGCCCACACCGTGGAAGGTTGTTTCTTGAGGGACCTGAAAAGGAAGATAGATTAGTGTTGGTCTTGGAGACCTGGGTGCGTGACCGCAGAGTCCAAGGGACAACTACTTGAGGCCGGTCACGCACGGCCTTTTTATGAGGTTTTTTGAGTATTAGCTCCGCTCTTAATAGCGCTCAGTGGGCACCCTTACCGCCGAAGACGGAAATCCGTTAGGTAGGGTGAGGTGTGACTGTTTTAGGGTCGACCTTTTCTAACCCTTCCTTCCTTGTGAGCAGGTAGCATCGCTGCAGATGCTGGTTGTCCGAGGGAAACACCTTACTGCTGTTACACCCCTCTGCAGTCAGCAGTACGACTTGTCCCTCAGACCTTGAGTAGCTGCTTTTAGTCTCATCGTTCTCCAATCGACCTGCCTGGCATGGTAGAACCTTCAGGAACATATATTCCAGCCAGTATATCTTGGTTGGCTCATGACGTTAGGCAAGCGCGACCACCACGTCAAGGTGGCAGCTACGGTCGGGTATAGTTGCTGTTTCTTTCGTAGCTCTACATATTATAATTATCTTATTTTTTTTGCATACGTGATAGAAAGTTGACGTATAATGTTAATGTTTAATCCAGTTACTTAGGCGCTTCTTTTATTACAGTAAATTGAATTTTTGACTTATTATTCATCCTTTTTAAATTTCCATCTTTGGCTATTAGATTTTCCCAAATCCTGTTGGTAATGAATGGGCTAGTCTACATGCCTATCGATCAAGCCTTGATCCTGACAACACTGATAATGCCCCAGGACATGATGGAGTTAGTCATGCTACAAATCCTCAGGCTGTGAGCAATTCTAATCCCGCTGTAGTACAAGGTAATGTGGCCGCATCAACAAGTGGACGTGTAGGATATGGAAGTAGAGGTCGAGGCAAAAGACTACGAGATTCTGATTCCTCCCTTCGTAAGTAACCAATTATTGTGTAGTTGTTACTATATATGTATTATAGTTTAGTTTTAATCAGTTAAGAAACCTGCAAACCTATAAATGCTTACTACAGAAAAACCACTGAACTATCCGCTAAAAGCTTTACAAGTATTTTTTTTCTAGATAAGCTTTGTTAAAAAACAGGTTTTCAAACATTTTTCAGTTGCTCTGGCATATAAGTTTTATTTTTTTTTGTGTGATTGCTAAGTTATTGAAAATAATAAAAAGCTGAAATTATGAATGTTTTTCCAATTACTGTCAATTCTTCATTATTGGTTTGACAATCAAATTTTAACACTGATCAAATAATGAGGAATAATTTTGGTTTAACGATTATACAATCTTTGAAAAATGTAAACAAGTGAACTTGACTCTATGATATATAATATTCATATGAGATTCAGAGAAAGTCATGACAAGTAATCAAGTCAATTGATTGTGATTGCATAGAGTTGAATTGTTGTAACAAATGTAATAATAAGTTATTCACTCTTAAGAATTGAAGAGTTCATAAATAGTTTCATGAACACTAGTCATGTAAGTTATAGACCTAAATTATTGGAAAATGTAAACTGCAAAAGTTGAACTTATAGTTCAACATCAGGGCAATGTTAAGGGTCATTTGATTGAATAAATAAACTTGACAAACATATTTATTGGAAACGCATCATCCTAGTTTTTCCTATTCGTTTTCTGATGTTTACAAAAAAGATGAAATCTTTGATCATGGCAATTCTAATGTTATTCATATTTCTTTAACTACTTCACTTCATTTGAACGAACTGATCCTACAAATTATTTGAGTGCAATAAGTATTTTAAGATAAGCTCCAAAATAAATATTTGAACTTCCACTTCACTTGCTCCTATGTTGATCTCCGGTTCTTAGTTACTATCTGTTACACAACATAAAAACAACTGAAAGGGAAATATACACACCTTTGTTTGATATCTGAGTTACATTAATTATTAACAAGTGTACAGAACTAGAAGTACATATTTATAGGAAGGTTACACAGTGGTTTTTAAGGACTTGTTTGACTCGTTTGTCTAGCTAACAGAGTTAATTCGTTATCTACCGATCTGAATAATGAGCTTTCGTAGGTTAGATGAAATCCAGTGTATAATTCTAAAAGCTGTCGTTGCATGACCATACCGTGTCTAGTTGTTGATCAACTTGTGAAACTGGTTCTTCTGATTCTGAAATTTATGCTGCCCCTATGCATTAGTGAACTTTCTATCGATTAGCTAGAACACAAAAATAATAACTCTGTGGTATTGGGTATTCTCACTTTTAAACTACTACTACTACAGTTGGATGCTGTCTTTTTTTCGAAAATTCAAACGATATGCATTGTTGTTAAATAGACTGTACACAGCTTTGAGTAGGAAACAAGAAACTGTTACCAAATTTTTGCTGAGTTAATTGATAACCAAATGTAAATTTACACTTTTGGACAAATTTTCAATGTGTACTGCACTTTTTTTTAATTACCTATTTACACTACGCTAATATTTTGTTCTATTCGTCATTTTACAATATATATAGCCGATGCAAACTTAAATCCACAGTCTACAAGTACAGCTATCAAAAAGAAGCGTACTAATGTCTCAAGCAATAACAAAAATACATCTGGAAATATTTCTAGTATGACTACAGTAGACGCCTCCCGACCTGCATCACCTGCAGAAATACCCCCCAATAATGCGGGATGTGCACCTCAGTAAGTTGACTGATGAATTATTACCCCATATCAATATCAATATCTCTTTGAACTTGTCACGTAATCATTTCTGTTTTGCTCGATTATCTTCAGCAACCTTTTTCTAATAAATCAATCACTTAAATATTTTTTTTGTTCATATCTTTACAGCCACAACCCTTCAACATCGATGTCAACGTTAGCTACTCCCGTACATTCTTCGTCTAACCAATGAACCCCATCCACATCCTTACTATAATAAATAATCACTTATTTGAGAGATGAAATTTTTATGACTCACGCGTCCTTACAGTTTCTGTGTGTGTTTTTCCCGCTTCTAGAAATGTTTCATTCAGCAAACATCTTCAGATGTTTATATTTGTAAATATATATAGACAACTGATGCGCTTAATGTGTAATTATTATCTTCACACAGATTATTCTTATTAATCCCAATTGGGGGCTGTATTATTATTATTAATTATCCACTAATAAAATTCCCTTCGCCAAAATATTGTACATTTTGTTTAGGCTACTACTCTACACCCGACGACTTGATTATATCACCTGTTGTTTACAAAACACTTAGTTCTTTTCTATTTGTCTCCTTCTACACACACATATATATATATATATTGAATCAAAACGTTCTTTTTTTTGTATTAAACGCTTTTTTTTAAAAAAAAAAAGAGCGTTTATTTCTACTCCTCTGTATCTGTTTCTCTCTCCTGTAAGTTGTTGTATTTTCAAAATTGTTCTCTTTTTTTTGTAATACACACCAGTCGTAATTTAATATTATTAATTAATTAGGCTGGGAGAATTTATTATTTAGCCACAACAACAACAGCAGCAGCTCATTTGAAAAAAAACACTGTTGTTTCAATTGTGCAGAGTAGAGAACTATTTTTTACACACATAAAAAAAACTTGCTGTAAATTCCCTTTTTTGTAAAATTTGAATCATCCCCCCCCTTTATAATTAATTATATAAATATAGATTGCTGCACTATATATAATTCGTTTATGAACTAACTAACTAATTGACTATTCCGTATTTCGTAATCGACCTTCTTTTCTTTTAATTGTTATCGCTAACACCATTTTTTTTCCCACTGAAATTTCCGCAACGTGTTTTTTTTTTCGTGTAAAAAAAATACAGTAATAATAATAACTAATTACTTGATTTGAATTTGAACAGAGAAAAAAAAGGCAAAACATCCATCTTTTTTTTTCGTTTTCTGTACACATCATCATCATGACGCGTTTAACATTATTGACTTTTCAATGAGTAAAGAAAACAATTTATCACATTACACTTAATTTTTATTTGTGTTCCAATCAGATTTCCCCAATAATCAATCCTCCACTTGTATAAATATTCATTTTTGTTCATATAATTACTACTATTATTATTATTATTATTATTACTACCAACACAACAATTATTCCTTTTTTTTTCCAGATTTAGGTAGCTTCAAATCTTGTCCAAATTTTTTTGTTTAAAACACTGGATCGTCCATATATATATATATATATATATATATATATATATAGTAACAAAAAATATCTTCCTGTACAAAACTTCTTATCTACTACAAGACGTTCATTATTATTATTATTATTACTATTATTATTATTAATTTATTTAATTGTTTGTTTGTTTTTTTTATATCATTAAGTGCCTCGAAATTTATTCTATATCTATCTCTCTTACACTGTTTCAGAATTCATTTTATCTAAATATCCCCTCCCAGCCACAGTTTAGCGTGTTGAGAGATTAAAAAAGAAAGCTGTCTCTTAGTTTATTTTCTCATGTTCCAGCGAAATAGTTTATTTCTTTTGTAGTAACGAATGCATCTATTGCGTATATTAATTTTTGCAGACTACCTGGTTGGGATCCATGAGATGACAGGGCACCAATGGTTAGAGACCTTAAATGATATGGCGCAGGTGCATCCACTCGTTGTGTTGTATGAAATTCTTATCTCCTGAATTCCTCATCACCTCTATCTTTCTTTTTCTGAATTTATTTCACTGAATGATACTGCTTGAATAACATCTTGAAACCCTAGTCTCTCCTCTATTACCACTATCACTCCTACTATCTATACCACTATGGGATTTGAATTGACAGTTGCGTCTCTGTGCTAATGTGGTATGGTTCTACGTTATAACTGGCTGTCTGATTTCTTTTGACATTCAACCTGGTACGTGCGTACATCAGTTCAAGGTGCTATGCCACGTTAGCACATTGAGATGTAACTGTTCTTTAAAATTGTAGCAGTACTGAGAAAGATTATTAATGGCAGATATTTTACTTGATCCGGAATCTGACTCTGATTTGGACAAATGATTGAATATTATATGAAATGAATGTTTCCTTTAACTTTCCGCGCATCATTCTTTGGTGAATCCCGTTTATGCGACGGTGGTAATTTCACGCCCAGCACTGTTTAATCTGGATTAATTTACTTCAGATATTTGTGTAACCAAACATGCAATAAGGAGAATTATAGTAGGGCAAACTTGATGTGATTGGTCATGACTAATTAACTGTAGTCAGAAAAAATAAGCTAAACATGTGATAAGTGAAGCAAGCAATTCACACACGTACTCAAATAAAATGGGCGAAGATTTTAAGCGGATAATTGACATGCACAGAGGAAGCGTGAATAGCAACTTGGGGAGAAAGCGCTAATTAGTTTGTCAAAAACTTGGACATAGAACCTCGTACGTAAGTGCGTCAGAGTTGCCGTTACCATTAGCACAGATGTAATTTCCAATTCAAATCCCATAGTGGTAGATGTAGTAGAAGTGTTAGCGGTAATGGAGAAGAATAGTGTTCGGACGAAAAACTCAGTGAAATAAATTAAGCAAAAGGAAGATTGAGTTGATGAGGAATTAAAAAGGTTAGGTTTTGAGAGAAAACAATACATACATTTGCATCATTCAAATTTCCTAACCATCTGTCGCTATTGTCTTGCGGGAAACAACCAGATACTCGACACATTAACATGGCTCAGTCCGACTTTCAGTGACTTCATGGGTTTGAGCTATGTTTTGCTTTAGTCGCCCCTAGCTTTCAGTTTATCCCCACATTACACAACGTCGGGTCACTCGGTTGTTTGACATACGTAACACATGTCCCAACCGCCTCAATTTATCGGTCTGCCATCCTCACCTAGTACCCGTTTCATATAAACCTCAACATTGCGTAATCGCTGGTCCCAGGATTTGCGGGCAATGTTTCAAAGACATCAATGACCGAATACTGTTAGCCTACAAGTATCCGCTACTCTCATTAACCGTTTCATATCAGGAAAGCGGAACGGTGCGAACTGCTTTGCAGTAAACTCTTCCCTCAATTGGTACTTATGTCTCATTTACACGATAATTTTTCGAGAGCCTTCTGTATTTGCCGAGATTTCGACTCAAGATAAATTAATCGGTCGACATGTTTGCTTAGTGACTGGACGACTGCATTTTGTCAGCGTCTTCACCAAGTAGAACTATGTCATCGGCATATTCTAAATCAATAAGTCAGTCTTCCAGTAAAGATTTAACTCATGAAAAATCAGACGATGAAAGAGTCGTCTCTAAAAGTACGACGACAAAGTTGAACAACAATCGAGAGTGGACATCTCTGACTAATCACTTGAAGTAATCCACTCCGAAGGCAGTTCACCATAGTCTGTACAAGGTTAGCGAAATTTCCTGGCGCACATTTCAATGGCAGACACTGCCACAAAACCTCACAATTGGCAGAGTCACATACCGCCTTAAGGTCCATGAAGACAACTACTGTCGGACATGGCCAATGAGAGTAGAAGATATTCGTAGGTTACATGTTTTCGATCATAGGTGTCTTCGAAGCATTGCTCGTATATCGTGGGACACCCGAGTGAGCAACGCTGTTATTAGGAAACGGGTGCTAGGTAAGAATGGCAGATCAATAGATGAAGTAGTGAAACTTCATCAGTTGAGGTCGTTGGGACATGTCTTGCGTATGCCGAACCACCGACTGCCTCGACGAACTTTGTTTTGTAGTGTAGGAGTAGGTTGGAAGAAAGCCAGGGGCGGCCAGACCAAAACATGGCACAAATCCATGAAGTCATTGACGAGTGGACTGAGCCATGTCGGTAATTGTCGACTACCTGGTTGGGGTCCGCGAGACGTTAGTCACCAATGGTTAGAGACCTTGAACGACATGGCTAAAAATCGTTTGCAATGGCGCCGGTGCATTTATTCTTTGTGTTATCTCAAATCCTAACCTTCTGGGTTCTCCAACAACTCTAGTTTTGACTTTCTAGACTTTTCTCACTGAATCACACTTCTTGAATAATATCTTCTAATCTTAACCTCTCCGATCACTACTAATACCCTTACTACCTCTTCTACTATTGGATTTTAATTGACAATTACATATCTGTGCTGATGTGGTATGGCGACATGAATTGATGTACTTACGCACGAAGTTCTACGTTGCATCTGACTGACTGTCAACCGCAACCAGAGTAGGAGGACTACGTCGTCCCACTAACGGTTTATTTTCGCTAGTTCTAGTATTGCTAGTCATTGGGGTTAGTGTCAACGACTAACGGATACCACGCGAATCAAGCACACTAGATAGTAAGTTGATGAAAAATAAATGAAGAGCATGTCTGTTTATGTGGTAATAAGTTTGTGAATGATACACATGTATACATAACAGGTCAAACCAAAGTATGACAAGTTTCTTTCTTAGTGCTAATAATTGAGAACGCTTGCTATATAGGCTTACATCAGTTTGATATTTAGGTTATTTGGAGATGCTGAGGAGTTGCTGAAGGGTAGTTGTACTGTTCCTTGAAGTGCTCTGCTTATCGGTTCAATTGCCTGGCTTGATGGTAAATGGTAGTACCATCTTTTCCGGAGATAGTCTCGCTTATAGTAGGATTCCTAATGCAGTTTCCTTCATTAGTCTGAACAGTTTTCTACTTTCACTTATCGTCCGTGCCTGTTCCATTTCCTTTGCTTTACCTACCCACCAATGTTCGCATTCGTTGTTTTTGAGTATGCCTCAGCTCGTCATGTTTGCAGCTATATGGGATGAGTTTCCCAGCATCTATCAGTCTAGATGCTACTGAGATCCACTGTTTCTCCTTAGCCTTATGGTTTACCTTGGCTGATAGATATTAGTTGTTTCCAGAGCATTTCGGATATCGCCACAAGCTGTCTCGGGATGGGCATCATCTAACACATGACTTCATAACTGTTTTTCTAGGGTTGGTGTTGGTTTTAGCGACCGGGGAGCTTGACCGCAAGGCTCAAGAGACAGCTTCTTGAGGCCGGTCATGCACGGCCTTTTCATAAGGCATTAGCTCCGCTCTTCAAAAGGCTTTACCGTCAGAAATGTATCAGTTTATTATCTTAAAGCAGTATATTTAATGTCTCATCCTTAGTTAGAACAGTCAATATAAATTGACAGTAGTTTCATCATGATGAAAGCGTTTAAGTGCGTGCAGACGGTTAACAAGGACAGTTAGTTGACCTAAAACAAAAACAATAAAGTGCACGTTTAGGAAGCACGACAGTCGAAAAGTTTTTAAATGTCCCACTAAATAAATGAGACTATACAACATAACATTTGTGTGTTATCTAGGTCAGTGCCATTCAGTAAAATAATGCGCTTCATTCATATCACTTACAGTACAGAAGTAACGTAGGTGATTCACTCACTCATAATATATATTTATTAGTTGATACATGAATGATTATCTTGTCTCCAGTTTTAAGTACACAATTCATTAGTGCAGCTTCACCAACATTCACACGTCAACTGAACAACGAATTATGACATTGTTCAAAAATGAGACCACCTTCAAACAGAATGCCGGATTCTAATTTAAAACCAATACTAAATTGCAATCAAAAACATCTACTGATGTACAGAAGGAAGTGTTATAGTGTCTGCAACAGTGTTCACTTGTTTAAACATCGGAATTGAATAGTGTATATATTTACAATTCCACCAAAATAATATAACACAAGATAAAACTTAAATTACATTGAAATAATTATAATATAAAGTAAGTTTGAAAGTAAATATACAAATATTATTTCTATTTGTGTGCTATACAACGAACAACAACGATGTAATACCAAAACGGTGTGAAAAGATAACTTATACCTAAGTAGTAGCACAATTCGTTGGTAGATCTTTTTTACTTTGACTAGCAGTAGGATGATTCTGTTTGTTGTGAATAGATTTTGACAATTCTATGGGGTTTTCTTGTTTCATTGGATTTGTACTGTATTTGGATTTGTTATTAGTATTTAATTTATCTGGATCTATATTTTCTACATCAAGTTTAGAGAGTTTTTCTGCATGAAAGAGTAATGAAATATAATAATTATTTAACACATCTTATATTAGATTTATACTTCATATATATAAATATATATGATGATGATTTGTTGAAAAAAATTACTACTGAAATCTATTTATTAAAGCTTTCAGGGAATTTATAAAAGAGTTTATACAAATATTCTTAACAAAATGAGAAACAATTAAGAAACCATAGAACTGGACTGATTTTAGAGGATGTTTTGAATAATGGAAACTTTTGGGGACGTTGGACGCTCAGAACTCACTTTTATAAAAGTCCTGATTTTGAGCTGATCAGCTGACCTTGAGATTACATTTCCCACCCGGAAAATCCTTGACTGTTATTGGTTGATGTGTTATTTTAGTACGAAGCTATTTTTGTGGCTCTCCCAAGGACGTTTCTATCATGTATAAATAAACTTGATTTGTGTGCTTGTCAACCTCACATATTCTGGGCGATTGTAGAATACACTTTCTATGCCTCATCAAGACTTCTTACTATAGTTAGCAGGGTCGGGGACAATCGAATCAGAATAGCCTATCGTGTCACTATATCATTTGTCTTCACTCTTGTTTACCGAGTAAGTTGAACTCGTAATAGTTTCAAGCATATCAGTTCACAAAAATGTAAGAAACTGAGATTGGTTAAGTTTATAAGCATCAATAATATTTATTGGACAGATTGCATACTCATATTTCATCCTATGCATCTTATTAGAAGTTTCAACATTCACAGAAGAGCTACAATAAACACGATACATCCAAAAGGTGGTGGTACTCAATAAATGTCAGAGTCCATAGTTTGTAACAGTAGACTCATTGTTGATCATAAATGAAAAACCGGCTGTTTATTAACTCTAAATGGAGTGCCCTTTAACGATTACTCCCGGAGTGGGGGTTAGCTACCTCATCCAGTTGAAAACGAACTTGATATGAAAAAACACTAACCAGAACAAATAATTTAAACCATTTGAACTATGCCTTGGGAGTTGGAAAGTCTTCATTTAGAACAGTTATGACGCCTCATGATGAAAGCCGAATTCCTTTAGATGTCACGAGACTGATATCATTAATATAAGTGCCTGGAATGTCTATACAATATGTTAGACTGGAAGAACCATTCAGTTTACTGCGAAAATGAAAAGATACAACATGACTCTGCTTGGATAAGTGGAACACATTAGGCGCAAGTTCGAAAAAAAACGCTTCACGAGAGCTGCTGTTGTACTCCAACCAACGATGAAGAAAATTCTCCACATACACAAGGAGTTGAACTGATGCTATCCAAACAAGCACAAAAAGCACCGAAACGATGGGAATCGCATGAACCCCCAGGATTACCACAGCATCCTTCAAAACAAAGAAAGAGGGTATTACAATGAATGTCCTTCAATGCTATGCGCCCCATCAACGATAACAATGAAGATATTGAAAGATCAAGTCTATGAGAAACTACAATCGAGTAATCGCCAAGCAAACGATCTGACCATTCTAACGGGAGACCTAAACGTTAAGATTGGAATGGACAACACATGAAATGAAGAAATCATGAAACGATATGGACTGGGAAAATGAACAAAAACGGTGAGAGATTAGCAAATTTATGAGTGTTTAATGATATGGCACCATACTCCAACACGAACACAAAGCGACATGTTTCACACACAGTGAAATCTATCACATCGGCATCAATAAAATGTTCAGAAGGACAAAAAAACAAGAGAGGAGCCGACATGGCTTCAGATCAACACCATTTGGTAGTGGTCAAAATGAAAGTGAAACTCAAGAAGCACTGGTCGAACAGTATCACAACAGTTTAATATGGCCTTACTTAGGGATACTACTGGCAAACTGGACGAACTTAAGGTAACCCTCAGCAATAGATTTAAGGCCTTTCACAATCAACTAGATCAAGAAGAAACTACCATGGATAACAACTGGAAAGGGATCAAGAAAGTAATAACTTTTACGTGCCATGAGGTTCTGGGTCACAAGAGCCATAATCAAAAGGAATGGATGTCTGTTGATACTCAGGATAAGATTCGAGAAAGGAAGAACAAGAAGAAGAAGGCAGAAATCAATATCAGTCGAACATGAGCAGAGAAAGCCAAGACTCAAGCTGAATACAGAGAAGCAAAAAAGCATCAGAGCTGACAAACGTAAATATGTGAAAGATCTGGCAATGATAGCAGAAAAAACTTGAAAGAAAAGGTAATATGAGACAACTTGACGATACAACAAAGCTTGCTGCAAAATATGATAAACCAGAACGACTAACTAAAGCCAACTCATCAATGAAATCGAAAGAGAGAGAAACACGTGAGTAGAGTATTTTGAAGAACTCGTAAACAGACCAGCAGTACATACAAACGTACCAATCAAAGTTAACTCACAAACATTAAAGAACTCTTAGATCGAGCAGCAATACTGAACGCAACCAACATCAAAGAAGCACCTACAGACCAGTTGAGTTCAACCCTGCCGGGTGTGAGTGAAGCACTACTTACCGAAGACAATGGATGAGGATGTGCAAGACTATGGATTGACCGAGAGGTTAAACATTAAAATCGTTGGATCCTGACTCAGTAGCCTAGAAGTTAGGCGTTCACGCGCAAGACCGAAATTAATAAACTGTTTTAACAACAAAAAGTTTAAAGCATATAATACACAAACAATCCAATACTTATTACAGCAAGTTGAATATTTTATAAAAGTTGAGACTAGTTCTTTTAAATTGTTATTTGTATTTGCGTCATATAATTGTTAAGTAGCTGGATAACTGTGTTTATATACATCCTGTTTATTATAAGCTTTTGTTTAAACCATTAACTATTATCATTACGCTGTTTATGATTCTAATTTTATTACCAATCAACTTTGCATAGTTTGTCCTATTTACAATTACTTATGGATCGTTTATGCATAAACGGTGTTTGTTCCTTTTTTTTAGTGAGATGCAGTGCAGTAATTTTGTAAGTAAACCGTTGCGACCAAACCAAAACATGGCAGAAATCCATGAAGTCACTGAAAAGTGGACTGAGTCATGTTGGTAGATGCAGGCTAACTGATTGGAGTCCACGAGATGATAGTAACCGGTGGTTAGAGACCTTGAATGATATGGCTCAAAATCGTTTGCAATGGCGCAGGTGCATCCACTTGTTGTGTTGTCTCAAATTCTAACCTTCTTAATTCCTAATCATCACTATCTTTCTCTTTCTAACTTTATCTCACTGAATTATACCCTAATATTTTCCATTACTGCTAATACATCTACTATCGCTATCACTATGAGATTTAAACTGACAGTTGCATCTCTGTGCTAATACGTTATGACAACCTGAACTGATGTACATACGTATGAAGTTCTACGTTGTAACTGACTAACTGAAGTAAACCGTAATGTGTTTGAAAAATTATGATAATAACAGATGCTGGCGGCTGACTTCTTTTCGAACTCCATGCGATAGATAAAGGCAGATTCAATGCAAATCGTACAGGCCAGAAGTTGTAGTAATTGGCCAAGTTCGAGACACTAAACTATAGAAGCAATAACAGACATAGAATAGATAAAATTACTATTTGGGGCAGAACCACGACGGCCATCATCCGGAAGATACAAGTATTTATTAACAGTTGTCTACGCAACAAGATACTGAGGACCTACCTGTTGGTCAGACACTATCAGCAACAACCTACTGTGGGAGAGAACAAATCAGATTCCAGTGGAGGAAGAAATCAGGAAGAAGCTAACTGTATCACAAGACAAGCCTTCACTTGGAATCCTTAAGGTCAAAGTAAAAGAGGAAGGCCAATGAACACACACACATTACACCGAGAAATGCAGACAAACATGAGAAGAATGTACAACA
>OX103979.1:66077511-66228394 GCA_944470395.2 Schistosoma turkestanicum
GTCTCTAAGACCAACACTAATCTATCTTCCTTTTCAGGTCCCTAAAGAAACAACCTTCTACGGTGTGGGCAGCCGGAAAGTGATAACCGCCCTCATACAGCACACGAGACCAGATCGGTCAAAATCAAATCCTTCCAACACCCCCTAATACCTCTCTTATCTCCACGACTAACTCTTCTCACATTCATTTATCACAGTGCAGAGCCGATGCAAACGATACGAGTTCTCGAAACGTCGTTCCTGGTCTCCTTAACCTCCGTTACTCGAAGAACTGACTGAAGAAATACAAAGAAGCAGTTTAATACTTGTCAATTTACATTGTTATTGATTCAGGGGACATGTTTGTCTACTTGTTAACTTGACAGTGGGTTGATAGAATAACAATGGTAGTTGGAGCATGATATAACATCATACTATGAAGTCAATGACTATAGCTTGGTGCTTGTTTAGTGTTTGTGAATTAGTTTTAATCAGTATTTGATCACTTTAGACAATGCCCTTAACTCGGTTACATTTGTGTACTCATTATTTTCTTTACTCTAGGTCTTGAGTGTCATAACGATCTAAACTTTCACTTGATTTTCCATGTTTCTTTGAATAGATTTATTTTTACTTATCAACTATGACATGTATGATTATTTTTTAGAGCATTCATTTATCTTATTGGTCTGCTTCCACTTCATTGAAAACTTGAATCAATACAAATATATGGCAGTTTCTACTCGGTTCATATTTATTTACCAAGTATAATTATTATCTATACATGGCAGTGTTTTAAAGTGTTGTTAAAAAGGATTCTTAAGGCATATTTTCTCAATTATCTGTATTTTTTTCCATTTCAATAGATTATTGGTGACATTCGATTACTTTTAGCATATTCACGGGATAAAAATGGATGTAAGTGTATATTGTTTGTTGTTCATCCTCGTTATTCACTTTTCATTCAGCAGGGGATGTAGATATTTTTTTTTTTAAAAAAATACAGATTTGAACCAGGATTTTTTTTCTCTATTCATTAATCTTAGCTGACACGATAACGTCATGAAAATGGGAAGTTTAGACAATTTTGACATCATAGTGCACTAATTGTAGTTGCCTATAAATAAGTGGTCTTTAGGGTTTTTAGATCGTTTTACCATCTTGTCAGTGGCAAATTTTCTCTTGGTATTTGAAGTTTTAGCTAGATATACGTTGATTTATATTAATCCTTGGTCCATTCTACCTCTGTTCACTGATGTACAGAGAGAGGACAGTATACAATAGTGCACTTAGCCGTACTGTGCACTTGCATACCAAAACAGAGTTTGTCGCACAAAATCGGTTAATATAATTTGATCATTATCACAATAAAGAAGTTACTTTTATTATTAAAGAAAAAAAATAACCCACTAGTAAGAGTGTAAACATAGGATTTAAGATCAAACATTAAATTATTGTTTAAGGTTTCAGATCTATTTTATTGACTAATATACACAAATGAAATATGCACTTCACTTATCCTATCTAAAAATGTTATCTTAAATAAATTCGGAGTTTACAAGATGTGGTCCCTGACTATCATTCTTCATCCTTGTAAACATCAGTGGCTAGTAACTGAGTATTATGTTTTGTAATCTATTCTCATTGGGCAAATTATCTAACTGTTGAATATGATTTTCTCTGACTTGGCCGTTAAGAGTAGAGGACTTTCGAAGGCTACTAGTCTTCGATCATCGATGTCTCCGAAGCATTGCTCGTGTATCATGGGACAACCGTACAAGCAATGCTGTCGTTAGGAAACGAGTTCTAGGTAGGGATGGCAAATCAATAGATGAAGTATTGAAACTTCATCAGTTGAGGTGGTTGGGACATGTGTTACGTATGCCTAACCACCGATTGCCGCCACCAGCTATATTTTGCAGCGTAGGAGTAGACTGGAAGAAAGTTAGGGGTGGCCTAACCAGAATATGGCACAAATCCATGAAGTCACTGACAAGTGGACTGAGTCATGTTGGTAGATGTAGACTACCTGGTTGGGGTCCGCGAGACGATTGTCACCGATGGTTAGAGACCTTGAGCGACATGGCTCAGAATCGTTTGCAATGGCGCAAGTGCATCCACTCTTTGTGTTCTATGAAATTCTAAGCTTCTGCATTCCTCATAATCTCTACCTTTCTCCTTCTAAATTTATCTTACTGAATTATACTTCTCGAATCATATCTTCGCTCCCTAATCTTCTCCATTACTGCTAATACTTCTATTATTGCTATCACTGTTGGATTTGATTGAACTGACAGTTGCGTCTCTGTGCTGATGGTGCATGGCAACCTGAACTGATGTACTACGTACGAATTTCTGCGTTGTATCTGTCTGTCTATGATTTTCTCTCATTCATCTATTTACTTAGATTTCTGTACATAGTTTTTCATCTATCTTATTTGTCGCTCTGCTTTTCTCACTTGTGCTTAGTTTCTCTTTAATTATTTTTTTTGACCATAAGTTGTTAGTATTATTTCAACTTTTTACTTTATATTTTTCATTTAGTCTATCTTGTAATGAATTACAAATAACCCTACATGTCAAAAAGAGTTAGTCATGGTAATTTTTCCTTGTTCCCTTGTGTTTTGACTGTTCGGAGCTCCTGTTTTTTTTTATGTTGTTTATTTCATTCGTTATTGCTGTTTATTAGCACTTTTTTTTAAAATAATTTTCGTACCATCTGGGATCGTTCAGATTCGACGAATTGCCCTGGTTAGATGCGTTATGTTCCGTAATATGCTGTGATTCACTTCTATCTCAAGTTTTATTTCAATTTTGACTAGTGTTTATTGTTGAAGACTTATTTTTCAAATAATTCGAAAAGATATCACAATAAAGACTCACCTTATTTCATATTTTACGAACATGTATAGTGGGTGCTTATATATAAGAATCAGTTTAGCCCAATAAACTTCTTCTTCACTCGTAATCTTTTCATCAAGTAGCTGATTGGGGCTTGTACATCAGGAGTTCCCTTATTAATATCAAACTTGGATGCCGCTTACCCCTAAGATGTTTAAGGATGGTGGTGTAGTTTTGACAGTTAGACTGGCCGAGATCCTAGGTAGAATCTGGGAAATGGACGTAATCCCATCTGACTGGTCTCAGTCGCTAATTGTCCCAATCTACAAGAAAGGACAGAAGTCCTCTTGTGACAATCACAGGGGAATAAGTTTAACTAATATAGTTTCTAAATTGTTAGCCTCGATTATACTTAGACGTCTAACTAGAGCTCGTGAAGAGCAGACTCGAGAAAACCAATCTGGTTTTCGACCTGGACGTGGTTGTATAGACCACATCTTCACACTACGACAGGTCCTGGAACACAGACACACATTTAGACGTCCGACAATAGTCGTGTTCCTGGACCTTAAGGCGGCATTCGACTCAGTGGATCGTGAGGTTCTGTGGCAGTGCCTGTCATTGAAAGGTGTACCAAAGAAGTACATTAACCTAATACAAGCACTCTACTCGAACACAACTGGTCGGGTGAGAGCATATGGCGAACTGTCATCTGAATTCTCTACATCAAGGGGTGTCCGTCAGGGATGTACACTCTCCATTCTTGTTTAACTTTGTCGTAGACATCCTGTTAGAGTTAACATTAAGCTCTTCAGGTTTTTCAGGGGTTGACCTACCAGGAAAGTCCCTCACTGATCTAGAATATGCCGATGACATAGTTCTATTCGCTGAAGACGCTGACAAAATGCAGAGTCTTCTGACTACCATAAGCAACAATGCAAGCATGTTCGGGATGCGGTTTCCCCCCTCGAAATGCAAAATGTTGCTTCAAGACTGGGTTGCATCGGCACCTGAACTAGTGATAGGGAGTGAAGCAGTTGAGCGAATTGATCACTTCACTTATCTTGGGAGTCTCATCAGTGCCGATGAACTGGTGACTGACGAAATCTCAGCGCGGTTACAGAAAGCTCGATTGGCTTTTGCCAACCTGCGTCACTTATGGCTTAGCGATGTTATTCATTCGCTTACCAAAGCTCGAGTGTACTGCGCAGCAGTTCTCTCCGTTCTCCCATACGGATGCGAAACATGGCCGTTAAGAGTAGAAGATGTTCGTAGGTTACTAGTATTCGATCTTAGATGTTTAAGAAGCATTGCTCGTATATCGTGGGACAACCGAGTAAGCAATGCTGTCGTTAGGAAACGAGTACTAGGTAAGGATGGCAGATCAATAGATGAAGTGTTGAAACTTCATCAGTTGAGGTGGTTGGGACATGTGTTACGTATGGCTAACCACCGACTGCCTCGACGAGCTGTTTTGTGGTGTAGGAGTAGGTTGGAAGAAAGCTAGGGGCGGTCAGACCAAAACATGGCAGAAGTCCATGAAGTCACTGACAAGTGGACTGAGTCATGTCGGTAGATGTAGACTACCTGGTTGGGGTCCGCGAGACGAAAGTCATCAATGGTTAGAGACCTTGAATGACATGGCTCAAAATCGTTTGCAATGGCGCAAGTGCATTTATTCTTTGTGTTCTCTCAAATCCTAATCTTCTTTATTCGTCAGCACCTCTACCTTTGTCTTTCTAACCTTATCTCACTGAATTATACTTCTTGAGGTATGGCAACATGAACTTATGTATATACGTACGAAGTTCTTACGTTGCAACTGACTGACTGGATGCCGCTCACCATTCAACTTCAATTTTTTGCTGGTATTTTTCTTTGTGTTTATCATGATTTTCACTATAACCATAAACTCTATTCAGTTGTAAATTCACAGTTTTTAGTTATGATGAGTTTTTAATTAACTGTGTTTTTAATAAATGATACTTCTTTTTTGTTTGTGTTTATGCCTTACTCATGTTTTTGTCTTAAATAGTGTATAAAATTAAATTTCTTTTTCCATACATACACATTCTATAGAATCTTTTACAAGAAAATCATAGTCTTTTAAAGAAATTAGAATTGAAAAAAGAAATGGAAGCAGCTTATCTTGATGAGATTGACCAGCTTAGATCAGTAATTACTCGATTACAACAAGAAAAAACACCACTTACCACTACACGTGTTGATGACAATTCTTCATTGTTATATAATCTAGAAAGTCGTCTTGAAAAAATCAGAAGAAAAAGTTGTATCACTTACTAAAGAGCTTGATTTAGCTAAAAAACGTGAAACTGATCTATTGGAACAGTTAAATAGTTTTGTTAATAAAATGGATAGTATTTTTGAAGTGAGTTTAAGTTGATCTTGTTCTTTCCTAAAGTTGTTGTAATTAACCATTATTTCTATTCTTACAATGGGATTTATTAAAATTTCTTTATATTGTGGGATGACTGAGTGAGCGATCCTGAGGTTAGACGCAGGATACCAAGTAAACGTTGGAAAATTGGCTGATGAAGCAAGCCATTCTCATTTACTTGATGTGGCTAGGTCATGTATTACATATGTATGACCACTGTAAGTTTTAATTTGAAAGGAAGATATGGTCAGTCGATTCAAGATATGCCATTAGTCCATGAAGCTATTGACAGTTGAATTGAGTCATTTCGGCGGATCCAGATTACCCGGTTTTGGTTGGTCCCGCAATAATCACGACCAGAAGTTTCAGACCTTAGGTAATATTCCTCAGAATCAATCACAATAGTCTAAATGCATTGACTATTTAGTTTCAATATTCCATCATGCATATCTTTTCGTTTAATATGCTTTCTCGTGACGATCGCTATTACATTATTTCAATTCATTTTCTGCTTCATCCTGTCATTTCTCATCTTGTCGTACTCTCCCTGGTCTAGAAACCTGACCCAACGCACTTTTATCTCAGGTCTATGTGTTGATAATGACTAACTGCTGACTAATTGAATTGG
The DNA here is from genome assembly GCA_944470395.2 of Schistosoma turkestanicum. Taxonomy (NCBI): domain Eukaryota; kingdom Metazoa; phylum Platyhelminthes; class Trematoda; order Strigeidida; family Schistosomatidae; genus Schistosoma; species Schistosoma turkestanicum. The sequence continues at coordinate 66,083,358 of OX103979.1, forward strand.
TATTTGACCAGCTTATGTATGTGTACCTCAACACCTGTATAGTTACTGTTTGAGTGAGTAAACTCCTGATAACAATGATTCTTTTAATTCTATTGATATAAAGTGCATCATTGTTTTTTTGTGATACGGCTCTCACTTTATATCTGTCTAATTACATATTAATCTTATAATATACGGTATTTAAACAGATGCTTAGAATAAATTCGATGAGTTTTTTCTGTTGTCATTTCGGTATATTTATATTATCCTTTTTCACTTTTAATCATCGATGGTTAGATATTCTTCCATGAATGAAAAGGGTGGCAGATCAATAGACGAAGTTTAGGTGGTTGGGACATGTGTTACGTATGCCTAACCACCATCTACCACGATGAGCGATGTTTCGTGGTATAGGATTAGGTTGGAAGAAAGCTAGGGGGCCAAACCAAAACATGGCACAAATCCATGAAGTTACTGACGACTGGAGTGAGTCATGTTGGTAGATGTAGACTATCTGGGTGGGGCCCGCGAGATGTTAGTCATCGATGGTTAGAGACTCTGAATGATACGGCTCAAAATGGTTTGCGATGGCACAGGTGCATCCATTCTTTGTGTCCTCTCAGGTTCTAACCTTCAGAGTTCCTCATCACCTTTATCCTTTTTCTTTTGAAGTTTATTCCAATAGATATTACTTCTTGAATAATATTCTCGAGTCTTAATCTCTCTGATTATTGCTTATACTTCTACTTCCTCTACTACTCTGAGATTTGAAGTGACAATTGCATCTCTCTGCTAATGTGTTATGGCAACTTGAACTGGTGTTACGTATATACGAACGAAATTCTACGTTGTAACTGACTGACTGACCGAAATATTCTTCCATGAACCAGAAGAAAACATTTGATTTTCCGGTAACTGATTGTGATTTGATTTTCTTTAGAGCGATTGTCTAACTTACGCATGTTCACATATAGGATTAATGATGAAGTGCAAAGATTGGAAATGTTTGTTTATCATTCCTGTATTGTTAATTTGTTCATAATCGGTTATTCTTTTGCAATTCATATTTTATAGGAAACGTCATGTCCAAAAAAAAATTAGTTCTTATATCAATTGTGTGTATTCTCAGTACACTCAACATGCAATCAATATCGAATGAAATTCTATGACTATCGTTTTTTTTTCAGTGTTCTATCACTGTTCCTGAATCACATAATGCTTTATTGGAGGAAATTAATCGATTGAAAGAGGAGTTGTCTAGTCAAGAAACTTCTAATCGTCTTGAGCAATCAAAATTAACTCGTCAAATTCAAGAATCCGAAGAGGATCGACAAAATTTACAGGATTATATTATCGAATTAAATCGTCAATTAAAAGTGAGTGTGAAATATGTGCAAATTAATTAATTGATATTTATTTCAAAAAGATTAAGTTACACTATACAAGGTGCTATGTTAAGCTGTGTACTACATATACCTAACTACCGTTTACCTGAACGGATGATATTTACTTGTATAGAATAGAACCTAGATATGATCAAACCCAATTGTGACATCAATCCATGAAGTCTCTGATTGTTGTATTAAATAAACCGTGCTGATGAATACAGAATACCTGATTGGTGTCCATGCAACTGTCATAGTGAGTAGTTGGAGACAATAGGGTGATTTAGCTGAAAATTGGTTGCAGTGGCGGAGATACATTCTCTTATACACTGAGTTTCAATATAGCGCTTCACTTTTTTTTATTTCACAAACCCTGATATTCTTTACTACTATTACTACTATTGATATTGTTAATAAATACTTTTACTATTCTGAAATATGTGTTAACAATTTCATCTCACTGAAATAATGTAGTGAGATAACATGAACACTGATTTCTATATATGTGTCAAGTTTTATGCTGCTTACGACCTATACAAAGTGTTCATGCTAAACAGAAAAAACTTTGCACTACAATACGCAGATTATTTTGAATTTATTAATTTCTAAAAATAGCAAGTTATAGAAATGAGTTACACTACAATCCTTTTTTATTTACATAGAAATAAACTCCTACATTTCCAAATAATTTTTGTCAAGTTCTTGTTTTGTTTCTTTTTCCAATACAACTCTAAGATCTGATTTTTGTTATTTGATAAAATTTTGTTTCAGAAATTATGGATAATTCTAATTAGTCCATGAAATATGATGAATTAATACTGAACTGTATCGAATTCTAATTCATTGTTTTAAATTTTTTGGCCTGGTGTCCACCGAAATCTCAATTTAGATACAGAAGGCTGGACTGACTTTGGTCAATTTGCGTCACTTATGGCATAGGCGAGATATCCGTTTGCTGACTAAAGGTCGGATTTACCGCGCGGCGGTTCGCTTCGTCCTACTTTACGGGTGTGAAACATGTCCAGTAAGAATAAAAGATATACATAGGTTGGTAGTATTCGGCCATAGTTGTCTTAGAAGCATTGCTCATTTATATTGGGACAACCGAGTAAGCAATGCAGTTGTTAAGAAAGAAGTACTAAGAAAGGATGGAACATCAATGGATGAAGTAATGAGACTTCATCAGTCGAGGTGGTTGGGACATGTGTTACGCATGTGCAACCACTGGCTGCCTCGACGAGAGATGCCTGCTAAAGGAGTAGGTTAGAAAAATGCTAGAGTTGGCCAAAACAAAATATAGCACAAAATCATGAAGTCACTGATATATATATATATATATATATATATATATATATATATTTATATATAATTTCCTTAATTACCAATTCTATTGTCAGTTTCAATATTGTGTAATTATTAACTTATACTGTTTTGAATATTTATTTCCTAAATTAGGATTGCCGTTTAGAATTAAATGATACTCGTGCTCAATTGGAAGCATTACAAATTCAATCAAACTCTACAGAAAGTACACGGGGCAATTCAGTATTTTCTGAAGTTAGTTTGTTTAATAGATTATTTTTTTAACTAAATTTATGCATCAATCATTGTTAGACCACCATTAGCAACCTGGAAGCACTGAAAGACAGCCGTTTCACCCTGGTATGGGACTCATCAGCAGTGCGCATCCACGACTCCCGCACCTTGCAGGATTCGAATCCGGGACATTCAATCTTGCTCGCGGACACCTAACCTCTGGACCACTGAGCCGGCATCCAACGGTGTTAATGATGATTTCAAATGTGCAAAAACAATAATTTTCATAACTCTAATTGAAAAAAAGATTTAAATTGCCTCAATGACTTGAATCTAAGTGTCAAGTGCATTGGTTTTCTTGTAACAGCACTGTAGTAGAATGTATCATGTTGTTTTCGTTGTTTTTCTATTAAAGTGCTAACTAATAATTTCTGCCTATGGATGGTACATCAATATGATGGTAAATTGTGTCGAATCGGATCAATAAAATTTTCATTGAGTTTGATTTCTTAACTCATGGTAAATTAGCAGTAATCAGTGTTAGTGCAGCGGTACTTTTTTCTGATTAGTTTGCACTTAATATTGATTAGTTAGTTTATCAATTCCCATAATGCATAATTAGTAGTAATTTCATGTTTATTACTGGAATCATAAATCAATCATTGTTAGACCACCATTAAAAACCTGGAAGCATCGGAAAGCTATTTCGTCCTAGTATGGGACTCATCGGCAGTGCGCATCCACGAATCCTGTTACTCACAGGATTTGAACCCAGCACCTTCGGTCTTGCGCACAACCGCCTAACCTCTGGACCAATGAGCCGGAATCCAACGGTTTTTTATATCTAACTAAGATCAATTTAACAATGATTATTTCATGCTTTCAGTAACAAACAACAATCTCCATAACTCTATAATGAAAATTCGTACAATGTGCTCACTAGTAAACTAGTTTCGTGAGGAGATTCTCGGAGTTCTAGTGAGAAGTCGTGACCAATGGAGCTCAACCTCTCAGGTGTAGGCAGTAACTACTGAAGACAAGTGGGTGAAGATGATCACAATCCTTAGATCGATCAAAGTTAGACATTAACACAGTTGGATACTGGTTCAGTGGTTCAGAAGGAAGGAAGGGTTAGGAGAGGTTGACCCTAAAAATATCACAGCTCACCCTACCTCATGGATTCCCGACTCCGGTGGTAAGGGTGCCCACTAAGCGCTTTTGAAAAGAGCGGAGCTAATATTCAAAAAACCTTTCATACAAATGCCGTGCGTGACCGGCCTGAAGCAGTTGTCTGTTGGGTTCTGCAGTCACGCTCTCAGGTCTCTTTTTCAGGTCCCTCAAGAAACAACCTTCCACGGTGTGGTTAGCCGGAAAGTGACAACCGTCCTCGTACCCGTAACAGCACACGAGACCGAATCGGTCAAAATCAAGTCCTACGTACGAAGTTCTACGTTTAAACTGACTGACTGAAAGAGAGAAGTGTATACGATGTATTAATGTAAAATTATTAAACCAAAAATAAAAACAACAAAGATTAAATTGACTAACACTTGTGAGAACATTTATTTTTAGATTGAAGATCGACGTGTTCGTGCTGAACAGATTGTTATTAAACAAGGCGAACAAATTAATGAATTAAAACTTCGTTTACGTCAAACAGAAGCTGATGCAAAACGTAAATTAGTAAGTTAGAAAAGTACGTTAAACTAGTTTTATTTTTTTCAATGAATTATTCACTTTCTGATGAATTTTATTTATGGATGACACTACACTAGTCTCATTCGAATTATGATATGTTTTATCATTATTCTAGAAGAGCATCTAAACAAAATGATTTTGGAAACAGAAATTAGATTACATAATATGGGATAGTTGAGTAAAGTTCAGAAATAAGTATTAGTGTATTCGAATTTTGACTGCATTTTATTGAAGCAAAACGACGCAGTTTTATGTGGTGAACTCACAGAAATTTGTGGTAAACACCAGTGTTTACATGTACTTGCCTAAGCACATACAATAGAAGGACAGAGAGGAGAGGTTTTCTCTTTAAAAGCAACCAGAACTGATGTACGTACGTACGTACGAAGTTGTGTGTTGCATCTGTCTCTGTCTGCAATAACAATTATTTAAACTAAAGCTTTGTATCCGAAAGGAAGCAGTTATCAATTTTGTTTTGCGTTAGTGACCTTAAATCTTTATGTGCATTACATAAAACTGCATCTTTTTGGTTCCATAAAATCTAATCAAGATTCGAATACCCTAATTCTTATTTCTGAGCTTTACTCCACTATCCCATATATTATGTAATCTAATTTCTGTTTCCAGAATGATTTTGTTTCAATGCCCTTCTAGACATATTCAGATATTTAACCTATACATAAGCAGACGTTTGAATAGTCTTAATTCTTTCGTATTATGGATCTGTGACCGGCGATCTGATTCCGATATATTTATCAACACATTCAATATAATATGAAATAAATCTCCCCATCAGTTTTCGTATATTATATACTTGAGCGAACCTCGTTTGTGCAACGGCAGTTGTAATAAGAAGCTAAATACAGATTCGGTTGGATGAGTTTATTCACAGGCAATCGTTCATGCAGATATGACAATGAAAAGTATATACAATCAAAGCGAGTGAGCCAACTCAATTCGATGAAGCATGGACTAGGTATTTATAGTGAGACAAAGTAAGCCAGACTAGTAATAAGCGGGATTAGCGTACACACACATGAGTAAAAGCAACCAAAATATGAGCGAATGACTGAGAAGATCAAGAGAATAGTGAATAATAATATTTTCAGTTAGAACTTTGGAGATTTGTGTTTTTACACATTTGAAATCATCAATCAATCATTGTTAGACCACCATTAGAAACCTGGAAGCACTGGACGGCTGTTTCGTCCTGGTATGGGACTCATCAGTAGTGCGCATCCACAACTCCTGCAAGTCGCAGGATTCTAGGCAAGGACCTTCGGTCTCGCACGTGAACGCCTAACCATTAGACCACTGGCCCGGCACCCAACGGTGTTAATGTCTAACTCTGATTGATCTAGAGATTTTGCGTGACCTCACCCATTTGTCTTTGGTAGTTACTGCCTACACCCGACAGGGTTGAACTCCACTGGTCACGTCTTCTCACTAGAACTCTGAGAATTTCCTCATGAAGCTTGAGAATAGTGGACTAATTCATCTGTCTAAAGGCTATGTCGAGCCATATGTCCTCGACATAAAAGTAAACATTCTACTGATCTCTCAATATTAGTCTATGTTCACATCTGAACTCTAGTTATTCTAGATATTTCCGATATAAAGTATGTCATACTTGTTTCGCTTTATGATGATTAATACTATGAGTTTAGGTTGCAAGTAACTGAAATAAATGAATTCATGTTATTCGGCTACGACACTTGAACTATGCTATATATATATATATATATATACATACTTTTTGTAATGTAATTTGTGCAGACAGAATCAATTCAAAAATTAGAAACAAGATATCGTGCTCGTGATACAAATTTCATTGATGAATTAGTCGCTGAACGTGAACGTTTAATGAATGAAAATACAAAATTAAGTTATCAAGTACAACATTTGGAAGAATTACAAGTATGTTTTCTTTTCTTTTTAAAAAAAAATGTGATTCCTTTTTTTTTTGTTGGTCAGATAATTCTCACATGAAATACATCTATAACTTTCTATTAAAACATGTAATATAATTTTTAAAGCTTTCAATCCTTCCGTTGTCGATATTCCTGACTGCATTCTTATCGATACATCCTTTGCGCAGTTGTCCCTTGGACTCTGCGGTCACTCACCCAGGTCTCCAAGACCAACACTGATCTATTTTCCTTTTCAGGTCCGTCAAGAAACAACCTTCCACGGTGTGGGCAGCCGGGAAGTGACAACCGCCCTCATACTCGTAACAGCACACGAGACCAAATTGGTCAAAATCAAATCTTTCCTGCATCTGACTGACTGACTTTGCGCATTGATTAAATAAATTGGCTAGCGGCAGTAGAATAGAAGATACGCTTTTCTCTCCTATTCGGGATTCGCTAGCTGGATATTTACTCCAGGGCTTGAACCCAGTACCTTTCACTTTGGACATAAAACGTTGTTATCCCTTTAGTTAATTATCCAAAATACCAGCTGGCTTGTCCAACGGGTATAAATTTATTTTAATCTGTAGAGTCTAAACTAAGATGCATCTATCTGATGAGTCTTAAGTAGGACAAAACTCGCTCCCTCAATTGTACTGTTATCCACCATCTATCTATTCTATAAAAAATATGCTCTTCTGTCAATCATTCTTGTTTATCTATGGATTAATTATTCGTGTGCTGTTATGGGTATGAGGACGGTTGTCATTTCCCGGTAGCCCACACCGTGGAAGTTTGTTTCTTGAGGGACCTGAAAAGGAAAATGGATTAGTGTTGGTCTTAGAGACCTGGGTGCGTGACCGCAGAGCCCAAGGGACAACTGCTTGAGGCCGGTCACGCACGGCCTTTTTATTAAAGGTTTTTTTAGGATTAGCTTCATTAGTGGGCACCCTTACCCGCAGAAACGGAAATCCATGAGGTAGGGTGAGGTGTGACATTTTAAGGGTCGACCTTTACTAACCCTTCCTTCCTTGTGAGAAGGCAGCATCGCTGCGGATGCTGGTTATCCGAGGGAAACACCTTACTGCTGTCACACCCCTCCGCAATGAGCAGTACGACTTAGCCCTCAGACCTTGAGTAGCTGCTTTTGGTCTCATCGCTCTCCAATCAACCTGCCTGGCATGGTAGAACCTTCAGGAACATAAGTTCCAGCCAATATAGCTCGACTGGGTCATCAAGATAGGCAAGCCACCATCACCACGTCAAAGTAGCAACTACGGTCGGGTGAATTAATTATTACTGGTTGCTAGACTAATTCTTTTTGTATTCTTATCAATGAATGCGTAGATTATCCTTGCAGTTATTATATTTGTCTATATATGTATAACCACTGTGGATCTTTTGATTGCTACATGAAATCTATTGCGACAATCGACTATTAGTTAATAGATTATTTGCACAGTTAAAATTACGAATTAGTCTTAGTTAGTCCACCAGTGAAAACTAGCAAGTACTAAGGGTTGAGCATTCACTCATGAGACTGAAGAACCTAGGTTCGATCATCGCGAGCTGGGGTCGTGAAAGCTTATTGCCAGGGAAATCCCATATTCAGATGAAATGGTCATTCAATACTTCTAGGTTTTCATTGGTCATCTAGCTAAGATCAGTTCGTAATTTTAACTGTGAAACTACTGCGATCTCCACAAATCCCCTATCTTAATAAATTATCTTTTTTCAGTTGTAACAGATAAGTAGTAATATAATTACCGCAAAGGAGTATAACACACAACTTATTACATAGCACTAATTTTTTCCATTGCTTATTTTTTCATGAAGAAAACCAAATAATCATCTTCATAAAAATGTTTACTTTGAATGTTCAGTTGTCAATTTCACCCATTTAACTGGTTCATATATGAGAGACAGTATTGTTCTTTGAGTAATTCTGTATGATATTGAATTTTAAAAGTGTTTCTGCACTTCCTAAACGGTATCATATTTATCCTCATTTTTCCCGTAAAAAAATGACTAACGTCATGATTTTATGTAAGCTAGTCAGTCAGTCATTCAACAACGCAGAACTTCGCACGTACGCACGTACATCAGTTCAAGTTGCCATATCACATCAGCACAGACGTCTCATGATGAAATCTGAGTTCCTTCGGAAGTCACAAGGCCCACGTCCCCTACTAACAACTAGAGCCCTTCCACGATGTGGGCAGCTGGGAAGTAACATCCGTCAGCATACCCATAAAATCACACGAGACAAAATCGGTCAGAACCGAATTCTTTCTAAATATAAGCTAAATTGCTCATTGTTAATAAATCTGATGTCATTAATGTCTGATTGATGTAGAAAAAAAAATTTTTTTTCTCCTTTCTCTAACAAATTATTTCATAAAAAGAAAGATTTTTAGTCATATGATGATCATGTTTATATTTTGTGCTTCATTGTTTTCCGCTGTTGGCTAATTTTTAAGTTGGATCAAGAACGTGGAGCTTTGAAAATATCGAAAGCATTCAATTTAGAAGGTAATTCACAAGAAAGTGTGATATCCAATTTAGAGTAAGTTATATATATATATATATATTTGTATAAAAACTTTTCATTGTTGTCATAACTCATAATTGTTAGTGCTGTAAACAATTAATCCTCTCTTTCTTATCTATAGTGTATACTATTCTGTTATTGTTTGTGTCTGTGACTAATATTAGAGGCTTTCTCGTATGAGGAGGTGGTATACAAACTACAACTACTTGAGTAGAAAAAAATGGGGATTGGTTAAGATACGTGTTTGTGAATTTATAGCGTATTTGATTATCATTGTTCAATTTATTTGCAATATCTAGCGATTTTGTGTCTACCTACTCAGTGAATGTTGTATATAACTGTGAAATTTTTATTTCATTGTTTAAATTTTACTTTTTTCCATTTGAGAGATTGATTGAGTCATGTTGGTGGTAGATGCAGGCCAACTGGTTCAGGTCTGGGAGACGATAGTAACCGATGGTTAGAGACCTTGAACGACATGGCTCAGAATCGTTTGCAATGGCGCAGGTGCATCTACTCTTTGTGTTTTCTCAAATCCTAACCTTCTGAATTCCTCATCCCTCTATCTTTCTCTTGCTAAACTTATCTCACTGAATTATACTTCTTGAATAATATCTTCAAACCCTAATCTCTCCGATTACTGCTAATGCTTCTATTATCTCTACCACTATGGGATTTGAACTGACAGTGGTGTCTCTGTGCTAATGCGGTATGGCGATCTGAGCTGATGTACGTACGTACGTACGAAGTTCTACGTTGTAATTGATTGACTGAGAGATTGATAATGCTCTATTGTGTCATTTTCACAGAAGATATGTACATCTATCTTTTATTAATTGAAATAAAGCCACCTGTGAAAATCGTACTCTCTGATATGCAGCACTCACTCAATAAATAAAAAGAATAAATGTTTGAAGGATGGTTATCCTCACCTATAGAAAGCTATTTTTCGGCTCACTGAATAAATTTATGCACAAATATTGATCTATTTCCTTTTAGAAAATCAAGCCACATTTGCAACCAGAGGTTTATGTCTATTTCTATAGAAGGTGGGGCAAAATCTTTATCAATAGCATGCTCTCATCAGGTTGTCACACTTATTATTTAATCTATGTCTAATGGATACAAGGTATCAACTGCAGGAAATTAGGGTGACGCGAAGGGTACACCAATCACGAGTTATGAAACTAGTAAGAAAAAATCATGTCAGGAAGTGTTTGGCTGAATGCTTGCTGAAAACAGACATGCGTTTCGTTCTAGTTGGTACTCATCAACTAGAGGTATACCTGCATTCGATTTTAATAATACGTTTGAATCATTTCAATGACACTTGTTCTATTGTAAAATGTGACTACGGAGGTTGCAATCATAATAACCTTTAGATCTCCTGTTACTGACTCAAGAAAATATGAATTTATTCAATGTTTCATGCATTTAGTATTTCATACGTATCAACAGTTATGTCAAATTGATTTTTGAATTTGGCCTTTTTTTGTAATGTAACAAAATGTAATCAGTTTATTATTGGTGTTATAATCATAATTAAGACCAAAGTGTTTATTCGTATTTTGCAAGATCTAGGACACAGAGAGAGAGAGATGTAATTTTAATCAAGCATAAACATATTACATGGTATGAAATGCACATACATATTGGGAAGATTGAATGAAATATCATTACACATTAAATAATATGAGTTGGACTTCTAATTAAACACCAATTTTTTTTTTGAAGTTGTACTGATGAGTGTTGAAATTTTATCTACCTATAAACCAGATAAATTATATTTTCAATTTCCCAGTTAATAAATAATAAGTATATGTATATATATAGACCCTGTCGGGTGCAGGCAGTAACTGCCTACGGCGAATGAGTGTGGTCGCGCATAATCCTTCGATGGATTAGAATTAGACATTAACACTGTTGGTTGCCGGCTAGCTGGTCTAGAGGTTAGGTGTTCGTGCGGAAGATCGAAGGTCCTTGGCTGGAATCCTGCAAGTTGCAGGAGTCGTGGATGCGCACTGCTGATGAGTCAGTCCCATACCAGGGTGAAATGCCTGTCCAGTGCTTCCAGGTTTTAAATGGTGATCAGTTTATTATTGGTAGTAATTATAATTAAGACCAAAGTGTTTATTCGTATTTTGCAAGATCTAGGACACAGAGAGAGAGAGATGTAATTTTAATCAAGCATAAACATATTACATGGTATGAAATGCACATACATATTGGGAAGATTGAATGAAATTGTACTGATGAGTGTTTAAATACACACTACCAGAAATTTCATCCATTGACTACCTATAAACCAGATAAATTATATTTTCAATTTCCCAGTTAATAAATAATAAGTATATGTATATATATAGACCCTGTCGGGTGCAGGCAGTAACTGCCTACGGCGAATGAGTGAGGTCTCGAAAATTTCCTAGATGGATCAGAGTTAGACATTAACACTGTTGGTTTCCGGCCAAGTGATCAAGAGGTTAGGCGTTCGCACGCAAGACCGAAGGTCCTTGGCTGGAATCCTGCGATTTACAGGAGTCGTGGATGCGCACTGCTGATGAGTCCCGTACCAGGATGAAACGGCCATCTTTCAGTGCTTCCAGATTTCTAATGGTGGTCTAACAATGATTGATTCATTCTTGATTTCTCAAGATAAAACACTTTAAATGAAGACTATTTAATATTATTGTGTATTTTATTTTATTTTCGATCACTTATTTATTTTCACTTCAAATTTTTATAGACGTCGAGTTAAACAATTGAAACGTGCTCAAGAACAATCAACCGAAATTATTAATGGACTACGTCAACGTTTACTTGATTCTGGTCAAATTAGACGTAAATTACAAAATGAATTATGGCATAGTATTGATGAAAATAATGCATTATCTATACAAATTAATGAACTTCGTAAACAACTGACTGATTTACATAGTGAAAAAATTTCTGATAATTTGAAAGCAACTAATAATAATAATAATAATATGGTGGGATTGAACAGTAAACAATCTAGTCCATCACTTACAGGTTTGTCGTGTATAGTTATATATAGTCATTATATTCGTTATCTATCATTCTATTTTTATTGTTGCTTAAATTCATTTGATATACTTACTGAAATGTATTGTTATATCTTGAAATACCCGATCAATATCGTGTGCGCTTATAGCCATCAACTGAAATTCTAATTTCATCTATTCTGCTTACTACTGCTTATCTCCAATGAAGCAGAAGCCGCCGAACAGTATTCATCAACCTACTCTGTGTCCTGAGCCGCCTTCCTTTCTAGTTCTGTCCAATTGTTGTACATTCTTCTCATGTTTGTCTGCATTTCTCGGTGTAATGTGTGTGTGTTCATTGGCCTTCCTCTTTTCCTTTTGCCTTGAGGGTTCCATGTGACGGCTTGTCTCGTGACGCAGTTAGGTGCTTTTCATAATGTGTGTCCTATTCACTACCACTGCTTCTTCCTGATTTCCTCCACTGAAATTTGGTTTGTTCTCTCCTGCAGTATGTTGTTGCTGATATTGTCTGGCCAACGAATCCGAAGTATTTTGCGTACACAACTGTTCATAAACACTTGTATCTTCTGGATGATGGGTTTCGTAGTTCTCCAAGTTTCTGCCCCAAATAGTAATTTTATCTATTCCGTGTCTGTTATCGCTTCTATAGCTTAGTGTCTCGAACTACAAATTCTGGCATGTACGATTTGCATTGAATCCACCTTTATCTCCCTCATTAAGTTCGAAAAGAAGTCAGCAGTCAGCATCTATTATTACTATTATTTTTCAAACACACAAGGGTTTACTTAAGTCAGTGAGTTACAAGGCAGAACTTCCTACGTACATACATCAGTTCAGGTTGTCATACCACATTAGCACAGAGACGCAACTGTCAGTTCAAATCTCATAGTTGTAGCGGTAGTAAAAGTATTAGCAGTAATGGAGAACATTATGGATTGAAGTTATTATTCAGTAAGATAAAATTAGAAAGAGAAAGATAAAGATGATTAGGAATTCAGAAGGTTAGAATTTCAGAGAACACAATGAATTAATGCACATGCGCCATCGCAAACGATTTTGAGCCATGTAGTTCAAGGTCTCTAACCCTCGGTTACTTTCGTCTCGTGGACTCCAATCAGTTAGCCTGCATCTACCAACATGACTCAGTCCACTTGTCAGTGATTCCATGGATTTCTGCCATGTTTTCGTTCGGTCGCAACGGTTTACTTACAAAATTACTACACTGCATCTCACCACAACATGAAAAATCACCGTTTATGCATAAACGATCCATAAGTAATTGTAAATAGGATAAACTATGCAAAGTCGATTGGTAATAAAATTAGAATCATAAACAGTGTAATGATAATAATAGTTAATGGTTTAAACAAAAGCTTATAATAAACAGGATGTATATAAACACAGTTATCTAGCTACTTAACAATTATATGACGAAAATACAAATAATAATTTAAAAGAACCAGTCTCAACTTTTATAAAATATTCGACTTGTTGTAATAAGTATTGCTGACAATATACTTGGATTGTTTGTGTATTATCTGCTTTAAACTTTTTGTTGTTAAGAAGTTTATTAATTTCGGTCTTGCGTGTGAACGCTTAACTTCTAAGCCACTGAGTCAGGATCCAACGATTTTAATGTTTAACCTCTCGATCAATCCATAGTCTTGCACATCCTCATCCATTGTCTTCGGTGAGTACTGCTTCACTCACACCCGGCAGGGTTGAACTCAACTGGTCTGTAGGTGCTTCTTCGATGTTGGTTGCGTTCAGTATTGCTGCTCGATCTAAGAGTTCTTTAATGCTTGTGGATTAACTTTGGTTGGTACGTTTGTTGGTCTGTTTACGAGTTCTTCAAAACGCTCTGCTCACGTGTTTCTCTCTCTTTCGATTTCATTGATCAGTTGGCCTTGGTTAGTCGTTCTGGTTTACCATATTTTGCAGCAAGCTTTGTTGTATCGTAAAGTTATCTCATATTCCCTTCTCTTCCAAGCTTTTTCTGTCATCATTCCCAGATCTTTCACATATTTACGTTTGTCAGCTCTGATGCTTTTTTGCTTCTGTGTATTCAGCTTGAGTCTTGGCTTTCTCTGCTCATGTTCGACTGATATTGATTTCTGCCTTCTTCTTGTTCTTGCTTTCTCGGATCTGATCCAGAGTATCCTTTTGATTGTGATTCTTGTGACCTAGAACCTCATGGCACGTAAAAGTTATTACTTTCTTGATCCCTTTCCATGGTAGTTTCTTCTAGTAGATTGTGAAAGGCCTTAAACATTTTGCTGAGGGTTACCTTGAGTTCGTCGGGTTTGTCAGTAGTATCCCTAAGTAAGGCCATATCAAACTGTTGTGATATTGTTCGACTAGTGCTTCTTGAGTTTCACTTTCATTTTGACCATTACGAAGTGGTGTTGATCTGAAGCCATGTCGGCTCCTCTCTTGTTTTAGTGTCCTTCTGAACCTTTTATTAATGCAGATGAGATAGATTTCACTGTGTTCGTGTTGGAATATGGTGTCACCCATAACCATTTTGTTAAACATTCATAAATTTGCTAATCTCTCACCGTTTTCGTTCCTTTTCCCCAATCCATATCGTTCCATGATTTCTGCATATCATGTGTTGTCCATTCCCATCTTGACGTTTAGGTCTCGCGTTAAAATGGTCAGATCGTTTGCTTGGCGATTACTCGATGATCGACTGTAGCTTCTCATCTTCATTGTTATCGTTAATGGGGTGCATAGCATTGAAGGACATTCATTGTAATACCCTCCTTCTTTGTTCATGCGATTCCCATTGTATCGGTGCTTTTTTGGATAGCATCAGTTCAACTCTTTGTGTATGTGGAGAATTTTCTTCATCATGGTCAGAGTATAACAGCAGCTCTCGTGAAGCGTTTTTTTCGAACCTGCGCCTAATGTGTTCCACTTATCCAAGCAGAGTTAGGTTGTATCTTTTCATTTTCGCAGCAAACTGAATGGTTCTTCCAGTCTCCCATATTGTATAGACATTCCAGGCACTTATATTAATGGTATCGGTCTCGTGACATCTAAAGGAATTGTTCTAAATGAAGACTTTCCAACTTCCAAGGCATAGTTCAAATGGGTTGAATTATTTGTTCTGGTTAGTGTTTGTTCCTATCAAGTTCGGTTTCAGCTGGATGTGGTAGCTAACCCCCATTCCGGGAGTAATCGTAAAAGGCGACTGCATTTGGAGTTAATAAAGAGCCAGTTTTTCATTTATGATCAACTATGGACTCTGACATTTTTTCGTAAGTTCGTTCACGTTTATTTCAGGCTATTAATCAAGTCATTGAGTACCACCACCTCTTGGATGTATCGTGTTCATTGTAGCTCTTCTGTGAATGTTGAAACTTCTAATAAGATGCATAGGATGAATTATGAGTATGCAATCTGTCCAATAAATATTATTGATGCTTATAAACCTAACCAACCTCAGTTTGTTACATGTTCGTCAATTGATATGCTTGGAACTATTACGAGTTCACTTTAAACGGTAAACGAGAATGAAGACAAATGATATAGTGACACGATAGGCTATTCTGATTCGATTATCCCCGCCCCTGTAAGAAGTCTTGATAAGCCGTAGAAAGTGTATTCTACAAGCACCCAGAAAATATGAGGTTAACAAGCACACAAATCGAGTTTATTTATACATGATAGAAACGTCCTTGGGAGAGCCACAAAAATAGCGTACTAAAATAACACATCAACCAATAACAGTCAAGGATTTTCCGGGTGGGAAATGTAATCTCAAGGTCAGCTGATCAGCTCAAAATCAGGACTTTTATAAAAGTGAGTTCTGAGCGTCCAACGTCCCCAAAAGTTTCCATTATTCAAAACATCCTCTAAAATCAGTCCAGTTCTATGGTTTCTTAATTGTTTCTCATTTTGTTAAGAATATTTGTATAAACTCTTTTATAAATTCCCTGAAAGCTTTAATAAATAGATTTCAGTAGTAATTTTTTTCAACAAATCATCATCATATATATTTATATATATGAAGTGTAAATATAATATAAAATGTGTTAAATAATTATATTTCATTACTCTTTCATGCAGAAAAACTCTCTAAACTTGATGTAGAAAATATAGATCCAGATAAAGTAAATACTAATAACAAATCCAGATACAGTACAAATCCAATGAAACAAGAAAACCCCATAGAATTGTCAAAATCTATTCACAACAAACAGAATCATCCTACTGCTAGTCAAAGTAAAAAAGATCTACCAACGAATTGTGCTACTACTTAGGTATAAGTTATCTTTTCACACCGTTTTGGTATTACATCGTTGTTGTTCGTTGTATAGCACACAAATAGAAATAATATTTGTATATTTACTTTCAAACTTACTTTATATTATAATTATTTCAATGTAATTTAAGTTTTATCTTGTGTTATATTATTTTGGTGGAATTGTAAATATATACACTATTCAATTCCGATGTTTAAACAAGTGAACACCATAACATTTCCTTCTTACATCAGTAGATGTTTTTGATTGCAATTTGTATTGGTTTTAAACTAGAATCCGGTATTCTGTTTAAAGGTGGTCTCATTTTTGAACAATGTCATAATTTGTTGTTCAGTTGACGTGTGAATGTTGGTGAAGCTCACTAATGAATTGTGTACTAAAAACTGGAGACAAGATAATCATTCATGTATCAACTAATAAATATATATTATGAGTGAGTGAATCACCTACGTACTTCTGTACTGTAAGTGATATGAATCAAGCGCATTATTTTACTGAATGGCACTGACCTAGATAACACACAAAGTTATGTTGTATAGTCTCATTTATTTAGTGGGACATTTAAAAAACTTTTCGACTGTCTTGCTCCTAAACGTGCACTTTATTGTTTTTGATTTAGGTCAACTAACTGTCCTTGTTAACCGTCTGCACGCACTTAAACGCTTTCATCATGATGAAACTACTGTCAATTTATATTGACTGTTCTAACTAAGGATGAGACATTAAATATACTGCTTTAAGATAATAAACTGATACATTTCTGACGGTAAAGCCTTTTGAAGAGCGGAGCTAATGCTTCGAAATATTTTATGAAAAGGCCGTGCATGACCGGCCTCAAGAAGTTGTCTCTTGGGCCTTGCGGTCAAGCTCCCCGGTCGCTAAAACCAACACCAACCCTAGAAAAACAGTTATGAAGTCATGTGTTAGATGATGCCCATCCCGAGACAGCTTGTGGCGATATCCGAAATGCTCTGGAAACAAATAATATCTATCAGCAAGGTAAACCATAAGGCTAAGGAGAAACAGTGGATCTCAGTAGCATCTAAACTGATAGATGCTCGGAAACTCATCCCATATAGCTCCAAACATGACGAGCAGAGGATACTCAAAAACAACGAATGCGAACATTGGTGGGTAGGTAAAGCAAAGGAAATGGAACAGGCACCGACGATAAGTGAAAGTAGACAACTGTTCAGACTAATGGAGGAAACTGGCATTGGGAATCCTACTGTAAGCGAGACTATCTCCGGAAAAGATGGCACTACAATTTACTATCAATCCAAGCAGAGCACTTTAAGGAACAGTACAACTACCCTTCAGCAACTCCTCAGCATCTCCAAATAACCTAAATATCAAACTGATGTAAGCCTATATAGCAAGCGTTCTCAATTATTAGCACTAAGAAAGAAACTTGTCATACTTTGGTTTGACCTGTTATGTATACATGTGTATCATTCACAAACTTATTACCACATAAACAGACATGCTCTTCATTTATTTTTCATCAACTTACTATCTAGTGTGCTTGATTCGCGTGGTATCCATTGGTCGTTGACAATACACACTAACCCCAATGACTAGCAATACTAGAACTAGCGAAAATACACCGTTAGTGGGACGATATAGTCCTCCTACTCTGGTTGCGGTTGAGACTATTGGCAATCTCAAGCTATGGAGGGCGGTAGGTCCTGGTAGATTAACCCCTGAGGTTTTTAAGGATGGTGGTCTAGTTTAGCAATTAGACCGACTCAGACCGTAATTAAAGTATGGAAACTGACAATCACAGAGGAGTCAGTTTAACTAATGTAGTTTCTGAAATAATACTCCGACGCCTAACTAGAGATCATGAAGAACAGACTCGAGAAAGCCAGGCTGGTTTTCAACCTGGACATAGCTGTCAAGACCACATTACGGCAGGTCATACGACACAGACAGACATTTAGGCGTCCGACAATAGTTGTCTTCATGGACCTTAATGCGGTATGTGACTCTGCCAATAGTGAGGTTCTGTGGCAGTGTGTCATTGAAAGGTGTGCCAGAGAATTACGCTAACCTTGTACAGACTATCTACTCAAACAGCATTGGGTCGAGAGATAATGGTGAACTACCTTAGGAGTGGATTACTTCAAGTGATTAGTCAGGGATGTTCACTCTTGTTCAACTTTGTCGTCGACATACTTTTAGAGACGACTTTTTCATGAGTTAAATCTTTACTGGAAGACTCACTTGTTGATTTAGAATATGCCGATGACATACTCCTATTTGGTGAAGACGCTGACAAAATGCAGTCGTCCAGTCACCTTAAGCAAACATGTCGACCGATTAATTTATCTTGTGAGTCTAAATAATTTTTATGTGACGGAATCTCGGCAAATACAGAAGGCTCTTGAAAAATTATCGTGTAAATGAGACATACGTACCAATTGAGGGGAGAGTTTACTGCAAAGCAGTTCGCACCGTTCCGCTTTCCTGATATGAAACGGTTAATGAGGGTAGAGGATACTTGTAGGCTATCAGTAATCGATCATTGATCTCTTTGAAACATTGCCCGCATATCCTGGGACCAGCGATTACGCAATTTTGGGGTTTATAAAACGGGTACTAGGTGAGGATGGCAGACCGATAAATTGAGGTGGTTGGGACATGTGTCAAACACCTGACGTTGTGTAATGTGGGGATAAACTGAAAGCTAGGGGCTCAAATCCATGAAGTCACTGACAATTGAACTGAGCCATGTTAATGTGTCGACTATCTGGTTGTTTCCCGCGAGACAATAGCACAGATGGTTAGAAACTTTGAAAGATGTGATGATGCAAATGTATATATTGTTTTCTCTCAAAACCTAACCTTTTGAATTCCCCATCAACTCTATCTTTCTTTTGCTAAATTTATTTCACTGAATTTTTCGTTCGAACCCTAATCTTCTCCATTACCGCTAACACTTCTACTGCGTCTACCACTATGGGATTTGAATTGAAAATTACATCTGTGCTAATGGTAACGGCAACTCTGACGCACTTACGTACGAGGTTCTATGTCCAAGTTTTTGACAAACTAATTAGCTTTGAATAGAGAATTAAGAAGACATATTTTGTGAGATAGTACCATTTCGTGATTTCTCGTCAGTCATACACAAGCAAAATGTTATTTGTGTAAATACAGTTTTGAAGATAAGGTTAAAATTTCTTATTTAGCATGACATTCACTCACTAGAACCATGGTAAACAAAGGTCAACATACAGTTGTTTTTGAACACATAAAGTTGGACTTTTCCGACCAATCAAGATAGCTTCGAGTAGTTTCAGTGTGACATGTTGCAACCTTAAAGGCTGATTTTGGGTCAATTTGATGACCACTCATCAGTAGATGTTTTGCAATGGACGAGGCTGGGTTTCTTGATCGATTTTGAGATGATGGGCTAGATTGATGAATCATGGAATTGATTAACCATTTTGGAATATGTTCCCCTATCCTGTCGTTTTCTCCCCAAGTTTCTATTCACACTTCCTCTGTGCATGTCAATTATCAGCTTAAAATCCTCGCCCATTTTACTTGAGTACGTGTGTGAATTGCTTGCTTCACTTATCACATGTTTAGCTTTTTTTTCTGACTAGAATTAATTAGTCATGCCTAATCACATCAAGTTTGCTCTACTATAATTCTCCGCATTCACGACTCTTCTTTTGGCATGTTTGCTTACACAAATATCTGAAGTAAATTAATCCAGATTAAACAGTGATGGGCGTTTAATTACCTCCGTCGCATAAACGGGATTCACCAAAGAATGATGTGCGGAAAGTTAAAGGAAACATTCATTTCATATAATATTCAATCGTTTGTCCAATTCAGAGTCAGATTCCGGATCACTTAAAATATCTGCTATTATTAATCTTTTTCAGTACTGCTACAATTTAGAAAAGGACAGTTACATCTCAATGTGCTAACGTGGCATAGCACCTTGAACTGATGTACGTACATACCAGGTTGAATGTCAAAAGAAATCAGACAGCCAGTTATAACGTAGAACCATACCGCATTAGCACAGAGACGCAATCGTCCATTCAAATCCCACAGTGGTATAGATAGTAGGAGTGATAGTGGTAATAGAGGAGAGATCAGGGTTCCAAGATGTTATTCAAGCAGTATAATTCAGTGAAATAAATTCAGAAAAAGATAGAGGTGATGAGGAATTCAAGAGATACGAATTTCATAAAACACAACGAGTGGGGCACCTGCGCCATTGCAAACCATTTTCAGCCATGTCATTCAAAGTCTCTAACCATTGGTGACTTTCATCGCGTAGATCCCAACCAGGTAGTCTGCAAAAATTAATATACGCAATAGATGAATTCGTTACTACAAAAGAAATAAACTATTTCGCTGGAACATGAGAAAATAAACTAAGAGACAGCTTTCTCTTTTTATCTCTGAACACGCTAAACTGTGGCTGGGAGGGCATATTTAGATAAAATGAATTCTGAAACAGTGTAAGAGAGATAGATATAGAATAAATTTCGAGGCACTTAATGATATAAAAAAAAACAAACAATCAATTAAATAAATTATTAATAATAATTGTAATAATAATAATAATGAACGTCTTGTAGTAGATAAGAAGTTTTGTACAAGAAGATATTTTTTGTTACTATATATATATATAGATGATCCACAGTGTTTTAAACAAAAAAAATTTGGACAAGATTTGAAGCTACCTAAATCTGGAAAAAAAAAGGAATAATTGGTGTGTTGGTAGTAATAATAATAATAATAATAATAGTAGTAATTATATGAACAAAAATGAATATTTATACAAGTGGAGGATTGATTATTGGGGGGAATCTGATTGGAACACAAATAAAAATTAAGTGTAATGTGTAATGTGATAAATTTTTTTCTTTACTCATTGAAAAGTCAATAATGTTAAACGCGTCATGATGATGATGATGATGTGTACAGAAAACGAAAAAAAAGATGGATGTTTTGCCTTTTTTTCTCTGTTCAAATTCAAATCAAGTAATTATTATTACTGTATTTTTTTACACGAAAAAAAAACACGTTACGGAAATTTCAGTGGAAAAAAAAATGGTGTTAGCGATAACAATTAAAAGAAAAGAAGGTCGATTACGAAATACGGAATAGTCAGTTTTTCGTAATGGACCTTCTTTTCTTTTAATTGTTATCGCTAACACCATTTTTTTTTCCACTGAAATTTCCGTAACGTGTTTTTTTTTCGTGTAAAAAAATACAGTAATAATAATTACTTGATTTGAATTTGAACAGAGAAAAAAAGGCAAAACATCCATCTTTTTTTTCGTTTTCTGTACACATCATCATCATCATCATGACGCGTTTAACATTATTGACTTTTCAATGAGTAAAGAAAAAAATTTATCACATTACACATTACACTTAATTTTTATTTGTGTTCCAATCAGATTCCCCCCAATAATCAATCCTCCACTTGTATAAATATTCATTTTTGTTCATATAATTACTACTATTATTATTATTATTACAACACAACAATTATTCCCTTTTTTTTTCCAGATTTAGGTAGCTTCAAATCTTGTCCAAATTTTTTTTGTTTAAAACACTGTGGATCATCTATATATATATATAGTAACAAAAAATATCTTCTTGTACAAACTTCTTATCTACTACAAGACGTTCATTATTATTATTATTACTATTATTATTATTAATTTATTTAATTGTATGTTTGTTTTTTTTTATATCATTAAGTGCCTCGAAATTTATTCTATATCTATCTCTCTTACACTGTTTCAGAATTCATTTTATCTAAATATGCCCTCCAGCCACAGTTTAGCGTGTTCAGAGATAAAAAGAGAAAGCTGTCTCTTAGTTTATTTTCTCATGTTCCAGCGAAATAGTTTATTTCTTTTGTAGTAACGAATTCATCTATTGCGTATATTAATTTTTGCAGACTACCTGGTTGGGATCTACGCGATGAAAGTCACCAATGGTTAGAGACTTTGAATGACATGGCTGAAAATGGTTTGCAATGGCGCAGGTGCCCCACTCGTTGTGTTTTATGAAATTCGTATCTCTTGAATTCCTCATCACCTCTATCTTTTTCTGAATTTATTTCACTGAATTATACTGCTTGAATAACATCTTGGAACCCTGATCTCTCCTCTATTACCACTATCACTCCTACTATCTATACCACTGTGGGATTTGAATGGACGATTGCGTCTCTGTGCTAATGCGGTATGGTTCTACGTTATAACTGGCTGTCTGATTTCTTTTGACATTCAACCTGGTATGTACGTACATCAGTTCAAGGTGCTATGCCACGTTAGCACATTGAGATGTAACTGTCCTTTTCTAAATTGTAGCAGTACTGAAAAAGATTAATAATAGCAGATATTTTAAGTGATCCGGAATCTGACTCTGAATTGGACAAACGATTGAATATTATATGAAATGAATGTTTCCTTTAACTTTCCGCACATCATTCTTTGGTGAATCCCGTTTATGCGACGGAGGTAATTAAACGCCCATCACTGTTTAATCTGGATTAATTTACTTCAGATATTTGTGTAAGCAAACATGCCAAAAGAAGAGTCGTGAATGCGGAGAATTATAGTAGAGCAAACTTGATGTGATTAGGCATGACTAATTAATTCTAGTCAGAAAAAAAAGCTAAACATGTGATAAGTGAAGCAAGCAATTCACACACGTACTCAAGTAAAATGGGCGAGGATTTTAAGCTGATAATTGACATGCACAGAGGAAGTGTGAATAGAAACTTGGGGAGAAAACGACAGGATAGGGGAACATATTCCAAAATGGTTAATCAAATCCATGATTAATCAACCTATCCCATCATTTCAAAATCGATCAAGAAACCCAGCCTTTTCCATTGCAAAACATCTACTGATGAGTGGTCATCAAATTGACCCAAAATCAGCCTTTAAGGTTGCAACATGTAATCAAAACCCACACACACTGAAACTACTCGAAGCTATCTTGATTGGTCGGAAAAGTCCAACTTTATGTGTTCAAAAACAACTGTATGTTGACCTTTGTTTACCATGGTTCTAGTGAGTGAATGTCATGCTAAATAAGAAATTTTGACCTTATCTTCAAAACTGTATTTACACAAATAACATGTTGCTTGTATGTGACTGACGAGAAAGCACGAAATGGTACTATCTCACAAAATATGTCTTCTTATTTCTCTATTCAAAGCTAATTAGTTTGTCAAAAACTTGGACATAGAACCTCGTACGTAAGTGCGTCAGAGTTGCCGTTACCATTAGCACAGATGTAATTTTCAATTCAAATCCCATAGTGGTAGACGCAGTAGAAGTGTTAGCGGTAATGGAGAAGATTAGGGTTCGAACGAAAAAATTCAGTGAAATAAATTTAGCAAAAGAAAGATAGAGTTGATGGGGAATTCAAAAGGTTAGGTTTTGAGAGAAAACAATATATACATTTGCATCATCACATCTTTCAAAGTTTCTAACCATCTGTGCTATTGTCTCGCGGGAAACAACCAGATAGTCGACACATTAACATGGCTCAGTTCAATTGTCAGTGACTTCATGGATTTGAGCCCCTAGCTTTCAGTTTATCCCCACATTACACAACGTCAGGTGTTTGACACATGTCCCAACCACCTCAATTTATCGGTCTGCCATCCTCACCTAGTACCCGTTTTATAAACCCCAAAATTGCGTAATCGCTGGTCCCAGGATATGCGGGCAATGTTTCAAAGAGATCAATGATCGATTACTGATAGCCTACAAGTATCCTCTACCCTCATTAACCGTTTCATATCAGGAAAGCGGAACGGTGCGAACTGCTTTGCAGTAAACTCTCCCCTCAATTGGTACGTATGTCTCATTTACACGATAATTTTTCAAGAGCCTTCTGTATTTGCCGAGATTCCGTCACATAAAAATTATTTAGACTCACAAGATAAATTAATCGGTCGACATGTTTGCTTAAGGTGACTGGACGACTGCATTTTGTCAGCGTCTTCACCAAATAGGAGTATGTCATCGGCATATTCTAAATCAACAAGTGAGTCTTCCAGTAAAGATTTAACTCATGAAAAAGTCGTCTCTAAAAGTATGTCGACGACAAAGTTGAACAAGAGTGAACATCCCTGACTAATCACTTGAAGTAATCCACTCCTAAGGTAGTTCACCATTATCTCTCGACCCAATGCTGTTTGAGTAGATAGTCTGTACAAGGTTAGCGTAATTCTCTGGCACACCTTTCAATGACACACTGCCACAGAACCTCACTATTGGCAGAGTCACATACCGCATTAAGGTCCATGAAGACAACTATTGTCGGACGCCTAAATGTCTGTCTGTGTCGTATGACCTGCCGTAATGTGGTCTTGACAGCTATGTCCAGGTTGAAAACCAGCCTGGCTTTCTCGAGTCTGTTCTTCATGATCTCTAGTTAGGCGTCGGAGTATTATTTCAGAAACTACATTAGTTAAACTGACTCCTCTGTGATTGTCAGTTTCCATACTTTAATTACGGTCTGAGTCGGTCTAATTGCTAAACTAGACCACCATCCTTAAAAACCTCAGGGGTTAATCTACCAGGACCTACCGCCCTCCATAGCTTGAGATTGCCAATAGTCTCAACCGCAACCAGAGTAGGAGGACTATATCGTCCCACTAACGGTGTATTTTCGCTAGTTCTAGTATTGCTAGTCATTGGGGTTAGTGTGTATTGTCAACGACCAATGGATACCACGCGAATCAAGCACACTAGATAGTAAGTTGATGAAAAATAAATGAAGAGCATGTCTGTTTATGTGGTAATAAGTTTGTGAATCATACACATGTATACATAACAGGTCAAACGAAATTATGACAGGTTTCTTTCGTAGTGCTAATAATTGAGAACGCTTGCTATATAGGCTTACATCAGTTTGACATTTAGGTTATTTGGAGATGCTGGGTAGATGAAGAGTTGCTGAAGGGTAGTTGTACTGTTCCTTAAAGTGCTCTGCTTATCGGTTCAATTGCCTGCATTGATGGTAAATGGTAGTACCATCTTTTCTGGAGATAGTCTCGCCTATAGTAGGATTCCTAATGCCAGTTTCCTTCGTTAGTCTGAACAGTTGTCTACTTTCACTTATCGTCGGTGCCTGTTCCATTCCCTTTGCTTTACCTACCCACCAATGTTCGCATTCGTTTTTGAGTTGCCTCCGCTCGTCATATTTGGAGCTATATTGGACGAGTTTCCGAGCATCTATCAGTCTACTAGATGCTATTGAGATCCACTGTTTCGCCTTAGCTTTATGGTTTACCTTGCTGATAGATATTATTTGTTTCCAGAGCATTTCGGATATCGCCGCAAGCTGTCTCGGGATGGGCATCATCTAACACATGACTGCATAACTGTTTTTCTAGGGTTGGTGTTGGTTTTAGCGACCGGGGAGCTTGACCGCAAGGCCCAAGAGACAACTTCTTGAGGCCGGTCATGCACGGCCTTTTCATAAAATATTTCGAAGCATTAGCTCCGCTCTTCAAAAGGCTTTACCGTCAGAAATGTATCAGTTTATTATCTTAAAGCAGTATATTTAATGTCTCATCCTTAGTTAGAACAGTCAATATAAATTGACAGTAGTTTCATCATGATAAAAGCGTTTAAGTGCGTGCAGACGGTTAACAAGGACAGTTAGTTGACCTAAATCGAAAACAATAAAGTGCACGTTTAGGAACAAGACAGTCGAAAAGTTTTTTAAATGTGCCACTAAATAAATGAGACTATACAATATAACTTTGTGTGTTATCTAGGTCAGTGCCATTCAATAAAATAAAGCGCTTGATTCATATCACTTACAGTACAGAAGAACGTAGGTGATTCACTCACTCATAATATATATTTATTAGTTGATACATGAATGATTATCTTGTCTCCAGTTTTTAGTACACAATTCATTAGTGAGCTTCACCAACATTCACACGTCAACTGAACAACAAATTATGACATTATTCAAAAATGAGACCACCTTCAAACAGAATGCCGGATTCTAATTTAAAACCAATATAAATTGCAATCAAAAACATGTACTGATGTACGGAGGAAGTGTTATGGTGTTTACAGCAGTATTCACTTGTTAAAAACATCGGAATTGAATAGTGTATATATTTACAATTCCACCAAAATAATATAACACAAGATAAAACTTAAATTACATTGAAATAATTATAATATAAAGTAAGTTTGAAAGTAAATATACAAATATTATTTCTATTTGTGTGCTATACAACGAACAACAACGATGTAATACCAAAACGGTGTGAAAAGATAACTTATACCTAAGTAGTAGCACAATTTGTTGGTAGATCTTTTTTACTTTGACTAGCAGTAGGATGATTCTGTTTGTTGTGAATAGATTTTGACAATTCTATGGGGTTTTCTTGTTTCATTGGATTTGTACTGTATTTGGATTTGTTATTAGTATTTAATTTATCTGGATCTATATTTTCTACATCAAGTTTAGAGAGTTTTTCTGCATGAAAGAGTAATGAAATATAATAATTATTTAACACATCTTATATTAGATTTATACTTCATATATATAAATATATATGATGATGATTTGTTGAAAAAAATTACTACTGAAATCTATTTATTAAAGCTTTCAGGGAATTTATAAAAGAGTTTATACAAATATTCTTAACAAAATGAGAAACAATTAAGAAACCATAGAACTGGACTGATTTTAGAGGATGTTTTGAATAATGGAAACTTTTGGGGACGTTGGGTCCTAATTTTAGATTTTATATTTTCGCGCATGGGCTGATCAGCTGACCTGGAGATTACATTTCCCATCCGGAAAATCCTTGACTGTTATTGGTTGATGTGTTATTTTTGTGGCTCTCCCAAGGACGTTTCTATCATGTTATACATGATTTGTGTGCTTGTCAACTTCAGATTTTCTGGGCGATTGTAGAATACACTTTCTATGCCTCATCAAGACTTCTTACTATAGTTAGCAGGGTCGGGGACAATCGAATCAGAATAGCCTATCGTGTCACTATATCATTTGTCTTCACTCTTGTTTACCGAGTAAGTTGAACTCGTAATAGTTTCAAGCATATCAATTGATGAACATGTAACAAACTGAGGTTGGTTAGGTTTATAAGCATCAATAATATTTATTGGACAGATTGCATACTCATAATTCATCCTATGCATCTTATTAGAAGTTTCAACATTCACAGAAGAGCTACAATGAACACGATACATCCAAGAGGTGGTGGTACTCAATGACTTGATTAATAGCCTGAAATAAACGTGAACGAACTTACGAAAAAATGTCAGAGTCCATAGTTGATCATAAATGAAAAACTGGCTCTTTATTAACTCCAAATGCAGTCGCCTTTTACGATTACTCCCGGAATGGGGGTTAGCTACCACATCCAGCTGAAACCGAACTTGATAGGAACAAACACTAACCAGAACAAATAATTCAACCCATTTGAACTATGCCTTGGAAGTTGGAAAGTCTTCATTTAGAACAATTCCTTTAGATGTCACGAGACCGATACCATTAATATAAGTGCCTGGAATGTCTATACAATATGGGAGACTGGAAGAACCATTCAGTTTGCTGCGAAAATGAAAAGATACAACCTAACTCTGCTTGGATAAGTGGAACACATTAGGCGCAGGTTCGAAAAAAACGCTTCACGAGAGCTGCTGTTATACTCTGACCATGATGAAGAAAATTCTCCACATACACAAAGAGTTGAACTGATGCTATCCAAAAAAGCACCGATACAATGGGAATCGCATGAACAAAGAAGGAGGGTATTACAATGAATGTCCTTCAATGCTATGCACCCCATTAACGATAACAATGAAGATGAGAAGCTACAGTCGATCATCGAGTAATCGCCAAGCAAACGATCTGACCATTTTAACGCGAGACCTAAACGTCAAGATGGGAATGGACAACACATGATATGCAGAAATCATGGAACGATATGGATTGGGGAAAAGGAACGAAAACGGTGAGAGATTAGCAAATTTATGAATGTTTAACAAAATGGTTATGGGTGACACCATATTCCAACACGAACACAGTGAAATCTATCTCATCTGCATTAATAAAAGGTTCAGAAGGACACTAAAACAAGAGAGGAGCCGACATGGCTTCAGATCAACACCACTTCGTAATGGTCAAAATGAAAGTGAAACTCAAGAAGCACTAGTCGAACAATATCACAACAGTTTGATATGGCCTTACTTAGGGATACTACTGACAAACCCGACGAACTCAAGGTAACCCTCAGCAAAATGTTTAAGGCCTTTCACAATCTACTAGAAGAAACTACCATGGAAAGGGATCAAGAAAGTAATAACTTTTACGTGCCATGAGGTTCTAGGTCACAAGAATCACAATCAAAAGGATACTCTGGATCAGATCCGAGAAAGCAAGAACAAGAAGAAGGCAGAAATCAATATCAGTCGAACATGAGCAGAGAAAGCCAAGACTCAAGCTGAATACACAGAAGCAAAAAAGCATCAGAGCTGACAAACGTAAATATGTGAAAGATCTGGGAATGATGACAGAAAAAGCTTGGAAGAGAAGGGAATATGAGATAACTTTACGATACAACAAAGCTTGCTGCAAAATATGGTAAACCAGAACGACTAACCAAGGCCAACTGATCAATGAAATCGAAAGAGAGAGAAACACGTGAGCAGAGCGTTTTGAAGAACTCGTAAACAGACCAACAAACGTACCAACCAAAGTTAATCCACAAGCATTAAAGAACTCTTAGATCGAGCAGCAATACTGAACGCAACCAACATCGAAGAAGCACCTACAGACCAGTTGAGTTCAACCCTGCCGGGTGTGAGTGAAGCAGTACTCACCGAAGACAATGGATGAGGATGTGCAAGACTATGGATTGATCGAGAGGTTAAACATTAAAATCGTTGGATCCTGACTCAGTGGCTTAGAAGTTAAGCGTTCACACGCAAGACCGAAATTAATAAACTTCTTAACAACAAAAAGTTTAAAGCAGATAATACACAAACAATCCAAGTATATTGTCAGCAATACTTATTACAACAAGTCGAATATTTTATAAAAGTTGAGACTGGTTCTTTTAAATTATTATTTGTATTTTCGTCATATAATTGTTAAGTAGCTAGATAACTGTGTTTATATACATCCTGTTTATTATAAGCTTTTGTTTAAACCATTAACTATTATTATCATTACACTGTTTATGATTCTAATTTTATTACCAATCGACTTTGCATAGTTTATCCTATTTACAATTACTTATGGATCGTTTATGCATAAACGGTGATTTTTCATGTTGTGGTGAGATGCAGTGTAGTAATTTTGTAAGTAAACCGTTGCGACCGAACCAAAACATGGCTGAAATCGATGAAATCACTGACAAGTGGACTGAGTAATGTTGGTAGATGTAGGCTAACTGATTGGAGTCCACGAGACGAAAGTAACCGATAGTTAGAGACCTTGAACTACATGGCTCAAAATCGTTTGCGATGGCGCATGTGCATTAATTCATTGTGTTCTCTGAAATTCTAACCTTCTGAATTCCTAATCATCTTTATCTTTCTCTTTCTAATTTTATCTTACTGAATAATACCCTAATATTTTCCATTACTGCTAATACATTTACTACCGCTACAACTATGAGATTTGAACTGACAGTTGCGTCTCTGTGCTAATGTGGTATGACAACCTGAACTGATGTATGTACGTAGGAAGTTCTGCCTTGTAACTCACTGACTTAAGTAAACCCTTGTGTGTTTGAAAAATAATAGTAATAATAGATGCTGACTGCTGACTTCTTTTCGAACTTAATGAGGGAGATAAAGGTGGATTCAATGCAAATCGTACATGCCAGAATTTGTAGTTCGAGACACTAAGCTATAGAAGCGATAACAGACACGGAATAGATAAAATTACTATTTGGGGCAGAAACTTGGAGAACTACGAAAGCCATCATCCAGAAGATACAAGTGTTTATTAACAGTTGTCTACGCAAAATACTTCGGATTCGTTGGCCAGACACTACCAGCAACAACCTACTGCAGGAGAGAACAAACCAGATTGCAGTGGAGGAAATCAGGAAGAAGCAGTGGTAGTGAATAGGACACACATTATGAAAAGTACCTAACTGCGTCACGAGACAAGCCGTCACATGGAACCCTCAAGGCAAAAGGAAAAGAGGGAGTTCAATGAACACACACACATTACACCGAGAAATGCAGACAAACATGAGAAGAATGTACAACAATTGGACAGAACTAGAAAGGAAGGCGGCTCAGGACACAGAGTAGGTTGATGAATACTGTTCGGCGGCTTCTGCTTCATTGGAGATAAGCAGTAGTAAGCAGAATAGATGAAATTAGAATTTCAGTTGATGGCTATAAGCGCACACGATATTGATCGGGTATTTCAAGATATAACAATACATTTCAGTAAGTATATCAAATGAATTTAAGCAACAATAAAAATAGAATGATAGATAACGAATATAATGACTATATATAACTATACACGACAAACCTGTAAGTGATGGACTAGATTGTTTACTGTTCAATCCCACCATATTATTATTATTATTATTAGTTGCTTTCAAATTATCAGAAATTTTTTCACTATGTAAATCAGTCAGTTGTTTACGAAGTTCATTAATTTGTATAGATAATGCATTATTTTCATCAATACTATGCCATAATTCATTTTGTAATTTACGTCTAATTTGACCAGAATCAAGTAAACGTTGACGTAGTCCATTAATAATTTCGGTTGATTGTTCTTGAGCACGTTTCAATTGTTTAACTCGACGTCTATAAAAATTTGAAGTGAAAATAAATAAGTGATCGAAAATAAAATAAAATACACAATAATATTAAATAGTCTTCATTTAAAGTGTTTTATCTTGAGAAATCAAGAATGAATCAATCATTGTTAGACCACCATTAGAAATCTGGAAGCACTGAAAGATGGCCGTTTCATCCTGGTACGGGACTCATCAGCAGTGCGCATCCACGACTCCTGTAAATCGCAGGATTCCAGCCAAGGACCTTCGGTCTTGCGTGCGAACGCCTAACCTCTTGATCACTTGGCCGGAAACCAACAGTGTTAATGTCTAACTCTGATCCATCTAGGAAATTTTCGAGACCTCACTCATTCGCCGTAGGCAGTTACTGCCTGCACCCGACAGGGTCTATATATATACATATACTTATTATTTATTAACTGGGAAATTGAAAATATAATTTATCTGGTTTATAGGTAGTCAATGGATGAAATTTCTGGTAGTGTGTATTTAAACACTCATCAGTACAATTTCATTCAATCTTCCCAATATGTATGTGCATTTCATACCATGTAATATGTTTATGCTTGATTAAAATTACATCTCTCTCTCTCTGTGTCCTAGATCTTGCAAAATACGAATAAACACTTTGGTCTTAATAATAATTACTACCAATAATAAACTAATCACCATTTAAAACCTGGAAGCACTGGGCGGTCATTTCACTCTGGTACGGGACTCATCAGCAGTGCGCATCCACGACTCCTGTAAATCGCAGGATTCCAGCCAAGGACCTTCGGTCTTGCGTGCGAACGCCTAACCTCTTGATCACTTGGCCGGAAACCAACAGTGTTAATGTCTAACTCTGATCCATCTAGGAAATTTTCCGTAGGCTGTTACTGTCTACACCCGACAGGGTATATATATATATAAGGCATAACGCACTCAAAACTAAAAGTGAACATAATATTTATTAAGTGAGAAATTAAAAATATAATCTATCTGGTTTATAGGTAGTCAATGGACAACATTTCTGCTAGTGTGTGTTTCAACACTCATCAGTACAACTTCAAAAAAAAAATTGGTGTTTAATTAGAAGTCCAACTCATATTATTTAATGTGTAATGATATTTCATTCAATCTTCCCAATATGTATGTGCATTTCATACCATGTAATATGTTTATGCTTGATTAAAATTACATCTCTCTCTCTCTGTGTCCTAGATCTTGCAAAATACGAATAAACACTTTGGTCTTAATTATGATTATAACACCAATAATAAACTGATTACATTTTGTTACATTACAAAAAAAAGGCCAAATTCAAAAATCAATTTGACATAACTGTTGATACGTATGAAATACTAAATGCATGAAACATTGAATAAATTCATATTTTCTTGAGTCAGTAACAGGAGATCTAAAGGTTATTATGATTGCAACCTCCGTAGTCACATTTTACAATAGAACAAGTGTCATTGAAATGATTCAAACGTATTATTAAAATCGAATGCAGGTATACCTCTAGTTGATGAGTACCAACTAGAACGAAACGCATGTCTGTTTTCAGCAAGCATTCAGCCAAACACTTCCTGACATGATTTTTTCTTACTAGTTTCATAACTCGTGATTGGTGTACCCTTCGCGTCACCCTAATTTCCTGCAGTTGATACCTTGTATCCATTAGACAAATGATAAGTGAGACAATCTGATGAGAATAAGCTATTGATAAAGATTTTGCCCCACCTTCTATAGAAATAGACATAAACCTCTGGTTGCAAATGTGGCTTGATTTTCTAAAAGGAAATAGATCAATATTTGTGCATAAATTTATTCAGTGAGCCGAAAAATAGCTTTCTATAGGTGAGGATAACCATCCTTCAAACATTTATTCTTTTTATTTATTGAGTGAGTGCTGCATATCAGAGAGTACGATTTTCACAGGTGGCTTTATTTCAATTAATAAAAACTAAATATACACATCTTCTGTGAAAATGACACAACAGAGCATTATCAATCTCTCAGTCAATCAATTACAACGTAGAACTTCGTACGTGCGTAAATTAGTTCAGATTGCCATACAGCATTAGCACAGAGTCGCCACCGTCAGTTCAAATTCAATAGTGGTGGAGAAAGTAGAAGTATAAACAGTAATCGGAAAGATTAGGGTTTGAAGATATTATTCAAGAAGTATAATTCAGTGAGATAAATTTAGAAAGAGAAAGATAGAGATGATGAGGAATTCAGAAGGTTAGAATTTGAGAGAACACAAAGAGTAGATGCACCTGCGCCATTGCAAACGGTTTTGAGCCATGTCGTTCAAGGTCTCTAACCATCGGTTACTATCGTCTCCCAGACCTGAACCAGTTGGCCTGCATCTACCACCAACATGACTCAATCAATCTCTCAAATGGAAAAAAGTAAAATTTAAACAATGAAATAAAAATTTCACAGTTATATACAACATTCACTGAGTAGGTAGACACGAGAGCGCTAGATATTGCAAATAAATTGAACAATGAGTATCAAAGACGCTATAAATTCACAAACACGTATCTTAACCAATCCCCATTTTTTTCTACTCAAGTAGTTGTAGTTTGTATACCACCTCCTCATACGAGAAAGCCTCTAATATTAGTCACAGACACAAACAATAACAGAATAGTATACACTATAGATAAGAAAGAGAGGATTAATTGTTTACAGCACTAACAATTATGAGTTATGACAACAATGAAAAGTTTTTATACAAATATATATATATATATATAACTTACTCTAAATTGGATATCACACTTTCTTGTGAATTACCTTCTAAATTGAATGCTTTCGATATTTTCAAAGCTCCACGTTCTTGATCCAACTTAAAAATTAGCCAAAAACGGAAAACATGATTATAAGACTTAATCTTTCTTTTTATGAAATAATTTGTTAGAGAAAGGAGAAAAAAAATTTTTTTTTCTACATCAATCAGACATTAATGACATCAGATTTATTAACAATGAGCAATTTAGCTTATATTTAGAAAGAATTCGGTTCTGACCGATTTTGTCTCGTGTGATTTTATGGGTATGCGGACGGATGTTACTTCCCAGCTGACCACACTGTGGAAGAGCTCCGGTTGTTAGTAGGGGGCATTGGCCTCTTAACTTCCAAAGGAACTCAGCTTTCATCATGAGACGTCTGTGCTGATGTGGTATGGCAACTTGAACTGATGTACATCCGTACGACGTTCTACGTTGTTGTTGACTAACTGACTGACTAACTTACATAAAATCATGACGTTAGTCATTTTTTTACGGGAAAAATGAGGATAAATATGATACCGTTTAGGAAGTGCAGAAACACTTTTAAAATTCAATATCATACAGAATTACTCAAAGAACAATACTGTCTCTCATATATGAACCAGTTAAATGGGTGAAATTGACAACTGAACATTCAAAGTAAACATTTTTATGAAGATGATTATCTGATTTCTTCATGAAAGAAGTAGTGCTATGCAATAAGTTGTGCGTTATATTTTTATGCAGTAACTATATTACTACTTATCTGTTACAACTGCAAATAGATAATAATTTATTAAGATAGGAGATTCGTACAGATCGCAGCATTTTCACAGTTAAAATCCTGAACTGATCTTACCTAGATGACCAATGAAAACCTAGAAGTATTGGATAGCCAGTTCATCTGAATATGGGACTCTTTAGCAGTGCACATTCACGACCCCAGATCGTGAGGATCAAAGCTAGGTCATTCGGTCTCGTGAGTAAATGCTCAACCCTCAGTACTTGCTAGTTTTCACTGGTGGACTAAGACCAATTCATAATTTCAACTGTGAAAATAATCTATCAACTAATGGAGTCGATTGTCACAATAGATTTCATGTAGCAATCAAAAGATCCACAGTGGTTATACACATATAAACAAATTTAATAATAATTTACGCATTCACTGATAAGAATACAAAAAGAATTAAAGTTCAGCAACCAGTAATAATTAATTCATAGATAAACAAGAATGATTGACAGGAGAGAATATCAGTACAATCGAGGGAACGCGTTTCGTCCTATTTAAGACTCATCAGATAGATGCATCTTAGTTTAGACTCTACAGATTAAAATAAATTTATACCCGTTGGACAAGCCAGCTGGTATTTTGGATAATTAACTAAAGGGATAACAACGTTTTATGTCCAAAGTGAAAGGTACTGGGTTCAAGCCCTGGAGTAAATATCCAACTAGCGAATCCCGAATAGGAGAGAAAAGCATATCTTCTATTCTATTTAATCAATGCGCAAAGGATGTATCGATAAGAATGCAGTCAGGAATATCGACAACGGAAGGATTGAAAGCTTTAAAAATTATATTACATGTTTTAATAGAAAGTTATAGATGTATTTCATGTGAGAATTATCTGACCAACAAAAAAAAAGGAATCACATTTTTTTTTAAAAGAAAAGAAAACATACTTGTAATTCTTCCAAATGTTGTACTTGATAACTTAATTTTGTATTTTCATTCATTAAACGTTCACGTTCAGCGACTAATTCATCAATGAAATTTGTATCACGATCACGATATCTTGTTTCTAATTTCTGAATTGATTCTGTCTGCATAAAGTACATTACAAAAAGTATATATATATATATATATATATATATATATATATATATATATATATAGCATAGTTCAAGTCTTGTAGCCGAAAAACAGGAATTCATTTATTTCAGTTACTTGCAACCTAAACTCATAGTATTAATCATCATAAAGCGAAACAAGTATGATATACTTTATATCGGAAATATCTAGAATAACTACAGTTCAGATATGAAGATAGACTAATATTGAGAGATCAGTAGAATGTTTACTTTTATGTCGAGGACATAGGGCTCGTCCTAGCCTTTAGACAGATGAATTAGTCCGCTATCCTCAAGCTTCGTGAGGAAATTCTCAGAGTTCTAGTGAAAAGACGTGACCGACGGAGTTCAACCCTGTCGGGTGTAGGCAGTAATTACCAAAGACAAATGGGTGAGGTCGCGCAAAATCCCTAGATCAATCAGAGTTAGACATTAACACCGTTGGATGCCAGTTAAGTGGTCCGATGGTTAGGCGTTCACGTGCAAGACCGAAGGTCCTTGCCTAGAATCCTGCGAGTTGCATGAGTTATGGATGCGCACTACTGATGAGTCCCATACCAGGACGAAACGGCCGTCCAGTGCTTCCAGGTTTCTAATGGTGGTCTAACAATGATTGATTGATGCTTTCAAATGTATAAAAACACAAATCTCCAAAGCTCTAACTGAAAATATTATTATTCACTGTTCTCTTGATCTTATCAGTCATTCGCTCATATCTTGGTTGCTTTTACTCATGTGTGTGCACGCCAACCCCGCTTATTACTAATTTGGCTTACTTTGTCTCACTATAAATACTTAGTCCATGCTTCATCAAATTGAGTTAGCTCACTCGCTTTCTCTCCTTCCTTTTGACTGTATATACTTTTCATTATCATATCTGCATGAACGATTGCCTGTGAATAAACTCATCCGACCGAATCTGTATTTAGCTTCTTATTACTACTGCCGTTGCACAAACGAGGTTCGCTCAAGTATATAATATTTATAAATATAAACTGATGGGGAGATTTATTTCATAGTATATTGAATGTGTTGATAAATATATCGGAATCAGATCACCGGCCATAGATCCATTATACGAAAGAATTAAGATTATTCAAACGTCTGCTTATGTATAGGTTAAATATCTGAATATGTCTAGAAGGGCATGGAAACAAAATCATTCTGGAAACAGAAATTAGATTACATAATATATGGGATAGTTGAGTAAAGCTCAGAAATAAGAATTAGGGTATTCGAATTTTAATTGAATTTTATGGAACCAAAAAGATGCAGTTTTATGTAATACACATAAAGATTTAAGGTCACTAAGGCAAGTAAAACGAAATTGATAACTTCTTCCTTTCGGATACAAAGCTTCAGTTTAAATAATTGTTATTGCAAACAGACAGACAGATGCAACGCAGAACTTCATGCGTGCGTACATCAGTTCTGGTTGCTATACCGCATTAGCACAGGGACGCAACTGTCAGTTCAAATCACATAGCAGTAGCGATAGAAGAAGTTTTAGCAGTAATGCAGAAGATTAAGGTTCGAAGATATGATTCGAGTTAAGTCTCATTAATGCGTAACGGTTTTGAATTCCATTGTTTGCGGATTACTTTTTGAAAGATTTAGAAACTTCAGCGTCATGACCACTATCGAGCAGGTGACGAGCAATTACGCTGTTGAAAATCTTTTGTCCGTTTAGTCCCAACTTTTACAGAGAAAACCTCTCCTCTCTGTTCTTCTGTTGTATGTGCTTAGGCAAGTACATGTAAACACTGGTAAACACTGGTGTTTACTACAAATTTCTGTGAGTTCACCACATAAAACTGCATCCTTTTGTTTGTATAAAATCTAATCAAGATTCGAATACCCTAATTCTTATTTCTTCTGAGCTTTACTCCACTATCCCATATATTATGTAATCTAATTTCTGTCTCCAGAATCATTTTGTTTCCATGCCCTTCTGGAATATTTAGATATTTAACCTATACATGAAAACTGCATCTTTTTGTTTTCATGAGATTTAATCAAAATTCGAATACCCTATACATAAGCAGACGTTTGAATAGTCTTAATTCTTTCGTATTATGGATTTATGGCCGGCGATCTGATTCCGATATATTTATCTACACATTCAATATAATATGAAATGAATCTCCCCATCGGTTTCCGTATATTATATACTTAAGCGAACCTCGTTTGTGCAACGGCCGTAGTAATAAGAAGCTAAATACAGATTCGGTTGGATGAGTTTTTTCACAGGCAATGCAGATATCAGAATGAAAAGTATATACAATCAAAGCGAAGCGAAGTGGAGAAGACGAGTAAGTCAACTCCATTCGATGAAGCATGATTAAATCCTACGGGCTCGACATAAAAGTACACATTCTACAGATCTCTCAATATTAGTCTATGTTCACATATGCACTCAGGTTATTTTTGATATTTTTGCGATAAAAAATATGTCATATTTGTTTCATTTTATGATGATCAATATTAGGTTGTAAGCATCTGTGAGGAGAACTAACGAAGTTGTTCTTTCTTTATTCAAGTTTACAAATAGAGAACATTGTATGAATTAATTCAAGCAAAATTATATCATGCAAACGCTGAGGGAAATGTAGTTGAATAATAATGAAGTTTTCTTAATCAAGGAAGCCGAATTGAATAAAGCGATTTCGGAACATATTCATCACTATATTCGATTTTAATTCATAGGTGACAACGTCTGAAGTTACTTAGTTGCATCTATTTCAAGGCCGTATAACAAGATATAAATTACGGAAGCGAATGCCGATTAACTCATAGTTCATATTTGGAGCTAAATATGAATGTACTCTTTCTCCACCTAATTTTATGGCAGTTCAAAAGAAATAGCTATGACTAAACACACATCGAAAAGCTAAAAAGGTTTAACATTGAAACAATAATTCAAGCTCTATCTATGATGATTTTTCAAACATTTGCTTTCAATCACATCTACCACCCAAGTGAAATACACTTTTCTCATAGAAAAATTAGACAGACTAAGCTGTAAAACTTATTTTAAAAATTGTTTGAAAGGTGTATAATTTGAATGAGATTAGTGTAGTGTCGTCCATAAATAAAATTCATCCGAAAGTGAATAATTCATTGAAAAAAATAAAACTAGTTCAAACGTACTTTTCTAACTTACTAATTTACGTTTTGCATCAGCTTCTGTTTGACGTAAACGAAGTTTTAATTCATTAATTTGTTCGCCTTGTTTAATAACAATCTGTTCAGCACGAACACGTCGATCTTCAATCTAAAAAAAATGTTCTCACAAGTGTTAGACAATTTAATCTTTGCTGTTTTTATTTTTGGTTTAATAATTTTACACTAATACATCGTATACACTTCTCTCTTTCATTCATTCAATCAGTCAGCTAAAACATAGAACTTCGTACGTAGGACTTGATTTTGACAAATTCGATCTCGTGTGTTGTTACGGGTATGAGGGCGGTTGTCACTTCCCGGCTGCCCACACCATGGAAGGGTGTTTCTTGAGGGACCTGAAAAAGAAGGTTGATTAGTATCGGTCTTAGAGACCTGGGAGCGTGACAGCAGAATCCAAGAGACAACTGCTTGAGGCCGGTCACGCACGGCTTTTTTATGAAAGGTTTTTTGAATATTAGCTCCGCTCTTTTCAAAAGCGCTTAGTGGGCACCCTTACCGCCGGAGTCGGGAATCCATGAGGTAGGGTGAGGTGTGACATTTTTAGGGTCGACCTTTTCTAACCCTTCCTTCCTTCTGGACCACTGAACCAGTATCCAACTGTGTTAATGTCTAACTTTGATCGATCTAAGGATTGTGATCATCTTCACCCACTTGTCTTCGGTAGTTACTGCCTACACCTGAGAGGTTGAGCTCCATTGGTCACGACTTCTCACTAGAACTCCGAGAATCTCCTCACGAAACTAGTTCACTAGTGAGCACATTGTACGAATTTTTATTATAGAGTTATGGAGATTGTTGTTTGTTACTGAAAGCATGAAATAATCATTGTTAAATTGATCTTAGTTAGATATTAACACCGTTGGATTCCGGCTCATTGGTCCAGAGGTTAGGCGTTTGTGCGCAAGACCGAAGGTGCTGGGTTCAAATCCTGTGAGTAACAGGATTCGTGGATGCGCACTGCCGATGAGTCCCATACTAGGACGAAATAGCTTTCCGATGCTTCCAGGTTTTTAATGGTGGTCTAACAATGATTGATTCATGATTCCAGCAATAAACAAGAAATTACTCCTAAATATGCATTATGGGAATTGATAAACTAACTAATCAATATTAAGTGCAAACAAATCAGAAAAAAGTACCACTGCACTAACACTGATTACTGCTAATTTATCGTGAGTTAAGAAAGCAAACTCAATAAAAATTTTATTGATCAGATCCGACACAATTTACCATCATGTTGATGTACCATCTATAGGCAGAAATTATTAGTTAGCACTTTAATAGAAAAACAACGACAACAACATGATACATTCTACTACAGTGCTGTTACAAGAAAACCAATGCACTTGACACTTAGATTCAAGTCATTGAGGCAATTTAAATCTTTTTTTCAATTAGAGTTATGAAAATTATTGTTTTTGCACATTTGAAATCATCATTAACACCGTTGGATTCCGGCTCAGTAGTCCAGAGTTTGGGCGTTTGTGAACAAGACCGAAGGTCCTGGGTTCAAATCCAGCGAGGTTCAGGAGTCGTGGATGCGCACTGCTGATGAGTTCCATACCAGGACGAAACGGCCGTCTTTCAGTGCTTCCGGGTTCATAATCATGGTCTAACAATGATTGATTGATGGTTTCAAATAATTTACATCGCCATGAAATTTACAGAAATATTTACATTCAATGATTTTTAAATGACAAGATATTTTTCTTCAGAAAACAACATATCGATCAATTGTTTATAAAATAATAATTTATCAACTTATAATCAGAAGTAACTATCATCTATTATCACAGTGGGGCGATTTTTATTTACTTCTAATATATGCTGTAATCTCATCAAGATTTAAATGTAACACTTACTACTTAGGAAATATAAATGTATGAATAATTTAATGTGTATACCAAAAGATTGTGGTGAGCGCTACTTATAAGTAGTATATGACGCGAGTGTAAACATAATGTCTGGCAGCAGAAGATGGGGGAAGAAGATCAAGA
Source organism: Schistosoma turkestanicum (assembly GCA_944470395.2). Lineage (NCBI taxonomy): Eukaryota > Metazoa > Platyhelminthes > Trematoda > Strigeidida > Schistosomatidae > Schistosoma > Schistosoma turkestanicum. The sequence goes on from OX103979.1 coordinate 66,124,351, forward strand.
AAGGAAGAAGAGTGGGAACACAATGGAATTTGTATGAAACGCATGAATAAGTGAAATGTCAGACAATGGACTGATAATGGATTGAAGATTTGCAAATTAACCGTTTACGATATGGTTTCCCTATTTTACTGAATAACTCTAATTTCCGCTAAATACAATTCGGTTGCCCTTACCTGTGTTCTCCTTCACTACAGTATATTTAGCATATCATATCAAATGATGCTGTAAGAATATAGTTAAAAAAAGCTAAGAAGTTAAATGGAAAAGAGTTTGTTACGTTTAGTATATATATATATATATATATAATATATATATATATATATATATATATATATATATATATATATTTATATATATATATATATTTAAATATGACGAGAACAATTAGAATTATCGAGATTACTGTTTTTACACATAGAAATTATCAAACGATCGTTGTTAGCCCACCATTAGAAACCTGGAAGCAATGAGAGACGGCCGTTTCGTCGTGGTATGGGCCTCATCAGCAGTGCGCATCGACGACTCCTATAACCCGAAGGATCCGAACCCAGGACCTTCGGTTTTGCGCGCGAACGCCCAACCTCTTGGCAGAGGGTCCTTTGTTCGAATCCTACAGGTTATAGGAGTCGTCGATGCACACTGATGATAAGGTCCATACCACAACGAAACGGCCGTCTCTCAATGCTTCCAGGTTTCTAATGGTAGCCTAACAATGATTGGTGCATAAATTTAATTAAAAAAATAATAATCTATTCAACTAACTAACTTCAGAAAATACTGAATTGCCTCGTGTACTTTCTGTAGAGTTTGATTGAATCTGCAATGCTTCCAATTGAGCTCGAGTATCATTCAATTCTAAACGGCAATCCTAATTTCGGAGATAAACATTATAAAAATAATTTAAGTTAATAATTATTCAATATTAAAATTGACAAAAAAATTGGTAAATAATGAAATTCAATATAAAAATAAGGAAAAAGTGTTATTTAACACCAATGTGGTTTAACGAAGAAAAGGATTTGTTGAATAGAAAAAAAAGTGCAACATTATATTGAAACTCAATGTATAAGAGAATGCATCTCCGCCACCGCAACCAATTTTCTGCCATATCATCCATCCCATTGTCTACAACTATTGCATGGACACCAACCAGGTGTGTAGTCTATATTCATCATCCAATAATCAAAGACTTCATGGTTTAATTAATGTCACAACTGGATTCAATCATATCTACCATCTATCCACCAACCTGGGACAACCGTATAAGCAATGCTGTCGTTAGGAAACGAGTTCTAGGTAAGGATGGCAAATCAATAGATGAAGTAGTGAAACTTCATCAGTTGAGGTGGTTGGGACATGTGTTACGTATGCCTAACCACCGATTGCCTCGACGAGCAATGTTTTGCGATATAGGAATAGGTTGGAAGAAAGTTAGGGGCGGCCAGAACAAAACATGGCAGAAATCCATGAAGTCACTGACAAGTGAACTGAGTCATGTTGGAAGGTGCCGACTACCTGGTTGGGGTCCGCGAGATGATAATAATCGATGGTTAGAGACCTTGAATGACATGGCTCAAAATGGTTCGCAATGGCGCCGGTGCATCCACTCTTTGTGTTCTATGAAATTCTAAGCTTCTGCATTCTTCATCATCTCTACCTTTCTCCTTCTAAAGTTATCTAAATGAATTATATTTCTCGAATCATATCTTTGCTCCCTAATCTTCTCCATTACTGCTAATACTTCTATTGTCGCTACCACTATGTGATTTGAACTGACAGTTGCATCTCTGCGCTAATGCGGTACGGCAACCTGAACTGATGTACGTACGTACGAATTTCTGCGTTGTATCTGTCTGTCTGTCTATCCAACCTATTTCTATACAAGTAAATGTCATCCGTTCAGCTTAACATAGCATCTTGCATCTTTTTGAAATAAATATCAATTAATTAATTTGCACATAATCCACACTCACTTTTAATTGACGATTTAATTCGATAATATAATCTTGTAAATTTTGTCGATCCTCTTCGGATTCTTGAATTTGACGAGTTAATTTTGATTGTTCAAGACGACTAGAAGTTTCTTGACTGGACAACTCCTCTTTCAATCGATTAATTTCCTCCAATAAAGCATTATGTGATTCAGGAACAGTGATAGAACTCTGAAAAAAAGACACAAACAAACGATATAGTCATAGAATTTCATTCGATATTGATTACATGTAAAGTGAACATAGAATAACTTGATAATATACTGAGAATACACAATTGATATAAGGAACTAATTTTTTTTGGACATGACGTTTCCTATAAAATATGAATTGCAAAAGAATAACCGATTATGAACAAATTAACAATACAGGAATGATAAACAATCATTTCCAATCTTTGCACTTCATCATTAATCCTATATGTGAACATGCGTAAGTTAGACAATCGCTCTAAAGAAAATCAAATCACAATCAGTTACCGGAAAATCAAATGCATTCTTCTTCTGATTCATGGAAGAATATCACAGTCAGTCAGTTAGTCAGTTACAACGTAGAATTTCATACGTACGTTCATCAGTTTTAATTGCCATATCGCATCAGCACAGAGACGCAATCGTCAATTCAAATCCCATAGTAGTAGAGGTAATAGAAGTACAAGCAATAATCGGAGAGATTAAGGCTCGAGCATATTATTCAAGTAGTAGAATCTGGTGAAATAAACTTAAAAAGAAAAAGATAAAGGTGATGAGGAACTCTGAAGGTTAGGATTTGAGAGAACACAAAGAATGAATGCACCTGCGCCATTGCAAACGGTTTTGAGCCATGTGATTCAGGGTCTCTAACCATCGATGACTTATGTCTCGCGGGCCCCAACCATGTAGCCTACATCTACCAACATGACTCAGTCCACTTATCAGTGAATTCCTGGATTTCTGCCATGTTTTGGTCTGGTCGCCCCTAACTTTCTTTCAGCCTATTCCTACACCACAAAACATAGCTTGTCGAGGCAGTCGGCGGTTAGGCATACACAGCACATATCCCAACCACCTCAACTTCGTCTATTGATCTGCCACCCTTTTCATTCATGGAAGAATATCTAACCATCGATGATTAAAAGTGAAAAAGGATAATATAAATAAACCAAAGTGACAACAGAAATAAACTGACCGAATTTATTGTAACCATCTGTTTAAATACTATATATTATAAGATTATTATGTAATTAGATAGACATAAAGTGAGAGCCTTATGACAAAAAAACAATCATGCACTTTATATCAACAGAATGAAAAGAATCATTGTTATCAGGAGTTTACTCACTCAAACAGTAACTATACGGGTGTTGAGGTACACATATATAAACTGGTCAAATACCAATTCAAGTAGTCAGCAGTTAGTCATTATCAACACACAAAGCCTGAGACAAATGTATATCAGGTCAGGTTTCTAGACCAGGGACGGTACGACAAGATGAGAAATAACGGGATGAAGCAGAAAATGAATTGAAATAATGTAATAGCGATCGTCATGAGAAACATTGAACATTGACATGATTCAAGAATATTGGATGAAAAGATATGCATGATGGAATATTGAAACTAAATAGTCAATGCATTTAGACTATTGTGATTGATTCTGAGGAATATTAATATTACCTTAAGTCTGAGACTATTAGTTGTGGTTATTGCAAAAACAACCAAAATCAGGTAGCCTGGATCTACCGACATGACTCAATTCAACTGTCAATAGCTTCATGGACTAATGGCATATCTTGAATCGACTGACCATATCTTCCTTTCAAATTAAAACTTACATTAGCCAACATCACTCGTTAAAGTATACAGTGGTCATATATATGTAATCCATGACGTAACCACATCAAGTAAGTGAGAATGGCTTGCTTCATCAGCCAATTTTCCAACTTTTTCTTGGTATCCTGCGTCTAACCTCAGGATTGCTCACTCAGTCATCCCACAATAAGAAGACATTTTAATAAACTCCATTATAAGAATAGAAATAATGATTAATTACAACAACTGTAAGATTTATCATCACTTGAGAAAGAACAAAAATCAATTTAAACTCACTTCAGAAATACTATCCATTTTATTAACAAAACTATTTAACTGTTCCAACAAATCAGCTTCACGTTTTTTAGCTAAATCAAGCTCTTTAGTAAGTGATACAACTTTTTCTTCTGATTTTTCAAGACGACTTTCTAGATTATATAACAATGAAGAATTGTCATCAACACGTGCAGTGGTAAGTGGTGTTTTTTCTTGTTGTAATCGAGTAATTACTGATCGAAGTTGTTCAATTTCATCAAGATAAGCTGCTTCCATTTCTTTTTTCAATTCTAATTTCTTTAACAGACTATGATTTTCTTGTAAAAGATTCTATAGAATGTGTATGTATGGAAAAAAAAATTTAATTTTATGTACTGTTTAAGACAAAAACATAAATAAGGCATAAACACAAACGAAGAAGTATCATTTCAAAAACACAACTAAAAACTGTGAATTTACAACTGAATAAAATCTCTGGTTATAGTGAAAACCATGATACACACAAAGAAAAATACCAGCTAAAGATTGAAGTTGAATAGTGCGCGGCGTCCAATTTTGATATTATAGTAAAGGAACTCCTGATGTACAAGCCCCAATCAACTACTTGATGTCAGTCAGTCAGATGCAACGTAGAACTTCGTACGTAAGTACATCAGTTCATGTCGCCATACCACATTAGCACAGAGATATAATTGTCAATCCTAATCCAATAGTAGTAGAGGTAGTAAAGATATTAGAAGTAATCGGAGAGGTTAGGATTATAAGATATTATTCAAGAAGTATGATTCAGTGTGAGAAAAGTTTAGAAAGTCAAAACTAGAGGTGTTGGAGAATACAGAAGATTCGGATTTGAGAGAACACAAAGAATAAATGCACCGGCGCCATTGCGAGCGATTTTGAGCCATGTCATTCAAGGTCTCTAACCATCGATTATTATCATCTCGCGGACCCCAACCAGGTAGTCGGCACCTTCCAACATGACTCAGTTCACTTGTCAGTGACTTCATGGATTTCTGCCATGTTTTGGTTTGGCCGCCCCTAGCTTTCTTCCAACCTATTCCTATATCGCAAAACATAGCTCGACGAGGCAGTCGGTGGTTAGGAATACACAACACACGTCCCAACCACCTCAACTGATGAAGTTTCATTACTTCATCTATTTATCTGCCATTCTTACCTAGCACTCGTTCCCTAATAACAGCGTTGCTCACTCGGGTGTCCCAGGATATACGTGCAATGTTTCGAAGACACCTATGATCGAAAACCAGTAACCTACGAATATCTTCTACTCTCACTGGCCATGTTTCACAGCCATAAATTAAGACGGAGCGAACTACTGCGCAGTACACTCGTCCTTTAGTCAGCAAACGGATATCTAGCCTACGCCACAAGTGACGCAGGTTGACAAAAGCCAATCGAGCCTTCTGTATCCGAGCTGAGATTTCGTAAACTACTTGATGAAAAGATTAAGAGTGAACAAGGAGGTTCATTGGGCTAAACTGATTCTTATATATAAGCACCCACTATACATGTTCATAAAATATGAAATAAGGTGAGTCTTTATTGTGATATCTTTTTGAATTATTTAAAGAATAAGTCTTCAACAATAAACACTAGTCGAAATCGTCATTGATTGACTTGAAATAAAACTTGAGATAGAAGTGAATCACAGCATATTACGGAACATAACGCATCTAACCAGGGCAATTCGTCGAATCTGAACGACCCCCAAATGGTACGAAAATTATTTTAAAAAAAAGTGCTAATAAACAGCAATAACGAATGAAATAAACAACATAAAAAAAAACAGGAGCTCCGAACAGTCAAAACACAAGGGAACAAGGAAAAATTACCATGACTAACTCTTTTTGACATGTAGGGTTATTTGTAATTCATTACAAGATAGACTAAATGAAAAATATAAAGTAAAAAGTTGAAATAATACTAACAACTTATGGTCAAAAAAAAATAATTAAAGAGAAACTAAGCACAAGTGAGAAAAGCAGAGCGACAAATAAGATAGATGAAAAACTATGTACAGAAATCTAAGTAAATAGATGAATGAGAGAAAATCATAGACAGACAGATACAACGCAGAAATTCGTACGTAGTACATCAGTTCAGGTTGCCATGCACCATCAGCACAGAGACGCAACTGTCAGTTCATCAAATCCAACAGTGATAGCAATAATAGAAGTATTAGCAGTAATGGAGAAGATTAGGGAGCAAAGATATGATTCGAGAAGTATAATTCAGTAAGATAAATTTAGAAGGAGAAAGGTAGAGATTATGAGGAATGCAGAAGCTTAGAATTTCATAGAACACAAAGAGTGGATGCACTTGCGCCATTGCAAACGATTCTGAGCCATGTCGTTCAAGGTCTCTAACCATCGGTGACTTTCGTCTCGCGGACCCCAACCAGGTAGTCTACATCTACCAACATGACTCAGTCCACTTGTCAGTGACTTCATGGATTTCTGCCATGTTTTGGTCCGGCCGCCCCTAACTTTCTTCCAGTCTACTCCTACACTGCAAAACATAGCTGGTGGCGGCAATCGGTGGTTAGGCATACGTAACACATGTCCCAACCACCTCAAATGATGAAGTTTCAATACTTCATCTATTGATTTGCCATCCCTACCTAGAACTCGTTTCCTAACGACAGCATTGCTTGTACGGTTGTCCCATGATACACGAGCAATGCTTCGGAGACATCGATGATCGAAGACTAGTAGCCTTCGAAAGTCCTCTACTCTTAACGGCCAAGTCAGAGAAAATCATATTCAACAGTTAGATAATTTGCCCAATGAGAATAGATTACAAAACATAATACTCAGTTACTAGCCACTGATGTTTACAAGGATGAAGAATGATAGTCAGGGACCACATCTTGTAAACTCCGAATTTATTTAAGATAACATTTTTAGATAGGATAAGTGAAGTGCATATTTCATTTGTGTATATTAGTCAATAAAATAGATCTGAAACCTTAAACAATAATTTAATGTTTGATCTTAAATCCTATGTTTACACTCTTACTAGTAGTTTATTTTTTTTTCTTTAATAATAAAAGTAACTTCTTTATTGTGATAATGATCAAATTATATTAACCGATTTTGTGCGACAAACTCTGTTTTGGTATGCAAGTGCACAGTACGGCTAAGTGCACTATTGTATACTGTCCTCTCTCTGTACATCAGTGAACAGAGGTAGAATGGACCAAGGATTAATATAAATCAACGTATATCTAGCTAAAACTTCAAATACCAAGAGAAAATTTGCCACTGACAAGATGGTAAAACGATCTAAAAACCCTAAAGACCACTTATTTATAGGCAACTACAATTAGTGCACTATGATGTCAAAATTGTCTAAACTTCCCATTTTCATGACGTTATCGTGTCAGCTAAGATTAATGAATACAGAAAAAAAAATCCTGGTTCAAATCTGTATTTTTTTTTTAAAAAAAAATGTCTACATCCCCTGCTGAATGAAAAATGAATAACAAGAATGAACAACAAACAATTTAAACTTACATCCATTTTTATCCCGTGAATATGCTAAAAGTAATCGAATGTCACCAATAATCTATTGAAATGGAAAAAAATACAGATAATTGAGAAAATATGCCTTAAGAATCCTTTTTAACAACACTTTAAAACACTGCCATGTATAGATAATAATTATACTTGGTAAATAAATATGAACCGAGTAGAAACTGCCATATATTTGTATTGATTCAAGTTTTCAATGAAGTGGAAGCAGACCAATAAGATAAATGAATGCTCTAAAAAATAATCATACATGTCATAGTTGATAAGTAAAAATAAATCTATTCAAAGAAACATGGAAAATCAAGTGAAAGTTTAGATCGTTATGACACTCAAGACCTAGAGTAAAGAAAATAATGAGCTCTAACTACCATTGTTATTCTATCAACCCACTGTCAAGTTAACAAGTAGACAAACATGTCCCCTGAATCAATAACAATGTAAATTGACAAGTATTAAACTGCTTCTTTGTATTTCTTCAGTCAGTTCTTCAAGTAACAAACAACTATGATAGTACTGGTGGAACTTACAAGTAATATGGTTGTTATGCAAGAACACTTTACAAATCATGGTCAAGTTAAAGACATAAATGAAGACAACCCTTGAAGCAATATATCAGATTTAGAGGGTGAAAAACTTATCCAAAACATTAATTAATATTTGAGGTTTACAAAAGGCTACACTTTATCGGTCTTTACTCCATATAACTATTGCACCTGAGTAATTTAAACCAATGTAAGTCTCCAGGTAGGCAAAACTCTGAAAGTTAGAAAAAAATAAAGTGTCCCTTCTAATGACATACCTGTGAAAAAAATAAAAAAAGTAGGAAATTTGTATATTCTCAGTGAAGATCACTCAATCAAGCTAGTGTCGGTTATCTGCAAGCTCGAAACTAACCAAGAATGTCCGAGTCAATTATTCCTTTGAACCAACTTTTAATAACATACTATGGATGTACTCAGAAATGGACCAGAAACTTTCAGATAATAAGATGAAACTTACTAACGAAGGATAGATATGTGCGATTAGCTTCAGATCACACCTTTTGTGCAAGGGTTGCTGAACTAGCCTAACCGAAGTCGGTCCAGGCTCGATACTATGACTAAATGATTCGAAATCTAGTGCAACCTCATTGATAGAGATATGATATGACAATGCATGAGTCCTAAACAAATACACTACGTTTCTAAAGATCCTCTATCATCACCGCAGATGAAAACCAGTAGTCTGCCACGAGTACTCACTTGACATTTATGCTCAATCTTGTCTTAGACTCCGTTTATATGGATATTTTGTGGGAGTTTCTCATAAACGTATACATTAACTCAACAACAATTATGACCATTCCATTCGATATACAACAGGTTAACTTTTCTCCAAGTCGTATTTTGATTTTGAGACTGACTTTGTGAAGATGTACAAGAACACTAAGTTGTTGTAGCTATGTTCAGATGACCGCATATTTCTAGCAAATACTAAATTTAAGCATGCGGAAAAACATCTTTCGACATGGCGACCCCCAAAGTTGTCACAACACATAACCCAAATAGATCACATCGCCATAACCTTTATCTTTCTTTTTCTAAGTTTATTTCACCAAATTATACTTCCTGGATAATATCTTCGAACCGTAATCTCTCCGATTACAGTTTTAAGATTACAGCCGCCAGCCTTTCATGCATGTGTCGTCCAAGCAAGAAACCCATAACAACTACACAATCATTTGTATGCCAACAGAAACAGAAAGACCACACTAGATAAACTGAGATTACCTGGATGAATAATAATAAACTACATTAGAGGATAATAGACATTTAGAAGAACATGCTAATAACGCGATATTTTCCTTCAGTAGGGAAGCTTTGTAGAAAAGTCGCACTATTTACCACAGGTTGGATAAAAAGGTAACAATTAGGTGCATCGTCTCCCCTATTAACACTGACTTGACTAAAACATTTTCCCGAGGATTATCTACAGTTAGCCCTTTTTTAACTTGAGGTAACAACATAATCGGTATTTTACTAATTAATTCGTCGCTATATAAACAGAAGAGAACTCTAAACTAACCTGTCAATTGAAACTGATTATTAAGAATTAACAGATCAACTACAGGATCAAAACTAGATCGTTAGACAAATCTTCAAATGACACGAAAACACTAAGCTAAAAAAACGTAAACAGCGCGCGTATAAAAGGAGTCCGAATAACGTGCATTCTTATCTGATGAAAACTAGAAACCGTGAACCGATAAATAAAAATAATCTAATGTTTACACTTTAGTGCCTACACTCCATGCAAGGATTTCCTGTTTCTAATCTCCAAGGTTTGTTTTGGGACCGAGATTAAGTAAATGAACAGAATTCTTTGCGTTGCTATAAGTCATTAGGTCATATCGAATTCACCTATTCAATAATTGGTGCGTATACAGTGATTTAAATCGCTCTTCATAAGGTTTGAACGAGAGTCTTTGAATCGATTTCGTACATCGCCTTTGAGATCATTAGTGAGACTTATATGATTCTAATACCCGAAATCCTTTCCACGAGCTAGTAAAAACCAATCGATTTCCTTGCGCTCGATTCTTTTTCTGTTGGTACGGTCCCAAGTATTCCGTAGTGTCCAATCGATGGGGGTCCAGAAACCCTACTGCACTAATTCTAGTCATTTGTCAGTTGCTTGTGAGTTTGTATGTCCCGTGATTTGAATAAGTACGTTTGTTTCAGTACTGTAGGCTTTCTGGATATTAGCAGCTATCATGTCACCAGGCCGGATATCAGTTGGTTGCAACGTGGAGAATAATAAAGAAAAATTTTTAATGCTAATAAGAAGATTTCAGACCTAAGTAACGAAATGGATAGTTTAGTTTAATAATTGATAGTGAAGATTGTCAGAGGAGACCAAAGTGTAAGCGAGGTGAAGGAAATTGAGATAATGAGCAGGATGAATGAAATTTCATGATCTGAGGAGATGGCGATAATAACGACTACCAGGTCTAAAGACATGCATCAGGCACATCTGGTCCACGAGGGAGATAATAATCTATATTTGAGTACGTGTTTATCAAGTATCTTCTTAAAGCTGTCCAATTAGGGGGCTTTGGTCACCTCAGCCTGGGAGAGCATTCCAAGTTGCAACGACTATAAATGAGAACAATTGTTCACGAACCTGAGTGTTAGCTCTTTTATGCGCAATTTTTCGAGGATAACCTCGAGGGGCATGATGGTGATGCTTCGGTAAGATGCACATGTCGGGAGGGTTTGGCGTGCTTAGTATGCTGTAAGCCATTATCGGATCTCATCTGATTCCCCTGTAACTTAGAAAGAATAATCCTAAATGTTGGGTCTATCTACATACGTTTTATTCTTCAACTCTATCACCAATTTCGTCACTCGATTCAAGAGATTTGTCTCTTTTGAGGAGAGGTGGTGCAACAACGTTGTTAACTTCAAGGTGTGGGCGCGCATACGTCTTGAACAACGTTAAGAATAATTCAGGGGTGATAGCACCAAGTTGCATTAGACTTGGCTGAGTCCGCTACATAGTTCGAATCGGTGTCGAGGCTTTCAGTGGTTACTAAGCCGAGATCGCGCTCTAAAAGGACATTAGGGAGTGGACTTCCATTGATGGTGTAAGTCATTCGTATCGTGTGGGGCAGAATGTACATAACCTGACATTTCTACTGGTCTAGTTTTAAACCGTTTTTCACTGCCCATTCCTCAAAAGATGTAAGGTCTCTCTGAAGCTCAGTTGAATCCGTTTCGCTTCTAATGGACCTCCAGACCTTGCATTGGCTGAATAGATCAATGCCACCGAGTTAATAAATACCAGTAACATAAATGGACCGAAGATGGTCCCTTATGAAATTCTCGAAGTTGGGATTCGTTAACTCGTGTGCACTCTATTTACATTGGTACAAAACCTTATATTCTCAGGGTAGTTGCTAAGACAAGATAGGAGTGGATCAATGAAGCCCATTTCCGCAACCTTCAAAATTAGGCGTGTATGGGGTATTGTGTCGAAGGCTTTTTCAGAGTCTAGAAATATTATTTGCACAGGTATTTGTCGGTCACAGCAGGATGTCAAACTGTCCCATCCTACTGGAAAATTCGATGCGCACGACCTGCCTGCTTCATGGAGGGTATTTTTCTTATCCATGTATTATGTTTGAGCAATAATGTGAATGTGTAGCTACTTGACTTAATTGACCAATTAAGTTGGTAGGTGAAGATCTCAGCCATTCTTAGGTTGGATCTCCGCCATTTTGACCTTTGAGATCTCAGACACCCTGGCTTGTAGGTATTCTTTTCGTGATGAACCTAAACAACCTGACACAACTTTGGAATTAATTCAAATCCTCTTGAAGTCTAACTTTATCATCGTGACTGAGAACCACCCTTAAAAATCTAACATCGTCAGTGAAACGTAGTAGCCCAGATAATAAATCCTGGGTAAGGTCAATTATATAAATCGGGAAGAGAGAAGATTGTGGTACTGAACCATAGTAGACTCCACAAGGACATTCTGTAGCCTGAAAAGAAATATGGCTTATCGTGTCCTTAACATGGTGGTTATTAAGACATGAACTGAACCGATCTTTTATTGGCAACTTGATACACAACGACTAGAGCATATTGACGAGGTTTCTATATATGGCCCTCTCAAATGCTTAAAGGAAGTCAGTATATATAACATCAACGTCTTTTTGGTCAAGATCGACAGTCCATCTGACCATCTCATCCAGTAGTTTGATAATCTTGTTACCCTCCCCGTTATCGTGTTTTCGGGGACTAAACAAGTTTATGTTACAAGTAGACACTTAAACCGTCGTATATCAGAGACACCATTGCATTTCGAAAATATTGTTTTTCCATGAGCTTTATGGTATCACCATCGCTGTTCGTTGGGTCACTAGGACCTAACAACCTGTAAACTGCCACAGTGAATTGTCGAAGGGAGGTTGAATAGTAGGATAAGCTTTGTGGATTGAAGGCAAATTTTTCAATCAGCTTGACCTGATAATGAAGTTTATACTTCCTCAGCACGTTTGCCCACTGTTCGCTTGCTCGTTTGCACTGTCTGTATGTGCCGTCGTTTCTACTCAATTTGCATCTTGCTAAGTAGTATCTCTTAAGTTTTATATCCGAGGAGTGCAACTCCTTAGTGCTGTCGGTGGCTTGTAAATCTTGGGGGCAGTTTGTGCAACAGACTGCATTGTGACATATAAGATCTCGTGCAGTGAGAAATCCGAGTGAATGGCTTCTGAGTTCATATTCTGTAGACTTTACCTCAAAGTTGACACATCCAGTAACTCGGAATTCCAAAGTTTCTGTCAGTGGAATGATTAAGCTCAGTTTCGCTGGTAAAGGTGAAGACAAAAAGGAAGGAATAAGAAGTTTTTAATACGAAACTCTTCGTTTGTTGAGATTCAGTCTCAGCGTTAGGGTGTCGAAGTTTGCTGGTTACTCATTTTCGAATAATACTGATTCTTTGGTGAAATTAAGAAACCAAGCTCTAGTACAGTCATAAAGTTCACTGTACGCGTGTCTAGTGAGGCTCATAGTTCACTTTTAGTAAGTTACAGCTTTCGATTTGAAAAGCATGGGAGTCCTCGCCCCGTTTATCTATATGAGCTGCATTTTAATGAACAGGTAAACGAGGTTTTCTGATTGGGTGATCCCTGTCCCTCCCATGTCTTTTATTTTTTGACAGTTCACAAATGTAATGGTCAGTCACAATTTTCCTTTGTGCCTAATCTCCGCATCATGTGGCCTGTCTCGATGCATGTGGATTCCAGTTGGCAACCGAATTCTGTTAGCGCGAAAGGCTTCGCGATTAACAGTAACCATTTTGGAAGGTACGAATACTATTTCTACTAGCCGAGTAAACGTTAGAAGATGTAGTCCTTGATAATATTTGTGTTTAAGGTCTTCTGATAACGGTTCAATTTTCGGGAAGTTTGACCTTCCTGATTAAATCCTTTAAAAGCACCTTATCGCTTTTTCTTACAAACTGAGAGTAATGTCTGAGTTGTCTTTAAGGTAAATCTTGACCGGTATCCCGAGTTTCGGGATACGCCTAGTTTTAGGTCCTTTCTATAGACAGTTGGTTTGTGGATCGGGTTCCCTTTTAGTTAATCGATCAAACAGCCTTAAGAGTAGATCGTACAACCGATAAACTAACTGGGCTCTCTGCTTGACCTCGACTGCCGTGATCATTGATTCTTCTCTGCAATATTGATTAAACTCCAGTTTCCTCCAGTAGAATGCCTAGGTACCGTAGTTGGTTTTGAAGAAGCTGGATGAAAACTCATATTATAGACGAAGTCTAGCGCTATTATAAGACCGTACTGAGTTCCAGCATATTGCCACCGGTTTCGACGTGTAACCTGTCCGTACTGGCGTTGCCAAGGATCTCCTTTTCTACCTCACTAAGTATCTCTGTTTACCTGTCAGTTACGGAACAACTTTGTTTGGGGTTGCTGAATGCATGCAACGCATACCTGTAAGAAGACTGATAATATTATTCAGATTTCATGTTGCATATGACATTGTCATGAAAATCAAGATGATTGGTCCCACTACCTAGAGTTACCCGGATTTTCTACAAGCAACATAATGGACAACTTGATAAGTTTTGGCACTTCGTCAACACAGAGAGGAAACCTTGTGCCATCCACTTCTAGTTCCTATTTCCGGATTGTCTTAGTAATGGGATTTAGCTGATGCTGATTACTGTTTGTTCTTTTCCCTGATAATTATGTGTGAATTTTTGAACTAAATTCTTTAACTCTCTTGTTTTCCATCTTTCTTCACTCACGTAATTATTCACGCTCCCCAGTCCTCAAAGTACTAGAATTGTTTCGCGGAAATCACGAGTAAATTATTGTTAGACTACCACTGAAAACATGGAAGTACTAGACAACGGTTTTATCCCTTAGCGTTCATTGGTCCATAATATCACCGAAATGTGTTGTGTGTAAAGCAGTTACTCACCGAAGACAACGGGTGTTGTCTCATAACAGAGTTGATTTGCTGAAGTCAGACATTAAAACCATTGAGTTTGGGATCAAAGTTTCTCCCAGGGTTTAGTACCACAACTACTGCTTTGACGCCCGAGGCTCCAGGGATTTTCCGTAATTCTTGTATTGGCCATTTAATAGCAGATCAGCGGTACCGTTGTCTTTCCAATCCATTTAAAGTTAAAAAAGGGTTTAATTGTTCGAATGTCGATACATACGTTTTGATATCACAGGTCAACACAGCTTACACGATTTTGTTTTCATTCGTAATTGTTTGTTTGCACTGACTAGCCTTTCGGTAGCATTAGAGCGACATTTAAATCAAAAGTTAAGGATGGCCTTGCAAACTGTGAGAAACTACGACGAAGACAAGAAGGCTTGTGACCAATTACTGCGTTTTTATAGCAAAATTGATAATTGTGGGAATAAGCATTTTGTTTACAGCGAACAGTTGGTATGTTATGCTATTTTCTCACTCTCTGAAAGACTCGCATTGCAAATCGTGAACAATCAGTAATTTATGTTTCTCTAGACGACGTAGCGGAACACTCCAGTGACTTAGCTAATGCGATAGAATGCAATGCTGTTCGGTACACGAAGCTGTTTGCTGAGGTTATCGACGACTTACTACCCGATTTTCGAACTGTCGAGGTATGTTGTTTGAATGACATCTGACCACCTGGTTATAGCTTGTTCCACAAGATGTTTTGGACATATTTATCGATCATAGAATCAGAATGGAGCAACGAATTAGAGCTGCCGATGCAGAGACAGCCCCACGTCCTGTTTCCCGCGACCCTGAACCTGTTAACATGGCGGAAGTTCGCTCCAGATTTCCACCTGAGCTTTTACGGCGTTTGTACGTTTAATTAAGTATGATTTACCATTATAGTGAGGTTTACTTCTGTGGAAGATCAGATGCTAAGCCGTTGTGTGTTCGGAACGTACTGGCTTCGAGCATCGGACATCTTATTCAGGTTCGTGGAGTCGTTACACGCGCAACCGAAGTCAAACCGCTTATAACAACAGCAACATACACTTGTGATCGTTGTGGTGCTGAAACGTATCAGGTTAGTTAAAAAATTTTCATCGTATTCAAACTTGTTACTACTCGTATTTAATCCCTATCATCACAAACATCTCTCCGTTATGTCTTGACAAATTTAGTTATGATTACAAATGAAGGTGCCTCCTGAAATGCTTTTATGTGATACGGAAATTAATACCTAGAAACCCAGTTGTCTTAGTGTTAAACATGAATTCCTAATTTAAACACCATACAAGAACAGCCTCTACAATACAATTGTTAAAGCAATGATATGTAACAGTAGACAACTGTTCTACCTTATCCAAGAAACTGGTACCAGGAGTCCACCTGTTATCGAAACTATTTCGGTAGATCGTCGTATCATTCATTCTCAACCCAGGAGATTGGGTTGATGAGCAGAACACTTCAGGGGTCAGTTTAACCGGCCCTCAACTACACTTCTGGTAGAAAAGCAGTGGAGCGTATCGACCGCTTCACTTACCTCGGGAGTCTCATCAGCGCTGATGGCCTGGTGACTGACGAAATCTCAGCGCGGATACAAAAAGCCCGATTGGCCTTTTCCAACTTGCGTCACTTATGACGAAGGCGAAATATCCGTTTGCTAACCAAAGGACGGATCTACTGCGCAACATTTCGCTCCATCCTGCTTTATGGCTGTAAAACGTGGCCGGTAAGAGTTGAGGATATTTGTAGGTTACTGGCTTTCGATCATAGGTGTCTCCAAAGCATTACTCGTGTGTTGTGGGACAACCGAGTAAGCAGTGCTGTTATTAAGAGACGGGTACTAGGTAAGGATGGCGGGTCAATAGATAAAGTATTGAAACTCCATCAGTTGAGGTGGTTGGTACATGTGTTGTGTATGCCTAACCACTGACTGCCTGGACTAGCTATGTTTTGCGGTGTAGCAGCAGGTTGGGAGAAAGTTGGGGCGGCTAAACCTAAACATGGCAGAAATCCATGAAGTCACTGACAAGTGGATTGAGTCATATTGTTAGATGTATACTGCCTGGTTGGGGTCCGCAAGACGGTAGTAACCGGTAGTTAGAGATCTTGAACGACATGGTTTGCAATGGCACAGGTGCATCCACTCTGTGTTTTCTGAAATTCTAATTTACTGAATTCCTCAACACCTCTATCTTCCTCGCTCTAAATTTATCTCACTGAGTCATACTTCTTGAATAATATCTTCGAATACTAATATTCTCCATTACCGCTAATACTTACACTATCTCTACCACTATTGGATTTGCATTGAATATTGCGTCTGTGTTGATGTTTTATGGCAATCTGAACTTATGTACGTATGAAATTCTACGATGTATCTGACTGACTGCTTGTGGTGACTAGAAATTCCACTGAAAGCCGATTACATTGCCTACTTGTGTTGCATACTGTTGCATACTGTGTTGCATATGCATTCAATCTTCTAAACCTTGAGTTGTAGTATTCCTTTACACATACCGTTGTCATTCTTTATATTTGAGTTCTATTTTCAATATATATAGTGACTCATTGCTGTTTCATTTCAACCCCTTTACCATTTTGTTAGTTTCATCTGCTAGTCTTAATGTGTTATAGCAACTTGAGCCTATGGACGCATATCAGGTTTGTTATTGTTTATTACTGATTGATCCTTCTTTTACCTAGTGTTAATGACAAAAACTGCCGACTTTTCATTTACAGGAAATAAATAATCCAACGTTCATGCCACTTACTGTTTGTGGTACCGCTGCGTGCAAAAATGCTGGACCGGGTGGTGGTGGTCGATTACATATGCAGACACGGGGGTCCAAGTTCCTTAAGTTTCAAGAGATTCGTATTCAGGAATTATCTGACCAAGTGGGTATTATTTTTACATAGGAGAAAGTCATTGCTCTGAGTAGGATATCTTTAGTTTATACATGGATTTTATGTAAATACAGTTGTTTCTTTTTACTCCATCACTACAATGGTGTAATCCTACAGTTTGAAGAATTGATTTTGCTGCAATTGCTGTGCAGTTGTATCTATTTGAATAGTATCCATACCTCTGTATAATATACTTGATAGTCAAGTTCACGAGCGTGTATTTTGTTTTGGAAGTCAAAAGTTTTAAGCATCTCACTTTTACCTATAATGTTTTTAACTCGATTGTTCTGGGTACGCTGAACACCTAGATGTTGTATGTACCTCACAATTTGGACACTTAACACAGGTTTACAAAGTGCCTTTCTTGGTTTGAAACTACGCCTCAAACCATACATTGGATTTTCAGTTGAAACTTACCCCAGATATGAACTCTATGCCAATTAAGACTAGAATCCTTTAACTTTGACAGTCTCATATAGAACCTAAGTTTATTTTTGTTCATCTAAATTTATCTAATCAGTACGGGTAACGTGAAAGGTTCATCTTCCGCTTATCTAGAGACTTACTAGTGAATTCTGTTCTTGGCTATATGAAAGCTAGTCATTTGCCCATGAACTGAGTTTTCGTCAATGATGGCTTTGACACTACAACTAGATATAATTATAAGAAACTGAAAAGATACAGTTACCTGTTCGTAGTGCTTTTTTATCCTACCTCAGTTAAAATATGATAAATTGTCCTAATAGATTTCTGGTTTCCATTAGCATTAAGGTCCAAACGATACTGGTGGGTAGTTTTAACGCTCGTGTATGTTAGCGAAATCAAAGATATAAATCTTTCAGCCTACCAGCACTGCAGACGACCATATCCAAAAACCATTAATTCCTAGAGACTTCCAGTTTCAAGCACAAAAAGGAATTATCTGATATGACGCTCTCCGACATGGTTCGACGATAAACATCGACTACTAGTAGAAGAGTTCAGATGGAATAAAGCGCTTCAGCTGTACACACCTGCCTTCAAACCCGAAAACTGGCAATAAGAAAGTCTTTTCGATCCTATTGCAAAGATGAGATATCCAAGGTTATGTGAAGCACGTTCCTTTGTCCTCTACAAAACAGATAGTGAAGCCTAAAAAATCTAGAACAGAATTATAAAGCTAGCTAGTTTCTCTAACTTTCAATAAACTAGCAGATGCCCGAAAACTGATCTAAAAGGGCTTAGGACAATACGAAATGAGACTTTAGCACGAACTATAAGCAGGTATCATATTTCTCTGGAAAAAATAAGTCAGCAATCAGCTTCTAAGTTGGAGGAGTGGGATAGAGAATTATATTTTTTTCTGACTGTTCAAAATAAGTAATGACGATCATATTGTTAATTCCTATTATACTCATCAATGCTAAAGCATATCTAATTAAATGGAATGTTGGAAACTGTTATTTAAACTATCTCTTAGTGGGACTGTTAAAACAATGTGATTCTTATCAAAGAAAACGTTTTAAAAACATGTTTAATCAAGGTTAGTGAGACAGTTTTCTTTAATTGTTTGTTCAACTGTTGTAAACTACGTTCTAGTTGTTCAGCTGTTTGGTTGTTCAAAATTATTCTTTTGTTTAGTTTTGTTTCTCTCATCAACTCAAATTTCTAAATTCAATTCTAGGTGCCTGTTGGTCATATTCCTCGTGCATTAACTATTTATCTTCGAGGTGAAAACACTCGAGCAGCTCAACCCGGTGATCACATACTGCTTACAGGTGTCTTTTTGCCAAGTGTACGCGGAGCAAGTTTTTCTGGTGGCGGTAGAACAAATCAAGCTTCTGTATCGCTTAATACCGCATCTGGTGGTTTACTAACTGATACTTATTTGGAAGCTCATAGTGTACAACTACTAAGTAAGACAGATGATGTTACAGATGCCAATGAACCAAGTGAAGAGGAAATAGAACGCTTACGTGGTTAGTTACGATGATTTTTCTTTAATGTTTTAGTTATAAGTAATTAGAGTTTTTCGTTTCGCTATCATTGAGATATGCTTCTAGTATGGTTTTTTTCGCAGAGCTGCTTATATGTTATGTCTTGCAAGAATTTAATTGAATCTAATTCCTTACTTACAGATCTTGAGTTCTACTCACTAATGGCTCAATCTCTAGCCCCTGAAATTTATGGCCATGAAGATGTAAAGAAGGCTTTACTTTTACTGTTGGTTGGTGGTGTGGAGTTAGCTCCAAAAGAAGGACTTCGAATTAGAGGGAATTTAAACATTTGTTTAATGGGTGACCCAGGAGTTGCTAAGTCTCAATTACTGGGGTTTGTTGACCGCCTCAGCCCTAGATCTCAATATACGACCGGTCGAGGCAGTTCTGGAGTAGGTTTAACAGCTTCAGTCATGAAGGATCCATTAACAGGTAATTTACTTTTTGTCTTTATTAGTTGCTTCCTCCCGTTGCTGATAAAACTCGAGCTACTTAGCCATCAAAAAGCTAATTAATTCTTGTCTGTATCTTTAATCTGTTATTAAAACTTTTTACCTTTGATTTGTATATAAGTTTTATTCACTAACTAAAAAATTAAACAAAATGATAGTTTTTTACTTGAACAACTCTACAGAATTGTTTCACACTGGCTCACTAAAAACTTCTAATAGTTAAAGTGACTAGACAGCTAAATTCTGTTATGGAACGAAACACATCCTAGTTAAGAATACTGTAGCATTCATGAACTGATACCATGTTTTGGTTTGGCCACTCCTAGCTTTCTTCCAGCCTACTTCAGTCACTTAACTAATAATCAGTCTGTGATAAATAAATAGACAATCATCTCCAAAAAATTTCCCATTACAGGTACTGTCGTTATAAGGTTTTATCAATTTTTTTAATGTGATTAGTTTCTTATCCTTTAATTCTTCCATTTTCCAGGTGAAATGACTTTAGAAGGAGGAGCTTTGGTGTTAGCGGATCAAGGAGTATGTTGTATTGACGAATTCGATAAAATGACGGAGTTCGATCGGTTAGTACTTAAAGTTTCTTATTCTGTATGCTGACTTCCGGTAGTGAATTATAAAAAATGTTATGTAGGTTGAACATAGGTCAATCTATGATCAAGAATATGAAGAGGCCTCTCTTTGATTTAAATGCAAACAAATGGCCTATTGTAGCCTTAACAATTTGCTATTTTTATTATTATTAAAACCCAGTTGAATCCATAGCCGACCGGCTTATTTCGTAATACAGGTAATCTATAGGAATGTTTCACAAGTAAAAAATATAGCACACAACTAATGCAATAGTAACTCATACAAGTTGACACTTCAAATGCACATCAACAAATCGATAAGCAAAGATAATAATGATCATAAAATTAAGCCATAAAAGAAAATTTGACTTGAAGAAAAAGTCACGGCTGCAAGATTTTCGCTGATAACGTAATTCGTTCATCCTATTGCTCCTATTTTTAGATCATAAGTCATTCATTGTCCACTTCCTACTGTTGCACATGTTCTCCAACACAGGATGACAATCTCATCAGCCTAATCCTCAGTATCTAAACGTACTAAAATCAAATTGAGCACTAATATTCATATTTTATACCCGAATAATGTATTGACTGGTTTAGCAACATCATAATGTTATTTCACTCGGTCATCATTTATCAGTTCATATGTTAGACATTAGATGACCACTAGTACGAAAACTAACAATGAACCTGTTAGGATATTCACCAAATATCCTAAGAATACTATTTTTAGAAGTGCGATCCTATTGGTCGATTTCTATTGGCCGAAATTATGATCGTTCTTACCGTCAGGGTCGAATACTTCAATGTTACCTCTTATTGGTCATCTGGACGGTCAATGTCATTCAAATGTTCTTTTCTATTGGTCGTCCTAAATTGTCAATGTCACAGACGTTGATGCTTTTTCTTATTCGACCTTAGTGTATAAATACGCGCTATCTGGAAGACTTAATAATTCCGTTTCCCCTGCCTACTTCTTCTGTATTCGACCCAATAAACAACTTCCTTCCACGGTGTTACGTTCTGATTTCTAGGAGATTTGGAAAAAGCCTTTTGGGTCGTATTGTGATATTGAATTGGACGCCGTTAGGACTGAAGAGTTTACGTAGCAGCGTTACAACAGAACCCCGAGTGCCCGATGTAAAACCAAGTAGACAAAGTTGTGCAAAATATCAATTTGACTACTCTTAATCATACTCTTCATTATATCATTCATTTTCGGCCAAACAACTGAACTGAGACTTTTATTAAAGTCTTTTTTTACACTAATGTAAATATATAGTGTTATTTTATAAACTACTGAATAAAAGTGGTTTAATGATCAAGGTATTCACTTTTTTATAGTTCCAAATTCATCTACTTCAACATAAAAAATAGCATGATATCGGCATTTATGTAACTGCAGTGTTTCATAGTTAGTTGCACTTTTTGTCAGGTACTTAGATTAAATTGACTATCGTCATTGTGTGGGATTAGTAGCTTTGTATTTTGTTTTCTTTTATCTTCCAATTGAGTTGCTTTAATATTTTAGAAAATTAATTTAACATTTAATTTTATTTATAATCAATATTATAGCACAGCTATACATGAAGTAATGGAACAACAAACTATCAGTATAGCTAAAGCTGGTATACTCACAACACTGAATGCACGAGTTGCAATTCTTGCTGCAGCTAATCCAGCTTACGGACGTTATAATCCTAATAAAAGTGTTGAACAAAATGTAGATTTACCCGCAGCCTTGCTTTCTCGTTTTGATTTATTGTGGTTAATTCAAGATAAACCTGACCGGTAAGTGCAGTTGATTCTTATCTATTTTGTTCTTTCATAATTGATGTGCAAAATCATCACTGGAGAATCTTATCTTAAAACTCACTACACTTAGCGGTGTTACTCTAGTCTAATGGACTGAATTCAATTTTGAGTTATTTTGATTTGTGCATCTGTTTAGTATCAGTGTTCTGCTATGCCTCTGAAAATCATAACTATTTTTATACTCGGATAATTTTATTGGTTAAATCATTGCCCAATATGTCTCTTTCTTGTCGAATGGGTTTATAGACATTGCAATCTTTTCGTTCAGAACCTCAAAGCATTGCATGACCATTTCTTTTTAGTAAATGACTCTTCAGCAGTGGTCATCCACGATCCTAAATCCGAAAACGGAACTTAGAATATTTGATTACACAAGAACGCTTCACCTCTAGACCACTTAGACTATATCCGACGGTTTAGTATGTTTACTAACCAGTTATCTACTGTAGTGGCTGAATAAATGTCTCACATTCAACATAGTTAAACTCTGCTGGTCACGACTTCTCACTACAACTCCAGGAGTTACATCTCAAATCTATTCACTAATGAGCAGATGATTATTGTCAGACAGAAAGTGTTAGCCGGGACATAGATTGGATTAAAGCATGATTTGCGTCGCTTCACGCTGATTGGCTAATTCTCGTCCAATCAGCGCTAGTCGATACTGGAGGAACATTCTAGGGTCTTCTCATGTAAAAACTATAAAGATATTAACGTTGTTCCTATTCTGCTTTCCTTCTTACTTCCATTCAACCTTGCTATTTGGAATATGACCTCTTCCCTGTTCAACCGTGTTCTGATTTCGGGACTTGTCGAGAGGATTGGTGTCCTTGAATACTGTGTAATAGGAAAAGCTGGGTTCTACTAAGCGAGAATTATAACAGAAAGATATATGGAGATTATTGGATTTTCATAGGTTTTCGCTCATCTTTTGACTTAAAGGCTGTAACAGTTTACATCTTTTTTTATTTTAGGGAACATGATCTAAGATTAGCGCAACACATTACTTTTGTGCATATGCATGGATCTGCTCCAACAGCAACTGAATCACAGATTGATTCAACTTCAAGTACAAGCCACCAACAACAATTATTGTCGCTTCCTGAACTACGTCGTCTTATCGCTGTTGCTAAATCTCAACCTGCTCCAGCTGTTCCTGCTCATTTAGCAGATTATCTGGTTGGTGCTTATGTAGAAATGAGAAAAGAGGCACGTGCAAACAAAGAAATGACTTATACAAGTGCAAGGTAAGTTTTATATTACTTTGTTATGTCAACTTAAACAGTTCGACTTTTTAAATTTATTAATTTCTCAGTTCACCTTTTGAACCAAAAGTTCATGAAGTCACTGACAGGTGTATTAAGTCATGTTGGTAAATGTAGAATACGAGACGATAGTAATCGATGATTAGAGACCCTGAATGAATGACATGAGTCAAAATCGTTTGTAATCGCGCAGGTGCGTTCATTCTTTGTGTCCTCTCAAATCCTAACCTTCGGAGTTCCTCATCACCTTTATCTTCTTCCTTTTAAGTTTATTTCCCTAGATTCTACTTGTTGAATAATATCGTCGAGCCCTAATCTCTCAGATTACTGCTAATACTTCTACTACCTCTACTACTATAGGATTTGAATTAACAATTGAGTCTCTGTACTGATGTCGTATGGCGACTTGAATTGATGTACTTATGTACGAAGTTCTACGTCGTAACTGACTGACCGACTCAACTTTTGAATCTAGTTTGCCTTGAAGAAACAGTAGAAATCTATAACTATATAAGTGATGTTAAATCAGTACATTTCTGTATTTATCCCTCTATAAAATGGTTTATTCAACTAACTAACTTCAAATCACAACAAATTTTGGTATAGATTAATCTAGTGTTAACAATCAACATAAATAAATCTTTTGGACAAGAGGTCACAAAAAATATCACCTAGCTTTTGAAACACCAAACTGAATAAACGTGTTTCAAATTCCTTACGTCGTAGTTGATGTTGAGTGAATATTCACATAGTCATTAACTAAGTATCTTGCGAGTAACTGTCGTAAGTGAAGAGCCATGCTTACTCGTCTCATAATTGATTTAAGTTAGAGGTCTATGAGGAGAAATTCCTTTGTTTATCAAAATGTTTGTTTTAGCATCTCGTTATTCTTAGTTATTAGATTCTATACCCATCATGACTAAAAAATTTTCAAAGTATCGACTGATGGGTTTATAGCTCAGTTTTATATTTTGAGCCCTGTCATTTTAGTCCTAAGAAGGAGGTTTAAAAATTATCCTTCCGTACTGTTTCGCACACCATTGTCAAGTACTTTTCTTTCTTCTAATATACTATTGATAGAACTTTGCTGGCTATAATGAGACTGTCTACAGCCCGTGCTCGACTTCGTGCAGCTTCAGAGGTTAGTAAAGGCGATATAGATGAAGCTATGCGTCTTATGGAGGCTAGCCGTTCATCAATCCTCACATCTCCTTACGAAGATGCCAATCATTCAGGGCGGTAAGTTATTTTAATGTGTATCAGATGTGTTTGGAATTTCGCATGTGATACATTCACACGTTTTTTGCTCATTTTAATCCTTTTATAATCGTGATGTAGCTGAATTATCTACCTATGACTATAACCAGTAATGATGTTATTTGCACTACAGTTTGAAAATGATGATATTTTATTGATGAAAACTTCACATTAGTGATGCCTAGTTTTTGTGTCAAGGATTCACTGGTAAACGTTAAACATGCAAGCACTTCCACCTGTATCTAGTTATTCATAATAAGTTTGATAATTAAGTTCCTAAAACTTTCAGAAGTTGCATGTATTTCGTTCAAAACGTGTTTTTTTTATCTCTATGTACTCAAGTCAGTCTTTTTTGAAAAGGATTCCCTATCATTTAGTGTGTATTGTAAGCAGGAATGGATGATGGCTAACAGTAAAGTCCAGGATGCGTGTTTCATCCTTTTTAGGACTTTTCAGCTGAATATGTCTGCATGCTAGAGTTGATGTACATTCGAATCTAGTACCGTCCTCTTCAAACGCCATCGTGTTATCTACTTAGCTATTGAATCCGTATAGTCACTGGTTTGTGCAATGAAGTAAATTGTAATTCATTTGTATGAATTGCCTAAATCTTCCCATTGATGCTAAGGATTGCTTGTGGTGGTATATATGCATCCTGAGCGGATTACCTCTAATGCGGTATGGCGACTTGAACTGACTTACGAACGTACGTACGAAGTTCTACGTTGTAATTGACTGACTGACTGACTGAGCGGATTACCTCAATATTGCCATCAAATCACAAGCATTAAAAGCAGAGAACATCAACTCTACAATGCTGGTCCATCCAACTGACTAGTCCCAAACAGAATGAAACACCTGCATCTTTGATTCTACTGCTAACCAACTGATGGCAATATTAAACACAATCCACAAAGGATGTATATACTAAAAAGAGACTGATCAATTGCCATTCTAAACATCAATAGGAAGATTCAGTCAGACAGACAATCAATACAAATAAATTGAAATTATGTATTGTTTTGTCTGCTTCAACATAACTTGAAATTTTTTTATCCATTGCTAGTAAGATAATTAATTAGCTTAAGTATATTATTTATTATTCTCTATTCTATTCTTTTCTATTTTATATTTTCTACAATTTCTTTATATCTCACTATCTGACATCTGTCCACTTGTTGTTCATGTTTACTCAACATTGAAATAGATCAAAAACTATGTCTGATTAAAAATAGACAAATTTTGACTCAATTAAACTAAATTGGACTTAATGCCAGTTAATAAATAATTTGATCTAAACATATGATATGCTTGATGCTATTACGAGTTCATCTTACTCGATAAACGAAGCGAAAATCAATCCGATCGTCCCCGGGGCCCGATTAACTAGAGAAAGAAGTCCTTGATAAGATGTAGAGAATGTATTTCACATGCAACCAGAAAGTACAATGTCCACAGGCACACAACTCAAGCTTATTTATACAATGATAGGGACGCCCTTAGTGAGAGCCACAAAATAGCGTACTAAAATAACACACCAGCCAATCACGGTCAAGGATCTTCCAAGTGGGATATGTAAGCTGTAGGTCAACTAAGCGTCGTTTCTTGGCGTAAAAACATAAAAATTCAAAATTTCAGAAATAAATTACAAAATTAGGACCTTTTCGAAGTAAGTTCTGGGGATCTAACGTCCCTAACAACATACAATTTACAGTGCTACATTAAAGTGTTTAACTAACTCATGTAAATAGTTCACAAAGTTAAATAAGTGCTCCTCTAACATACACTTCTATCTGAAGTTTGTGCTGATGATGTTGTTCAGAAGAACAATGAAAGCTCCACAACCAAAACCACATCCAGCTCAGAGAACAAAACACCACCACAATCATCCACCTGAGCTACAAATTTTCTCCACCAACTCCTCTAACAGTTTATATGTATATCATTTACTTGATTTTTCGCCTGTTTCCCTCGAGTTAAATTCGTGCTATACTCTTGTCGTTAAATATTGGTTCTGTCATGTCAGTGAAATTGTATTTTTTTTTCTACAAATACTACATTAATAACAGCTATTTACGTTTGTTTGTTCGTTTTTTTTTCTACCAGTCCTCAGTCATACAAAGATGTAATTTACCATATTGTTCGTGAATTAACTGCTGCAGGTGATGGAACAGCACGAATTGCTGATATTGTTGAACGTTGTGCAACTAAAGGATATACACCAGCTCAGGTAATTTGATTTGTTTGTTTTTTAAAGTATATACCAAAAAATTTGTTTGTTCACCAATTTGTATCTGTTATAACATATGTCTGTCGATCGAGAAATTTACTCTACATGTCTACTTCAACTGATCATTCATTTTTGTTCATTAAAAAAAAATTACTTTTTATCGACTAATTCCATTCTACACAATTGGCTATTCAAGAAATATCCCCATGCTTTAGTGATCTATCACTGGAAATTTGTAAAAGTATCAAGTGTTTTTAGTTGTGTTATCATCTGTGAGCCAAACAACATCCAATATATGCTTAGTTCGCGCTTACATGGGGGGGGGTACAAACCAGAAACTGAATGATGAAAAGACATATTATTAATCCCATCAAATCCATGCTGACGAATACAAAGTAGTATAATTTGGACAATGTTAAAATTCTTTAATTGAGGTAACCAAAAGAATGTTAAATAAAGTTGCTAGAAACATATCATCCAAGTCAATCTTCAAAAATAAAACTGTCAGTCAGTCAGTCAGTCAGTCAGTCAGCCAGATGCAACGTAGAACTTCGTACGTAAGTACATCAGTTCATGTCGCCATACCACATCAGCACAGAGATGTAATTGTCAATTCAAATCCAATAGTAGAAGAGGTATTAAAGGTATTAGAAGTAATCGGAGAGGTTAGAATTAGAAGATATTATTATTCAAGAAGTGTGATTCAGTGAGATAAGTTTAGAAAGACAAAACTATAGGTGTTGAAGAATCTAGAAGATTAAGATTTGAGAGAGCACAAAGAATAAATGCAACGGCGTCATTGCGAACGATGTTGAGCCATCTCATTCAGGTTCTCTAACCATCGATTATTATCATCTCGCAGCCCCCGACCAGGTAGTCGACAATTACCGACATGGCTCAGTCCACTCGTCAATGACTTCATGGATTTCTGTCAAAAGGACCTAAAGTGACTGATTACACACACACATGTCATCTTAAGCCGGGTGGGTAACTGAACATGGTAAACTACTAACCAAACAGTTCACTTCCGTGTGATGAAATAAGCACTGATGTTATGTAACACTATATAGTGAAAACTACACAATTGAATAATCCAGAAAACGTAATGGAAGCAAAGGAACGGCATCATCAACCTTAGCTTATTATGAATCCTTCTCACCATTTTTCAATCGTCAGGTATTTTTTTATTGCTATGTTAACAACAGTCATTTGTTATGCATGTCAATTTGTCGCGCTGTATAAAATGACAAGACAGAAAAATCAAAGCACTATACATCTATTGGGTAGAAATATTCACACTAAATTCATTATAAAAATATTTCTTTGTCTCTATGTTTAGTCATATTATAATAAAAAATTTAACATGCTTTCAATTTTGGAGCCATACTGGCTATAAATCATCAAGTAAGAGTTGATCGAATTCGGAAGTATGAATCCGGAACTAGTTCTCTTGTTATATACAGTCATCATCACAAACATTTTGCAGCGCAAATTTACAATGCTGTCGTTAGGAAACGAGTACTAGGTAAGGATGGCAGATCAATAGATGAAGTGGTGAAACTTCATCAGTTGAGGTGGTTGGGACATGTGTTACGTATGGCTAACCACCGACTGCCCCGACGAGCTATGTTTTGTGGTGTAGGAGTAGGTTGGAAGAAAGTTAGAGGCGGCCAGACCAAAACATGGCGGAAATGCATGAAGTCACTGACAAGTGGACTGAGTCATGTTGGTAGATGTAGACTACCTGGTTGGGGTCCGCGAGACGAAAGTCATCAATGGTTAGAGACCTTGAATGACATGGCTCAAAATCGTTTGCAATGGCGCAGGTGCATCCACTCTTTGAGCTCTCTCAAATCCTAATCTGGATTAGCCAGCACCTCTACCTCAGTCTTTCTAACCTTATCTCACTGAATTATATACTTCTTGAATTATATCTTCGAACCCTAGTCTTCTTTATTAACATTAATACCGCTACTATCTTTATCACTATGGGATTTGATTTGACGTTTGCGTCTCTGTGCTAATAATGTGGTATGGCAACATGAACTTATGTACATACGAAGTACGAAGTTCTTCGTTGCAACTGACTGACTGACTGACTGCAAATTTACAATACATAACACACAATGTTGTTGTTATTACTCGATTAGATTGGAAAAACTTTTATCAAACTAAATACACATAACTAGCAAAAACCTGTAACGACTAGTTCTTATGCAACGAATCGACATGATCACTACTGGCATATAAGAATAAAAAGTTAACATTGAAATTTGTAATTCAATTTTATTTTTTCCCTAGCTTAATGAAGTAATTGAAGCTTATGAAGATCTTAATGTTTGGCAAGTGAATATTGGACGAACAAGAATTACTACTGTCGCCTAAGAGAGAGTGGTTGTTGTTGTTGTTCATTCATTCATTCATCATTACTTGAAATGAATAAATAATAATACATCCGAGAGAGAGAGAGAGAGATACAGGAAGATTTTTTTATGTGAACTTTTTTTGTACTGCTTTTTAATTCAATGTAGTATTGATATTCTTGTATTATGATTTTTTTTTAAAAATATATATATATATATATATATATATTTTTTATTGTATGTCCATAAAGTTGGTTTTTTTTTCTATCACGATATTATTGGTCGGGTATACAGTCAACTATTAGAATATACCGATGACACATAGTTCTACTTGGTGAAGACGCTGACAAAAATGTAGTATCTCTTGACTATTTTAAACAGCAATGCAAGTATGTTTGGGATGCGATTCTCCTCTAACGAAATGCAATGTGTTGCTTCAGGATTGAGTTGTATCGGTACATGAACTAGTGATAGGGAGGGAAGTAGTCGAGTGTGTAGACCGCTTCACTTATCTGGGGAGTCTCATTTGTCCTGATGGCCTGGTGACTGACAAAATCTTAGCATGGATACAAAAGTCTCGATTGTCTTTTGCAAACTTGCGTCACTTATGGCATAGATGGGATATCTGTTTGCTAAGCAAAGGACGAGTGTACTGCTCAGTAGTTCGCTCCGCCATATTTTATGGCTGTGAAACATGGCCAGTCAGAGTAGTAGATATTCGTAGGTTACTGGTTTTCGAGGCATTGTTTGTGTATCATTGGACAACCGATTAAGCAATGCTGTTGTTAGGAGATGGGTACTAGGGAATGACGGCAAATTAACAATTAAACGTTACTTCAATAATATGAACTACCAAAGGATAGAGACAAGGTTTGTAGGTCAGTAATTAATACGTAACTATTATTCTATTTCTTGTCCATTAGTCACATGAAACATACGAATTATGTTATTCATTTTAAAGGAAAGTCAATCTAGATGTTTTTTTTGTGAATATCATTTGATAAGTATCAGAAAGACCCCGTCATTATGCATGGACAAACTTTCACAGTCTTCACTTATTTGAACAATTTGAAATTCGACTACTTTTACATGACTTTGATGAATATTTTGGCTATAGTAACAAATTGGTCACAGCGTTCATTTTTTTCAATTAGTTTTACTGGGTGATGTTGAAATGAATTTAGACACATTGCAATCAGATGTAGGCTAATCTCATGATAGTTGATGGATTGGTGATGTAAACCTTTTTTTAATATACGGATGACTATCAGCGCATCCCAGAATATTAGAACAATCTCTAATTTCTAAAATTTTACGAATAACCCAGCCAGTTCCCTGACAAGAAGTTCTCTACTACTCTTAGAGTTAGCCAGGAGTAATTCGTCTAAGCCTGATGATTTGTGGCACTTCAACAGTTGGAGTTCTTTGCGAAAGACCATACTTCATCAAGTGGGTCAGTTGTATTCAACCACAAAGAACAGAACAGTCTGATCGATATTACTGATAGTAATGATACTTCTTGATTGAACTTGAAATCCTTCCATATGGATATATTCTGCCAAGAACATTATTCACAGTACTAGTTATCTAAATCTGAGCTGCTTTATCGAATAATATAAAATACTTTATTTGTACAGAGTTAAGCTTTAACAAGATTTAAATGGGTTCCTGGATTTTGACCTAACTTATTAATCGAATACAAGATGTTGAATCGTTTCATGATAGATATTAACATTTTTGAAACCATGAATCGACCAATGTTAGACCACCATTAGAAACCTGGTAGCACTGGACGGCCCTCTCCCCCTGGTAACGGACTACCTAAGCAGTGCACATCCACGACTCATGCAGCCTGCAGGATTTGAACCCAGGACCTTCGGTATTGTAGGCGAACGCCTAACCATCGGACCACTGAGCCGGTACCTAATGTTGTTAATGTCTAACTTGATCAATTCACGCAGTTGCTCAACCTCATACACAGTCTTAGGTAGTTACTGTCTACACCCGAACAGGTTGAACTCCACGGGTCACGACTTCTCACTAGAACTCGGTGAAGATTCCTCACGAAGCTAGTCACTTGTGAGCACAGGTAATTTGCATTACGGGGTTGTTAAGGTTGTTAAGTTACACATTTTTGAAACCATGAATCGATCAATGTGGGGTGCAGGAGTCGTGGATGCGCACTGCTGAGGAGTCCCATACCAGGACGAAACGGCCGTCTCTCAGTGCTACCAGGTTTCTAATGGTGGTCTAACATTGATCGATTCATGGTTTCAAAAATGTGTAACTTAAAAATCTTCACAACCCCATAATGCAGATATTAACATGTCATTTGATAGAAATCAAAATGCAGTTTGAAAAGATTTAATTTAATTTGACTTATAAATATAAACAAAATTATGTACAAATGATTATAGTGTGTGCGAGCTACTTATAAGTAGTATATGACGTGAGTGTAAACGGAATGTCTGGCAGCAGAAGATGGGGGAAGATCAAGAAAGGAAGAGCGGAAACACAATGGAATTTGTATGAAACGCATGAATAGTGACAATGGATTGATGTTTTGCAACAGGAACAGTCCAGTTCGATATGATGAACTGATATTTTGCAAATTAACGATTTACGATATGGTTTTCCGATTTTACTGAGTAACTCTGTAATTTTCGTTAAATAAAATTCGATTACCCTCACCGGTGTTCTCCTTCACTACAATAGTAATCAATTCAGTTATTTCTACAGATAGAGAGCACATCACTATCACCTAAAATATTGTGTAAATAACACTTATTATGAGATAGTAGATACATATAAGGGATTAGTAATGTTAAGAACATAATTTCGAAAATATCAAACATCATCAGTACGTTGATAACTAAACACATACAAAAACTTATTTTAAACTTGTGTATAAACAAAGCGGCATCGCAAGATAAAGAACTTGTAAATTATTGATAGATTGATTATCAAATAAAACATCATAGAAATTGAAAAACATTTGAAATTTGCCAGTAATTATTATAATAAGCCTAGTGAAGAAAATGTTAACAGAGAAATTTATGGCTCCAGTTGTTCATTTCATTGGCACTCAAGTTATGAGTATTTGCATTACGGGGTTGTGAAGATTGTTAAGTTACACATTTTTTGAAACCATAAATCGATCAATGTTAGACCACCATTAGAAACCTGGAAGCACTGGACGGCCGTTTCGTCCTGGTATGGGACTACTCCTCAGCAGTGCGCATCCACGACTCCCGCACCCCGCAGGATTCTAACCCAGGACCTTCGGTATTAAGGAGTCCCATACCAGGACGAAACGGCCGTCCAGTGCTTCCAGGTTCCTAATGGTGTTCTAACATTGATTGATTTATGGTTTCAAAAATGTGTAACTTAACAATCTTCACAACCCCGTAATGCAAATTACCTGTGCTCACTAGTGACTAGCTTCGTGAGGAATCTTCTCCGAGTTCTAGTAGGAAGAAGTGACCTGTGAAGTTCAACCTGTTCGGGTGTAGACAGTAACTACCGAAGACTGTGTATGAGTTTGCGCTACTCCGTGAATTGATCGAAGTTAGACATTAACACCGTTAGATACCGGCTCAATGGTCCGATGGTTAGGCGTTCGCGCACAATACCGAAGGTCCTGGGTTCTAATCCTGCGAGGCGCAGGGGTCGTGGATGCGCACTGCTGAGCAGTCCCATACGAGGAGGAAACGGATGTCCAGTGCTTCCAGGTTATCAGTATTTGTTGGTTTTCAACATTTATAACTATGTTGGATGTAATTCTACAATCCAATTTCATCATGATTTCAGCTGTGAAACTGTACTAGTTACTACTTGCACTAAAACAACAACTACTACTACTGTTCACACTACTCACAGTCAATCAATCAACAGCAATGTAGAACTTCGTACGTACGCACGTACATCATTTCAAGTCGCCATATCATATTAGCACACAGAAGCGATTGTCAATTCAAATCCCATAGTAGCAGAGGCAGTGAAAGTATTAGCAGTAATCGGAGAGAATAGGCTTCAAGGATATTTATTAAGAAGTAAAATCTAGTAAAATAAACTTAAAGCGAAGAAGATAAAGTGATGAGGAATTCAGAAGGTTAGGATTCGGGAGAACATAAAGAGTGAATGCACCTGTAACACTGCAAACGGTTTCGAGTCATATCATTCAAGGTCTCTAACCATCGATTGCTATCATCTCACGGGTCCCAACCAGGTAGTCAATACCTACCTACATGACTCAGTCCGCTTGTTAGTGACTTCATGGATTTGTGCCATGTTTTGGTTTGTCCGTCCGTAACGTTCTTCTAACTTATCCCTGCAACGCAAAACACAGCTCGATGAGGCAGTCGGTGGTTAGGCATACGCAACTCACACTACTACTACTTCTAGTTACCAAGCTGATCTAGAATATTTCGATTGCTTTGCAACTGCTGATCCTATCTCAAACGGATAGACATTGTTCCAACATATGCAGCTTACCAGAAATATATGTTAGCTCAAGCTGAAATGTTATTACATTAACAAAATGACATATAAATAATCAGAAAAAAATAAATTGAAGTGACATAGTGGTGAAAATAAAGAATAAAAAAAACGGGAAATTTGAGAATATAGTTTGAAATTCTGTCTAATAGACAGATGGGATAGTTAATTCTTACAAACATGTCACTTAACATCAATGAAATGTAGTAAAAGATTATCATGGTCTATAAAATACACCAAAGGCGGAATAGTAGGTCTATGTCTCCATTACAAAATAACAGGACAGTAATATAAGCCATATATTGACCGGGAAAATTTGTACAGTACTTAAAGTATTCAATGAAGTAGTGTGGTAATTAGAAGTAATCGAATTTTGTATGTGAATTAGTAATAAATACCAAGAACTATCATCCAATTTGTACTTTAGTAGTCACTTATGAATCAGTATTCAAGTGATACAGAACACGGTGACGACATTCGAAATTCAAATTAGCCTCAGAGTGATAGATATATATAGAGAGAGGAATCATTCTTGTGAAATATCAAATTTACAGCAAGATTTTAAACGTTGAAGAATATTCATAGTTCAGGATGAAATGTTATGTTCTCTGAATTATATGGTTTATTTGTAAGACTTTCATTGTCGTTTCAAACAGCATCAACGTATACTTTTTAATGGAACTGAACTGAACTAATAGGACTTATTCAAAACTGACAAATATTGGCCTGGAATTCATTTGAATATTATCTATAACTGCTTGACCGTTGTTGTTGTTGTTGTTGACACATTTACTTTGATTATCTTCTCTTTTGACCTAGTCTTTGACCCTGAGATTAATAACCTTTTTCTTTATTGGCTGATAATAGAGATTGTATTGACATTAATATATCTACTGATTAGTGATACAATTTGAGTTATACAATTCTAAAAAATTCTTTAGTGTTTTCCTGACATTTCCACTATTTGTGATTTCAATCTTTTCTTTATATCAAATTCATATCTATGCATCGAATGTATAAGAAAACATGTGTACACATTTTGCTCAATGATCCACAGTTCATACGTAGACAGACAAAGAAAAATAGCTGTTTTTATTGAATACAGTTTATTGTGTCGATAATATTTGCTTTTGTCATTTCCTTTTATCATCTTGTTTTATTTATTCTTTGACTTGTATAACTTTTTTGTAGTGAAGGAGAACACAGGTGAGGGCAACCGAATTGTATTTAACGAAAATTACAGAGTTACTCAGTAAAATAGGAAAACCATATCGTAAATCGTTAATTTGCAAATCTTCAATCCATCATCAATCCATTGTCTGACATTTCACTACTATTCATGCATTTCATACAAATTCCATTGCGTTCCCACTCTTCGTTTCTTGATCTTCCCCCATCTTCTGCTGCCAGACATTACGTTTTCACTCGCGTCATATACTACTTATAAGTAGCGCGCACCACATTTTGACTAAACAGAAATTGTTGAGCTACTACATCTATTTCTAGTGAATGAGATGACCTTAGAAATTTGTTTGTCTTCCCAGAGTTGTTGTTCTTGTTCATGGGAATAATTCAATGTTTGATGATTGTTGTAGTTGCTGTTGATATTGTACATGATGGTGATTTGTTCAATTGGCTAACATCAAGTCTCCTGTTTAAAACAGAGTTCTTGAATTAAAATAGAAAAATATACACAAGATGCGATTAGTTTATTACTTACTTACTTACTTACTTAGGCCTGTTACCCCCAATCAAGCATAGGCCGCCCACCAGTTTTCTCCAACCAACTCTGTCCTGGGCTTCTCGCTCCAGTTCTGTCCAATGTTTGTTCATTCCTCTCATATCTTTCTCTATTTCTCGGCGTAGTGTGTTACTTGGCCTTCTTCTTTTCCTTTTGCCTTGAGGGTTCCATGTGAGGGCTTGTCTTGTGACGCAGTTAGGTGCTTTACGCAATGTGTGTCCTATCCACTTCCACCGCTTCTTCCTGATTTCCAACCCCGATGGAATCTGGTTTGTTCTCTCCCACAGTAGGCTGTTGCTGATAGTGTCTGGCCAACGAATCTGAAGTATTTTGCGTAGACAACTGTTAATAAACACTTGTATCTTCTGGATGATGGCTTTTGTAGTTCTTCAAGTCTCCGCTCCATACAGTAGAACTGCCTTGACATTTGTATTGAAAATCCTGATTTTGGTTCTGGTTGAAGGTTGTTTGGAGTTCCAGATTAGTTTATGCAAAAACTTTCAATCTCCTTCAATCCATCCATCAGTTTCAATATTTAATAGCCATATATTGTAGGTAGCACTTTTTTTTAAACAAGTGCAATGTAAAAATGCTTTAGATTTTCTCTCACTTTCAACAGACAAACTATTTATCACAATATTGTAATCAATCTGTTCGTTAACTACTAAATTCTACTAAGTTTAAAATGGCGAATGGACAACAGTTATTCAATTTCCAAAAAAAAAATCAATACAATTTTAATCGATCCAATCTAACTTATCTCACTCATGTTGGTTTTCTGAATGTAATATTTCCATTGACTGTTTGTTGTCCGAAAGAGTTAAAGATACTGAATGCATATTAATTGTGGTAATGTATGTATGTATATTGAAGCCCAAAAAAACCAGTCGTTCACATTAATTCATGACGAAATCCTTCAAAGATTACTCATTAGACTAGCAGGCAAGACGTTTAAATAGACAATCGATAGAGCTTGTTTAGTTTGCAAAAAAAGTTAGCTACGGTTGCTTTTTGAAATTTCAAAGCAGAAATATCCTCTACTACTGAGTGTGATCAATTCGACTCTATGGATCGTGAGGTTCTGTGGCAGTGTTTGTCATAAAAAGGGATACCAAAGAAGTACATTAACCTTATACAGGCTCTCTACTCGAACACCACTAGTCAAGTAAGAGCTTATGGCGATTTGTCATCGGAATGAGTCACTTCAGTTGGTATCCGTCAGGGATGTCTACTCTCCCCATACTTGTTTAACTTCGTCATAGATACGCTTCTAGAGTTAACATTATCGTCTGACGGTTCTGGAGTGGACCTTTTACCCGGAGACACGCTTTCTGACTTAGAATATGCTGATGACATAGTTCTATTCGGTGAAGACGCTGACAAAACTCAGTCTTCTGACTACCCTAAGCAACAATGCAAGCATGTTCATGATGAAATTCTTCCCCTCTAAATGCAAAATGTTGCTTCAAGACTGGGTTGCATCGGCACCTGAACTAGTGATAGGGAGTGAAGTAGTCGAGTGTGTGTGTGTCTCATCAGTGCCGATTGCCTGGTGTGTGACGAAATCTCAGTACAGATACAGAAAGCTCGATTGTCTTTTGCCTACTCTACGGATGCGAAACATGGACTGTGAGATAGAGGTAATTCGCAGATTGCTTGTCTTCGATCACAGATGTCTTCGAGACATTACTAATATATCTTAGAACAACCGAGTAGGCACTGCTGGAACGGGTACTAAGTAGGGATAGCAAATCAATAGATGAAGTAATGAAACTTCATCAGCTGAGATGGTTGGGACATGTGTTACGTATGCCTAACCACCGACTGCCTCGACGAGCTATGTTTTGTGGTGTAGGAGTAGATTGGAAGAAAAATAGGGGCGGCCAAACCAAAACATGGCAGAAATCCATTGAGTCACTGACAAGTGGACTGAGTCATGTTAGTAGATGTAGGATACCTGGTTGGGATCTGCAAGACGAAATTCACCAATCGTTAGAGACTTTGAACGATATGGCTTAAAACCGTTCGCAATGGCGCAAGTGCATTTATTCATTGTGTTCTCTCAAATCATAACCTTCTGAATTCCTTATCATCTCTATCTTTCGCTTTATAAATTTATCTCACTGAACTGTACTTCTTAAATAATATCTTCCATTCATAATATTCTCTTTTACCGCTAATACTTCTACTATCTCCATCACTATGGGATTTGAACTGACATTTGTGTCTCTGTGCTAACACAGTAAGGCAACCTGAACTGATGTACTTGCGTACGAAGTTCTACGTTGTAACTGACTGACTGACTTGTGAGAAGGTAGCATCGTTGCAGATACTGGTTGTCCAATGGAAACACTTTACTGCTCTCACACCTCTCTACAGTCAGCAGAACAACTTCGCCCTCACACCTTGAGTAGCTGCTTTTAGTTTCATCGCTCTCCAATCGACCTGCATGGCATGGTAGAACCTACAGGAACATATGTTCCAGCCAATATAACTTAGTTGGGTCATCTCGATAGACAAGCCTGACTACCACGTCAAGTTAACAGCTACAGTCGGGCCTCGGGATGTGGCCTCCTTAGAAAACCACCTGTTAATTAATTTCATCTTGCTACCATACAGAATTTGAATAATAAGCATAAAATCGTGCTAACAATTTTTTAATATTTTTGAAACAAAACATTTGAGTGATCTTACGCACAAATACAAAATTGCAAAAACCAAAACTAATAATAATAATAATGATAATTTTAATGTTTGATAATGATAGTAATAAAATCGTGACTTTTACCATTGAAAAACTGATTTAAATTATTTAGCAAGCAATTGCAATTTTTGCCTTTATCAATTTATAAAATCAATATCTCAAGTCAACTAATGTTACGTAATAAAGGTTGAGTCCGGTGTCAATGTCACTGTTTTTGTATGCATTTCATTTACTGAATGCATTTCAATGTACTACTTACTGTTCATTGAAATAGAAATGTAACCGACGTTAAGAAAAATTATTATTAGTTTTACTGTGAAAAGCATAATGATAGCGTGGACAGGACAACACTATGGAGGCTTCTTCTTTGGTACTACAACGTGCCTGAGAAGATAGTCAACATCATACGGAATTGTTATGATGGATCAAACTGCATAATCGTGCTCAGAGGACAGCTAACAGACTCGTTCAAGGTGAAGACAAGGTTGTCAGACAAGGTTGCTCACTCTCACCCTTTCTCTTTCTACTGATTATCTACTACTGGATTACGAAGACGTCAACATCTAGGAGGAAGTATGGAATAAACTGGATAGCCAGGATGCAGCTGGACCATATGTACTTCATAGATGATATTGGCTCTTTTATTGCACACGCAACAACAAATGCAAGAGAAGACGACTAGTGTAGCAGCAGTAGCCACAGTAGGTCTCAACATACATACATAAAAGGAAAAGCAAGATTCTTCGGTACAACACAACATGCACCAACCAAATCACTCTTAATGGACACACCTTGGAGAACGTTAACACCTTTACATACCTGAGCAGCATTATTGACAATCAAGGTGGATCTGATGTAGATATGAGGGCACACACTAGTCGGTGGCCTATGCTCGATTGGTGGTGAAAAGCACAAAGGTTAATAAAACGCTAGGACTTATAGAGAACAATAGCATTTCTACTGTTAGGTAAAGAGAAAATGAATAATGCAACTAGATTCCTACAAACTGTAAGTTGAATGATCTATGATGAGGGTTTTGTTTTGATTCAGTTTTCATTATATAGATGTGGAAATTGTTGTTTTTTTTCATTTCAAATCATGAATCGATCATTGTTAGATCAGCATTTAGAAGCACTAGACAGCGGTTTCTTCCAAATATGGGGCTCATCAGCAATGTGTATTCATGACCCCTACTTGCGAAAATGGAACACAGGACCTTCGAACGCCCTTTTTTAGAATGCAATAAAAATAGTGTTAAACTGTAGATAATTTCTTACTTGAATTTTTTTTTCATGGAACTCATTAATTCATATGGATGAGGAAAACATTCTGACATTAAAATTGATATCATTTAGTGATGAAAACTTTAACTCTAATTCAGAAGAACAACTTTTTGATCATATTTCTACATACTAATATTATACATACAACATAATGAGTGATTGAGGTTATTCAAGTTCATTTTATAAGACCCGAAAGGTGGTCACCATAGATTATAATAGTCTCACCAAAAATCTTACAGTTAATAAGATAGTGATCATAACTCGACACCGTTAGATGCCAGATCTATGGTCTAGAGGTTAAGCGTTCGCTTATGAAACCGAAGATCCTGGTTCCCAATTCCGCGAGCTGGGCTTGTGGATGCACACTGCTAAGGAGTTACATACTGGAACGAAACAATCGTTCAGTGCTTCCAGGGTTCTAGTAGTGGTCGAACAAGGACGAAATTTCATACAGGTTACATGTTTGTTGATTTCAGTCATCAAACTAAACATGAGACTATGATAAATTCAGAATGACGTCAAGCATTCATGCACTAATTAAAACAAATTGACTAACATTTTATTCTGGTTTGCGAAATCAGCCTTGGATTACACTTTGAGCATGATTTAGTCAGTGATTACTCAACTGAGGTTAAATAGAGTAAAGTCTTAATCTAAATCTACAAGGACCATACCTGAGTGTAATTACTACGAAGCTATTATCTGCTTGATAATTGTGCCATGATAGATCAGTGTGGGACGGTTCTGATAACGAAATTTAGCTTCCCAGTAAGACTTTTAGTTGTTATTTCCATTAATGGGATAGCATGCAGTGATTATAAATATTTTTATTGTGTATTTACTAAAAACGTTGTTTATGGCGTCGTAAGTGTATGTTTGGAATTTAAACATCAATGAACTGCGTACCTATTAACCGATGTGTCCAAAAATGGCATAGTCATGAACAGAATTGTGTTTTCTCTATTTCATGATGTATTGTGGTCTAGTGATTGATGCGTATTATCATGTAGGTTTTGGATTGATGATAACAATAGGCACGTTGCTTTGCTGTTTTGATTAGGAATAGAAAAATCTGCGTGAACCGACACACCTCAGTCGTTGCTAGTCTCTTGTGTCATCATTTTTGAATTCCGTAGTTCAGTAAATCAATACAGAAGTTGAACTCAACAATTTCGATCAATGAATGTTAACGATTGGTAACAGAACAGGCTTTTAGAATAAGCATAATTTCATTTTGAAAAAACTAATGGATATGAAAATGGAGTAGACTATAACAAACATTTCAGTACTTTACTTTGAGTGAAGAGGTAATTTTGTTTACTGGGATTGAGTAACATAGTAAAATCGATAACAGTTAATCAATAGAACTTAACAGCGGTTTATACTGTCAGTTATAACTTTTGAAAGCATTGTACAGCTATATAATGAGAATATTAAGATTACGCTTAATTACCCAATAGGAAACTTGGGGTGAACAAATCGAGACGCTGCATCAATCCACAGAGACGACAATGGATGTGAGTCTGAAGCGGTCGATCTCAATCAGACATCTTTCGTCACACTTCATTTTTTCTCTTATCTCACGCTTACTTACCTAATGATAACATTATCTTAATTGTATTTTTACTTATTTTATAAATTTGATCTTGTTTACTACAACGCGATTTATCCGAGACTGATATACAAGCCTCCAAACAGCTAAGATTATTTATTGGGCTAAAACAATTTACATGAGTAAGCACCCATTTATAAAGTCACATGCACTTATCGTCAGATTTTTTAAATGACCTACTGTATGACCGTGCACATTCACAGTGACAACCTGAGCATATTCGCTTAGTACTACATTTACCATGAATAAATGAATGAACTAGGTATTAGTTCTATCCTCGAAAAAGACGTAAGAAATACAATTCAAATAACACAAAATGTTACAACGTATACAGTAATATGTTATGTCATCAGCTTTTTACTGAAAGATTGACTAATACAATAAATTAATTGGTATTGCCTGGAATACACTGAATATATTCATGCAAGTATTTGTGCAGCTGTTATCATCCACTGAATACTCAAGGAGGATAAGATTTTGTTCCTCCTAAATGAGACAATTCATCTAATTCAAACGAGATAATTTGAAAATGTCAGATGGCTATCCATAGATAAAAGATAAAATACAGGACGTCAATTCATTGTTAATAGTATACACCAAAACAATGAGAATCGACTGCTTTAACTATCGAGTATAATAATAGACCATTACATGCCAGGTAACTGAAGTGTGTCGTCAATAATCTTATTATTCGATACATTTTGGAAGTTAACTGGTTTAAATAAATCTATAATCTTTCATCTAGTTAACACTGGATATTTTGAACAATTGAAAACTTAGAATTTGCAAATTTTGAATTCATCTTTGACAAAGAATACACTCACAATTAATTACTAAGATAATACAATCAATCAATCAGTCAACATCAACGTAGGATTTCGTACGTACGTACGCACACAAGTACATCAGTTCAAGTTACCGTATCAAATTAGCACAGAGATATGCAATTGTCCTATAATAGTGGAGGTAGTAGAAGTATTAGCAGTAATCGGAGAGATTAGGGTTCAACGATATTATTCAAATAGATATCTAGTGAAATCAACTAAAAAAGATAAAGGTGATAAGGAATTCAACAGATTAGGATTTGAAAGAACACTTGCGCCATTGCAAATAGTTCTGCAACATGTCAATCAATCTCTAATTATCCGTTACTATAGTCACGCCGACCCCAACCAACATGACTCAGTCCATTTGTCAGTGACTTCATATAGATTTCTGCCATGTTTTTGTCTGGCCACCCCTATATTCCTCCCAACCTATCCTACATCGTAAAACATCGTTTTTTAAAATGAAATTAGAACTCATTCAAGACAAATTTTTGTTTTCAAAATTCAATTGATATGGATCCATACTGTTGTCACTAATAATCATGATGATTGATAATGAAATGTGTACACTACTATTGTTGCATAAAATTAGACAAATACATTTTTGTCTGATAAACTTTTTATAATTTTAGTAGATAATAAATAATCAATGAGAGAGAGGATAACCAATGAAAAAATTGCAGTAACAACAACAACAACAACAAAAAAATGATAAATAACCAATCTAGCCAAAGGTTATTATTATTATTATTTTATTAATGACCAATAACAATAGTACTAGATCAAAACGTATTCAAGATATATATATATATATATATATATATATATATATATATATGTTGAATATCAAAGTTACTGACTGAAATGGAACCGGTTAGTTAAATTATTAAGTCCACATATGTTACAATTATTATTATTATTATTATATCAGCCTTCCTCATTCATCATGTACGAGGAGAAAATCATCATCATCATCATTATCATCTAGGTGAGGAAAGCACATATGAGGAGAGAAAAAAATCAATTCGGAGAACACATTAAAACAAATACCACCAATACATACATACATGTATATATATATATATATCTATATATATATGAACATAAACGACACATATGCTTGCTTAGTTAGAGGCATTGTGAACACAATGTCATAATTTGAATCTGATTGATTTGTTATATATATAGTTTTTTTTCGAAAAAAAGGAACTTTTCTTTTTTTGATACGCGTATAGCTCGATCGCTTGCTCGCTAGCTAGTTGAGCTTAGCTGAGCTTAGTTGACAGAAGACCACACATAACACAAAACAAACCAAAAACGATCATTTCCAATGGGGGAAAGCAAAAAAAAAATACAATTTGCAAATAG
Source organism: Schistosoma turkestanicum (assembly GCA_944470395.2). Taxonomy (NCBI): domain Eukaryota; kingdom Metazoa; phylum Platyhelminthes; class Trematoda; order Strigeidida; family Schistosomatidae; genus Schistosoma; species Schistosoma turkestanicum. The sequence continues at coordinate 66,167,850 of OX103979.1, forward strand.
AAGAAAATGTGCTTATTCTACACTCTGAGAATAATTTACAAAATCTATAAAACATCAAATAAAGTAAATTGATAGGTAATAATATTCTAAAGAGGGAAATTGGAAAGATAGTTTAGTCATGAAGAAAGAAAAATCAAATAAACATTTTTTTTTAAAATTTTGATTTCTATGAACAATTCAGAATAGGCATTTTAAAAAAATCGATTGAATGAAGTGTGTGTGTGTGTGTACGTTTTTTGTTCACCAATTATTATTTATATATATATATGTATATTAACGACCCATTAGAGCAACTCCAAGGGCTTTACGTTGTTCTTCATTCAACTGACTTACGCATACTTCTACCAATGATGAATTAGACTAAAGAAATGAAAAAATAAAAGAATATTAGTATTGGAAATAATTCATCAAGATTGGCTTATTTTATTGAACTTGAACAAAACCATATTATATATAAGAACATTTTTCGTACGACGCATTTTTGTAACACATTTTACAAACAGCTGAATACAATCAGTAAAATATTAACAGTTTTTGATTTGAATTGAAACGTTTATCATTTTAATTGTTGAAGATACAACTATAGATATAACAAGATAATAAATACAGTTGTTTCCTGCCAAACAATGATATAATTGTGTTATACACAGAGTAGAAGGATAGATGAAGTATTGAAACTTCATCAGTTCAGGTGGGTGGGACATGTGTTGTGTATACCTAACCATCAACTGCCTCGAAGAGCGATATAGGAATAGCTTGGACGAAAACTAGGGGCGACCAAACAAAAACATGGCACAAATACATGAAGTCATTGACAAATGGACTGAATCATGTCGGTAGGTGTCGACTACCTAGTTGGGGCCCGCAAGATGATATTAATGCATGGCTAGAGACCCTAAATGACACGACTCAAAATCGTTTGCAACGGCGTAGGTGCATTCATTCTTTGTGTTCTCTCAAGTTCTAACCTTCTGAATTCCTCATCACCTCTATCTTTCTCTTTCTAAATTTACATCAATGAATATATACTCCCTGAATAACATCTTCGAACCCTAGTCTCTTCAATCACTTCTAATACTTTTACTACCTCTATTACCATGGGATTTGAATTGACAATTATATCTCTGTGCTAATGTGGTATGACAACTTGAACTGATGTACTTACATCCAAAGTTCTACGTTGCTGTTGATGATGACAGAGTACAGGAAAGTGAGATTTGAATGCCTTTGATTAGGAGGAGCTCACAAAACTTAGGTAAGGTTAGAAAAATAATATTGGATGAAATAGTTCAGTGCTAGTAAAACACTGTGTTACCTAATTTTTTCTGTATCTTCCCTCCACCTTTTATTGTGCTCAATTTTAATCGCTGCGCTTTGACTTACTGAATTAATACTTGTCAGCATTGCCCCTTTTCGGTTTTCATCTTTCCAATCTCTTCTCCTGTTATATGTTGACGCAAAGTATGGTCATTTAGGTGTATGTGTGCATAGTTTCACTAAGTTCTGTGTTGTTCATCACTTTTTGCAGTTGCGATAGTACATATGCACAGCAAAATTTAGTTAATTAACACAAAATTATGTTTCAAGAATATCAATTGAACAGAACTGGCTTACTTGAATGTGACGCAGTATGGATACGCATCGTTGATAAGCGGAAGGTTTTTCTAAACCGTTTTGTTGATTAAATCCACTAGCTTGATTACCAGTTTCCAATTTTGATCGATTTTCTTCTGTGTTTGTATCTGACAAACCGCCAGTAGACATGGATTCAGCAATAGCACGAACAATACGGGGTAGGTTGGAATTATCCGGTCCAATGACAACAGGATTGTTAGCTTCAATAAGATCACAAAGATAGCCGTATACATGTTCAGTCTCTACAGTATCATCCCATATAGGAAGCCATCCTAACCATCTGACAATTAAAGCGTCGAGGCCTCCCAATGCTGCCGGCAAACATTCAGGTCGATATTTCATAATCTGTTCAACAATAATATAAGCATTAATATTATTAAAATTGTAAATTATCAGCTGTTATACAAACTAAAAAAAAATTCCAGTAAACAAAACGAACAGATAAATTTGCTTCAATCAAAGCTACCGTGTAGCTACAAGAGAAATAAAATAGGAATTCAACACTTAAAAATTGCATATAGTATAAGAATAGGGAAAAAGGCAAAAAAACATCATACAAGTTGTACAAAAAAAAAATTATTCAAACACACCTTAGTAATGGCACTAATTGCATTTTCAGTGCATAGATTATTCTCTTCAGATTTTGAATCCGGTGCTTCAATTAATTGTATAAGTGGTCCAACAAAATCAGATAATATTTGATTATACTCAGGACCACCATTTATAGCAGCAACACCAATTCCATAAACAACAGCTTGACGTACATCTGGTTGTTGATGATGTACAGCTTGAACAAATGTAGGCAAAAAGAATTGATGAAATTGCCAACTTTGTGTTCCAGTGAATTCAATCACATCATCCCATAAACAAATACCCCATTGTAAATCTGACCAAGGACGATTTTGTTCCTATGAAAAAAATTCAGATTCAAAAAAGTAAGCATGAGAGGAATGTGTGAATAAATTCTTGATTATTTTCTATCCAAATATATCACACGACAAATAAATTACGTTCAAACTTGTTCAGATTAGATGCTTTTTAGGCTTCAAAGACAGGATACTATCTCTAGAATAGAGTCAGTCAGTCAGATGCAACGTAGAACATCGTACGTAAGTACATCAGTTCATGTCGCCATACCACATCAGCACAGAGATATAATTGTCAATTCAAATCCAATAGTAGAAGAGGTAGTAAAGGTATTAGAAGTAATCGGAGAGGTTAGGATTAGAAGATATTATTATTCAAGAAGTATGATTCAGTGAGAAAAGTTTAGAAAGTCAAAACTAGAGGTGTTGAAGAATCCAGAAGACTAGGATTTGAGAGAACACAAAGAATGAATGTATCGGCGCCATTGCAAACGGTTTTGAGCCATGTCATTCAGGGTATCTAACCATCGATTATTATCATCTCGCGGACCCCAACTAGGTAGTCGACAATTATCAACATGGCTAAGTCCACTCGTCAATGACTTCATGGATTTCTGCCATGTTTTGGTCTGGCCGCCTCTAGAATAGAGTTAAGTTCAGTAGAATATTGCTCTTGCTTAAAATTATCAAATAATTGTACATAAAGCTAATATTGTAACCGACATTAACTTTTATAGTATAATATTCTCTAAAGTAAGCAACTTTAAATGATGTACTATGGTGCAAAATGTATAGCGCTATTTGCATTTACACTTGGTGTAAAAACAAAAAATAGAAATTATAAGTACATTAAAGTAGATCATTGAACCGTATTAGCCAGAGAGTTTATTTGTTATTTCTTATCAAAACTAATCCAAAGTCGGTTGTTATACTACTCACCAATTTAGTTAGACATTTACAATTATAGTAGAGTCTGACTTAGTTGTGTGTTGGCACAAGTTGCCATTAAATATGATGTAACATACTACTTAATGATTAAAATACAGACGTAATCCGAAGGAAGTAATTTACGTAGAACTTGATACGTAGAACTGTATCAAGACAGACAGACAGATACAACGCAGAACTTCGTACGCAAGTACATCAATTCAGGTTGCCATGCCCCATCAGCACAGAGACGCAACTGTCAGTTCAAATCCAAGAGTGATAGCAATAGTAGAATTATTAGCAGTAATGGAGAAAATTAGGGAGCGAAGATATGATTCGAGAGAACTCTATCAAGAATCTAACATGATCATATGCGATTAAATAGAACATGGATATAATATTCGACTATTAACAAAATGAATTTACTAGTGTTGCAACAGAAAACAAAGATCAGACGAATGGAAACTCCTAGTGTGGTGCGCGCTACTTATAAGTAGTATATGACGCCAGTAAAAACGTAATGTCTGGCAGCAGAAGATGGGGGAAGAAGATCAAGAAAGGAAGAGTGGGAACACAATGGAATTTGTATGAAACGCATGAATAGTGAAATGTCAGACAATGGATTGAAGATCTGCAAATTAACGGTTACGATATGGTTTTCCTATTTTACTGAGTAACTCTGTAATTTCCATTAAATACAATTCGGTTGCCCTCACCTGTGTTCTCCTTCACTACACTAGGACTAAATTTTTATATTTGTAACCGTGAATCGATCAATGTTAGACCACCATTAGAAACCTGGAAGCACTGGATGGCCGTTTCGTCCTGGTATCGGACTCATCAGCAGTGCGCACCCAGTAGGATTCGAACCCAGGACCTTCGGTATTGTGCGCGAACGCCCTATGCTGCGGGGTACAGGAGTCGTGGATGCGCACTGTTGATGAGTCCCATACCAGGACGAAACGGCCGTCCATTGCTTCCAGGTTTCTAATGGTGGTCCAACATTGATCGATTCATGGTTACAAATAAAACTTAACAATCTTCACAACAACCCCGCAATAAATTTTTATAGATTAATATTATATATTTTATTGTATAATTTATCAAGTAATTAGATTGTTACATTGCTTTTATAATATAAGCTTTCGTTTGACCTGTTAACAACTAACGTTATATGATTTACTACCTCGAATTTTGAGATGTTGGAGAAAATTTTTACCTCAATTGTATACCCAAACTATGATTTACAATCTCTCTCCAAGTGTTACTTTACATTTCATGGTATGATGACAAATTACGTTTGTCTGCAGTACAAATACAGTAGATGTTGGTTCCGATTTCCGGACTCAAAGGTTAAGGGAGTGAGAGACTAGACAATCATGATCAAATGAGAGCTTATCAACTGACTCAAGGTTATTAGAAATGAGATATATTCTGATTGGTGCTTTTGTCAAGTGAATCAAATCAGCGCGTCGAAAATCATAATAAGGAAAATAATTGACTAAGAGGACCAGGAAAAATCAAACTTGAAGATAGCATGCAATAAATACATACCAAAAGTTTGACACAGAATACCATAAGTTGTTGAAAGAATGGAAGTGCTTCAACACCGAAAGCAACAAAGACAGAATGAACAATATCGCACATTTTTGATAGAACATATTCATCTTCATCTTTTTCACTTAACAAGCGTTCCTCCTCGAATTCATCATAATCTTCATTCTGTATATAAAGTAGAAAAATGTTATAATTTGTTTTGAATAATAAATCAGTACTAATAGATATACTAACTGTGATATATTTTAAACAGTTAAGTGAAATTCTATTTTAAACACATGTGGAATACATACTAATATACATGATTTATAGTCAAAGAAGTAAAACAGACATACAGTGGATTTTATTGTACCCATGAATAAAGTTCAAATATTTCGCCTTTTTAGTTTATGTTCTATTTATTGGTGACACACACACACTCCATCTGGAGCCCCTTTGGGGCTATTGCCGGTCCCAAGCCCCGGATAAAGGAGGAGGGGTCGGACATGGGGTTGGCGACTCCATCCATCAAAAAACTATCTCGCTAAAAAAACGCTTACAAGAAAAAATAATTGATATCATTTAAACCCTGTTCTGGGAGTTAAAAGGTCTTCATTTAGAAGAGTTATAACGTCTCATGATGAGAGCTGAGTTCCCTCGGAAGTCACGAGGAGGATGCTCCTTCTGACAACCAGAACCCTTCCACGGTGTAGGCTACCGTGAATTAACAACCACCCTTATAATACCCGTAAAAGCAAACGAGACCGAACCGGTCATAATCAAATCCCTTCTACACACTCTACAACGGATAATATATACATATTATCTAGAATTTTCCGACGATGTCAACAGTATACAAAAACAATTCCTGTATTGATTAAAACATTCTGATTAACTTAGTTGATTGATTTAATGTCAGATAAAAAAAGTGTGGTTGCTGAATACACAGATTATGAAGAACCTATAACGTAATCATACATTTGTATAATAGTGAATTTAATGAGCATCACAATGTCAATGTTGAATTGAGAGCAAACTTACTTGTCGTTGTGCAAGACGTTCGTCACTTTTTTCAAAATGTTCATGAAACAAATGATCTAATAGATTTCGTATTTCAGCTAATTGATCACTGGTTACATAGGTTTTTCCAACTGCTTCAATTGAATTTGCAAGTGATTGTAAATGATCTGCTACAACATCACGTTCCGGTTCATTAGTTACTGCTCGTATAAGACTTTTGTGTACACGTTCCCAGGCAGTAGTCACCGCTTCTGGTTGTTTAGCTTTCATACTACTAAGAAGAAAAGGTAAACATTCGGCAGCAGCACTACGAACCTATTTGTTTTCGGGGGGGGGGGGAGAGAACAAAACGTTAAGATGATTAATGTATTATGGTACAAATGCAAATCGGCAGAAACTTCTGTTGATAAATACCATAACCAGATAACAGTTATATTTATGGTTGACTCCAACAACACTTGGTAGATGTTAGTATTCTCAGTGGTCTAATAAAAAATCACGCATTTAAGTTAATTGCCAACAACAATGTTATGGGGTTGTGGAGGTTTTTTAAAAGTCTTACTTCCATTGACTTTTATTTCTACATAGATTTAATCTTTCATACGTGAATATTGATATTTTCTAATAAATACAACCACCTGAATGTTTAAGAAACACTGAAGCATAACGAATTGGAGAATTCATATTTGCGCTATCAATAAAAATCTGTCAAAATTATAATACCGGAAAAAGTTGATGAACGCAATTTTGATAATGAAAATCAATGAGAAAAAAGTGCTTGTCAATCGGTGTAGCTTAGAATAGTGACTGTACACGATATCAAATCATATTGTCGTAAGTCAACGTATGATTTGAAATAAAAGACAAGATTACTAGCCAGAATAATTGAGGTTTTTATATAATAAACTGATATTATGTACAAAATATTAGCACAAAATATATAACACAACAACAAAATGTCATAGGATATTGGAAGAGGTAAGCCAAGTTTCAATTGATTAAGACGTTACTGTTAGGTTTAATTCTTTTCACTTCATATTACTTAGACACTAAGAATAGTTGTCATTGTATTTTTGAACATGCAGGTTTAGTCATAATGTTAACGTTATGCTCGTCTCTAGGTATGCTTAAACTATTACGAGTTCACCTTAGTCAAGTAACGAGAACAAAACAATGAACCAGTGTCCAGGTAGGCTACTGTGATCCCTTGACCAAATTGAATCAGCAAGAAGTCTTGGTATAGCGTAGAAAGCGTATTCTACAAACACTCAGCCAGCACATAATGAAACCAAACACTCAAATTGCGTTTATTTATACTCTATGGAGAAGTCCTCGGGAGAGTCACAAAAATAGCACACTAAAATGACACAGTAACCAATCCACAGTCAAGGATTTCTCTGGTGGGAAATGTAATCTCAAGGTGAACTGATCGGTCCATGAAATAAATCCAAAATAAAGATATTTATCAAGCGAGTTCTGAGGATCTAACATCCTCAACAGTTAAGTCTTCAACGGCTTCAAAATATCAAATAGTTAACAAAACATATTTTGAGATTAAAATTCAACAGCATAACTTACTTCATCATTAAAATAGAAATCAAGCAACGGAACCATAATATCCAAAACCTGTTGACAATAAGGTGCAAAACTCTCTTTCATTTCACGTGCATAACAAACTAACATTTGACAAGCTGTTGCTTTGTCTTCTAGTCCACTAAAGAGAAAAAAAAATAAACAATTGTTTCAACAGCTATCACAGAGTTTGATTGAATTTTTTTTTTAAAAAAAAAACCAACAATAAAAAAATAAAATAATAATCTCTTGCATATTTTTCAACTCACCTTGTACGAATAGCATAATTACGATCCTCACCCAATTTGACAACTTGCCAATCAACATCCGATTCTACATTGTCTGCTTCATCATTGTCAAGGATACAAATTTCAGGTTTTACACAAGCAGAACGCAATACTTGTGGCATAACAACAGGAAGATAGCTTTCAAAATCACGACCTAATAATTTACAGATTCGTGCCCAAGCGCTAATCATATAGGAAGCCTAATAAGAATTAGAAATAATAATAAATCTTGAATAAAAAGGAATAAGAATCAAAGTAAATACACTTTTTTGTTTTAATAGCATATGATAAATACTCACCTGTGGATCATCATCATCTGTTGACTCAGAATCAGGTTGAGTTTGAGTTTGAAGTAATAAATTCATCACTGGACCTACATCTTGAATGAATTTTTCTTTTCCAACAGCTAATCCAATAAGACTTATACATTCAATAGTTTTACCACGCAATAGACGTAAATCTTTGTGTACAGCATTTTCCATGATATACTTTAGAACTGGCATAAAACTATAGACAAATTATCAATAAATAAAATAGAGGGATCAACATACTCATACATACATAAGATGATAAGTAAGTATTCAAAAATTGATAACATATGAATTGTTATTTTCTGAAGACAATTCACAAAAAAAATACCTACATTATTTATAATATTTTCAAGAAATATTATAATTAACAATCACTAACTATTTTCAATATTACTGAACGAGTAACTACAATACGAGAGAAAAAGATAAGATGAAACACGATCATGATTTTAAAGCATAGAGTACGTCTATGCAAATTCCAGTTGCTAATGCCAATCAACCTTGAATGACATGGCTCAAAATCGTCCGCGATGGCGTAGGTGCATTTATTCTTTGTGTTCTCTCAAATCCTAATCTTCTGGATTCTTTAACACCTCTAGTTTTGACTTTCTAAACTTTTCTCACTGAATCATACTTCTTGAATAATATCTTCTAATCCTAACCTCTCCGATCACTTCTAATGCCCTTACTAACTCTTGTACTATTGGATTTGAATTGACAATTACATCTCTGTGCTGATGTGGTATGGCAACATGAACTGATGTACTTACGTACGAAGTTCTACGTTGCAACTGACTGACTGACTGAATGCCAATCAATAATAATAATAATAATAATAATAATACCGTCAGGGTCGGCATAGATTATAAGTATCTAACCAATGATTTCAGTCACATTAGGACAACACAGCTCAAAACAGTAACCGGTAATATTGATTTATTTTAGTCCTACATAATACTACCTTACCTATTCAATCTTATCATGAGCATACGCTTAAAGTAATATCCGATTTAACTTTGTTTTCTTACTCCTTGATCTGTTAATCAAATCATTCAACAGCGTATTTTCTCTGCTTCTTTTAAATGAAAAATGTTGCTTTAGAACTAATTGAATTCGACTGGAATGGTGAAATTATTGAATGAAGTAGCCGGTGATGCTTTCTTTTTCCTCTCAGTCAGTCAGTCAATCAACAACAACATAGATGAGATTCATTACGTGTAGAAAGGATTTGATTTTGACCGATTCGGTTTCGTATGAGGCTATGAGGGCGGATGTCACTTCCCGGCTGCCCACACCGTTGAAAGGCTCTGGTTGTCAGACGGGCTATCGGCCTCATGACTTCTGAGTGAACTCAGCTTTCATCATGAGACGTCATAACTCTTCTAACTGAAGATCGTTTAACTCCCAGAACAGGATTTAAATGATTTGAATTATTTTTTTCTGGTTAGCGTTATTTTGGCAAGTTAGTTTTTTGGTGGGATGGGGTCGCCAACACTATGTCCAACCCCTCCTCCTTTATCCGGGGCTTGGGATCGGCAATAGCCCCGGACGGTCTACAGAAGGAGTTCTTTTTTTCCTCTACTAGAGACCAATTATAGAACTTTTGCTTTTTAATAAATATGGGAATGAATTATGGAGGCTGAAAATCAAGACGAGATCTTATTTTAATGTAACAAGTAAACCTAGTCAGCCTAACTTATATTAGGTAGTAATTTATCCCGACTTTTTTAAGAAAGGAATGTACGACATGAGAACATCATCATGGATATACAGCAATAATAAATCTTTTGTATTGTGTGTACTGTGTTGGTGATTAAAGTGTAATGAGACATTGAATATAAGTCATCTACGGTGTCATAATATGGGAGGAATAAAAAACAAACTAGATATGTACAGGTGTGTACATAGGTAGGTACGTACAGCTTGGCTCAAAATCGTTCGCAATGGCGCCGGTGCATTTATTCTTTGTGTTCTCACAAATCCTAATCTTCTGGATTCTTCAACACCTCTACTTTCGACTCTCTAAACTTTTCTCACTGAATCATACTTCTTGAATAATATCTTCTAATCCTAACCTCTCCGATTACTTCTAATACCTTTACTACCTCTTCTACTATTGTATTTGAATTGACAATTATATCTCTGTGCTGATGTGGTATGGCAACATGAACTGATGTACTTACGTACGAAGTTCTACGTTGCATCTGACTGACTGACGTACAGCTTGGGCCACTATTTTATTTTAAGTAACAATAAATTGTATAAGTTTAAGAACGATTAACTGTTACTCTGTAAAGTACGTTGTTGCAGCTTCAGAAAGGACTTGAAAAATTTTAGAAAATTAATGTGTATACTAAGTGAACTTACCGATCATAATACGGTAAGAATTTCTTTTCAGCTGCATCAGCAACTGATGCCACAGTTGTTACTATTTGCATCAGTACTAATTTGCGACCATGCTCTACCATTTCTTGAAATTTGGAATTCATAATTTGTTCTAGCTTAGAGACTAGATCATCTAAGTAGTTTACCAAAATATGCTGCAAAATGAAATATATGGGCGTTTATTTTCATTAGTTAAAAAAAAAAGAGCTAAATATTTACCTGTTTGCATGATGGCGTTAACGCTAGTTTTTTTAAGATTTTGAAACTAGAAGACATTTTGTTTCTCTTATTGCTTAGCTGTAGATTAGTTTGCACGACATGAATATTTTATTTACAATCAGCTTATTTAGTAACCACACTGATGAAACTTTGAAATAATAACTCAATGAGTAAAAAAAAAGTCAAATGACCAGGTAGTATCGAGTGAAGAAGTATAGTTACGCAATCACCTCAAGGTTGTAGTATGATAAGTTAAATGGATATATCCATGTGATTTTTAAAAGGTAGATTGTTCGAAAATCCCAAATCAACGTCCAAATGTTCCCGATGACATTGGCTTACCTCATCAATAAAAATACATGATTTCTGTGTATATTCACGCGTCGAATGCGAATACAACAACTTTCTTCTGTCTGGTTGGGTTGGTCAAACGTTGGAAACTTGCATTAGTAGCTAAATCGAACCATGCATTACAGAAACAGGATTGAATCAAAATCTAATTACGTAGACAGATACGAGTGCAAAGATAATTCACCGAAACTGTTACTATGAAATAAATGGTGGTTTTCATTGAATTAAGGAATATAAGCTAACTAGTGAGTGAAAATTATTTCATGTTATTGATATCAAAGAAACGACACCAATACAAATACTGTGTTACAAACCTGTGGTACTTTCTCACAGAAATTAACTAGAGCAGCTCCAGCATTGGCTTGTACTCTAGGCACTGTATCGTTGAGTGTTTGAACTAACGCTGGGAGTACAGTATTGTGGTGAGTTTTCTGGAGTTTTGGACCGAAATCTGTTGCCATTTGTCCAACAGAATTGCAAGCTGCATATCGAACACGTGGATGTGGATCACTGAGACGAGGGAGTACAGCTTCTAATATAGAACCAAGCATAGTTTCCATTTGTTTGCTGCTGCCTTCACTACATGCGGAAATTGCCATTAATCCAGCATAACGTCGCTTCCAATCAGCTGTAAACAAAACAATTAGAAGTTACAGATGAAATTTATTTAGTGAATGATTATGAAAATACCTAGTAAGATGAACAAATTAATCACAAATCACAGTTTTTAAGGAAAATAGAATCATGTTCAAATTAAAATCAAACTAACATTTCTCTTTTCAGAAATAGTGCCAATATATATATGTATATTGCTGTAGAAATGTACATTTCGTGTAACAAATGCTAGTTACTCAACCGGTAAAATGAAGGGAAAAATTTATTACTTATGAATTACCATGTTGCAGCATATTTGGAACAGATCGGCGAATTTCATTTAGGATATGTTGACCACCCACAGCACATGATAATCTGTCAAGAGCAAGTTCTGCCGTGAGGGAATTGCTACTTTCATCTTCTTCTTCTGTACTGTCAGCATCGGCCCAATCAGGTTCTTCGTCAACTTCTGACATCATGTTGAGCAATGTCCCCACAAGAGACTCAATTAAATTAGCTGACTTTCGTACACCCGCTGGTATATTTTCTGCCAGTGTAACAATCACTTCCAAGGCTAGATGTCTTTGTGGTTCTCCAAGTTCCTCGTTACACAGTATCTATATATAATGAAAGTAAGAATCGCATGGGAAATACAATTTTTAATACGGAACAATTTAGGAAATTCAGGAGAGCGTATAAAGACTGTGCTCCAAACAAAAAACTCCAAGATTACAATTTACCTTTTACACAGGAATTCTTATTTTACAACAAACACCTTAACAAGGTTTCATCAATAATAGGAAGAAATGATGATTAATTCACACTCATAATTTGAAGATAACTACTATAAAGGGTGTGTGTATCTGAGATAATACATGTGTCCATTGAAATTCTATTCATCAAAATAACCCAAAGGTTACTGATTCATTCAAAGTAAATCAATAATTTTCTTTTGTTTATGCAACTACATTGAATAAGTTAAAACGCGAATACTTTACAAGAAAACCTGCTGATGTTTTGTGATAAATAATTTTGACTGGCAAATTTCATGCCTAGGGTAAAATGCTTCTTATTATTGTATTTTAATTTAGCATCTTACTTTGAAAAGCTTCAAAGGATGAATATTATCACAAATAAGTTAAAAAAAATTTCCGAGTATCTTGTTAGTAAACAGGAACGATACTAGCGAATGACAATTAAGGATACAGAAGTGATTATAATCACTTAAGGAACTTATTTGTAAAACTCTATAACAGCTTGAATACATGGTTCATCCGCAAACACGCAATTAATTAGTGCCAGTAATCCAATAAAAATTATTGTGATCTTAAACATTCAATGCATAAAAGAATCATACGTTGGAAGCAATTTAAGATATTCAAAGTATGTGTATAACAATGTTGCGCTTCCTAAGCAATGTATATTTCTGTTCAACATGGGGTCGTGAAGATTGTTGTAGTCATCAAATGATCATTGAGATCCTGGAAGCATCGGACGTCCAGTTCGTCTCAATATGGAGACTCCTCAGCAATGTGCATCCACTGCCTCGCATGCGGGAACCAAACCCAGGGTCGTTGGTCTTTACCACGAACGCTTAACCTCTAGATTACCAGTGGTTCGATTCGAACGTGAGGGTTCGTAGATGCGCACTACCGAGGAGTCCCATACTAGGGTGAAGCGTCGTCCACTGCTTCCAGGTTTTCAATGTTGGACTAACTTGCAAAGAAATCGTATATTTTGCTTAATTTGTGTAAAATGACAATACCTAACAGTTCTCCAAGAGAATGCATATTTTGCCAGTAAGCTGTCTAGTTTTATAAAATTTATTACCCTTATTTTACTTTTTTTCAAAGAATAGTTTATTACATCTTGAACTGTTGATTACTCTGTTGTAGGTTTGAACTTTGCCTTGCCTACTTAGTAATTCTTTTTTGGTGACAACTTTTGCACGTCTCATAGTTTGACACAAAGCTTCGTATAGAGACCCGTGAAAAATGAATGGGTGTTATATCAAACTATTTATTTTAGAATAAAGATTTTCATTTAAAAACATTTTATTGTATGCATGTTGGTTGTAAAAGCCTCGCACGTGCATTAAACTGACCGTGTAAACCATAAAGAAGTTGGATTTAAAGCAATAAATGCGAAAAACGGCAAGTATGGAAGTAAAGGTTACTACTAGATAGTAAAAAAAATAATGAATTCATAACACACCTTATAGCATAACTCCAATGTAGGCGCCAGATAAGGTCTTAAATATTTGTGTGCAGCATCTGCAATGTCAACCAAAGCTTTTAAAGGTGTATCATCTTCAGAATCTGTTTGAATAGCAGTAGCTATAGCCTGAAGAAAATGACAAATCAGATTAGTGCATCAAATGACTGAAAAACAAAAACTCACATTAACCACATTTTGCCGGGTATAAATTATGAAAATCAACAAGTTTTTAAACTGTAAAGCTATTTTTGAGTACATACAAACAACATTAGTGATCACAGGGATAATAAAATAGTGATAATTGAAGTTAAGTGTACATGATGTTTGTTATTTTGTAGATCTTAGTTTTACACTGCAACAATATGATCGACCGCAGGAAGATAAAACATACTTTGAATAAACAGAAAACTACATTGAATACACATTATCATGATTGATGTTTATCTTAACATTATTACCAATCAATCAAAAAAAAAGTTTTGTTCAGGAAGTTCAGCTTATCAACGATTACGAAAATTAGTGGCTAATAAGCTGATAGGTTGAATAAATCAAACAATAATTCGAAGACAAATGCGCAGCCAATTTACTTAGGATCTTGTGACAACGAAAGGTCAACAAACAAACAGCTAACATTTCCATATACAACCTAATCATCCATCATCTTTATTGCCTGAAAACCATTATCATCAGTGATTCTGGATATTATTTACTGGATGAAAATGTAAACCAATAAATATTCCTTGTTTTAACATACAAAACGCCTATAACACATTATATCGCCTAAATTATTACATATCTAAGTATAAAAAACAGCCTACTCAAACATGATTAAGATATAACAGGCAACAACTTAAAATGTTATGTGTCTAGCCAGTTATTTTGTATTAATAACTTGAACATGAGTTTGAGAGCTTAAATTTCCAATTAGATCTAATAGTATAAAGAACAAAGTCATCAAAATGCTGAAGTCTCATATACTTGGTGGAATATTAATTTTAGTCTGAAGTTTAATAAAACATTAGGTAATTTCCTACTGAAGTACAAGACTACTTAATACAGCATACCTGTCAATTTAGCTTTGCTAAGGTCAAGCAAGTGAATAGGAGTAGGAGCCTGGATATATATATATATATGCTTTTTAATTGACACTTATGGTTTAAAGAAAATTATCTTCAAATTGAACAAATATATTTACGATACAGGGTACACAAAATCATGACTAATAAAATCAAATAACTAACTAGTGAAATATTAATTCGCTTTATAAAATAGTATTTCTTAGCCAAATGAATTAAGTGTCTACTTCCCGAAATCATTTATCGATGAATATACAGTAAGCAAAAGCTAAGGGGAATCGTTTTAGATTTTGGTATTACTTGAGAGAAACAATGAAAATAATGGCTACAATAAAATAAATACATTAAATTGATTACAAACCTAAAGCGATCGATTAAGAGGTTATAAACAACAATGATAATAACTACTAGCTAAAACTAGAGAGGAATTAACCCGATTTTCGGTTCAACAAAGTAATCAGACAAGTTTTGGTTATCAATTACGATAGTACGAGTAAATTCTAAATAATTATACCTGTAGTGCAACAGGAACCAATTCTCGAAGTGATTGAAGTACAGAGTCTTCAGTTGCATTTTGAACAGTAAATGCAGCTAAAGCGCGTAGTCCTGCGGCTCTAAGCTCTGGACTTGAAGGGTCAGAAATAGCCCTGACCAGAAATTGACCAATAATTCCGATGCTTTGTGCCTGCTGGTTCCCGAATAATGATGGGACCGATCCAAAAATGTGGCAGGCGATTTCACGCAAACCGGGATCAGGTGAATTTGACCATTCAAGTAAAATGGAAGTAAATTCAGGCCATTCAGAATTACCATCATCATCTATAATAAATGTTTAAAATCACAACATTAATACCTCAGTGAAAACAACTGGGTTTACCACTACTGACAGAATTCACCCTTTAATTCAGTCAGTCAGATCCAACGTAGAACTTCGTACGTAAGTACATCAGTTCATGTTTTCACACCACATCAGCACACAGATATAATTGTCAATTCAAATCCAATAGTAGAAGAGGTAGTAAAGGTATTAGAAGTAATCGGAGAGGTTAGGATGAGAAGATATTATTCACAAATATGATTCAGTGAGAAAAGTTTAGAAAGTCAAATTAGAGGGGTTGAAGAATCCAGAAGATTAGGATTTGAGAGAACACAAAGAATAAATGCACCGGTGCCACTGCAAACGGTTTTGAGCCATGTCATTCAGGGTCTCTAACCATCGATTATTATCATCTTGCGGACCCCAACCAGGTAGTCGACAACTACTGACATGGCTCAGTCCACTTGTCAGTGGTTTGGTCGCCCCTAACTTTCTTCCAACCTATTCCTACAGTACAAAACAAAGCTCGTCGAGGCAGTCAGTGGTTAGGCATACGCAACATATGTCCCAACCACCTCAACTGATGAAGTTTCACCAATTCATCTATTGATCTGCCATTCTTACCTAGCACCCGATTCCTAATAACAGCGTTGCTCACTCGGGTGTCCCACGATATACGAGCAATGCTTCGAAGACACCTATGATCGAAAACCAGTAACCTACGAATATCTTCTACTCTCAATGGCCATGTTTCACAGCCATAAAGTAAGACGGAGCGAACTACTGCGCAGTACACTCGTCCTTTAGTCAGCAAACAGATATCTCGCCTACGCCATAAGTGATGCAGGTCGGCAAAAGCCAATCGAGCCTTCTGTATCCGAGCTGAGATTTCGTCAGTCACCAGGCCATCGGCACTGATGACACTCCCCAACCCTTCAATTACACGAAATATTTGATAGTAATTTTACTTAAGTGGACCTGTGGCTAAGTTGCTTTAGGTGTTCGATTTTCAACCACTAAGTCTAACGTTCGATAACCACCTAACGCCGTTGGCACTCAAATCTAGGATTTGATTCATACTCAAGTACATGCTGAATGAACCGATCTAACTTTGACAATTTTTTGTGAGCGATCTCCGCATATCTTGAAATATAACACTAGTTGTTTACTATTAAATATAAAAACTATACTTTACAATTAAGATTCGCCATTAAGTTACAGAAGCCTATTTAGTACCACACTCTACTTGTGAGTGGATTTCATTAATATACATATTTTTCAAACACCTGAGCAGATATCTTCATAAACATGCGAAACTATCTACCAACAGAAAATTACTCTTTTTAGTAAACAATCATTTGTTTTTCGTTACTATAATTTAACGGTAAGTACTTTGTGTACGTTTTGAGCCTAGACACAATATCGAAGTTGCTTAAAATGAAGAAATCTGTGAGCGATAAATAAACTTACCGAATTGCATTCGTACCAGTTCGGAGATCAGATCAGCTACCTTTCTACGCATCAATTGTTCGCTTTCATGAACCACAATTAGGACTAGCTGTTGCTTGGCTGAATTTTTCGTCTCACTGGGAAGAGGCTCGAACGCCGAACCATAATCATTGACTAGTAGCCGGCGACCGAGAATTGCCGCCATATGTCGTGACTGACAATAATCCAAAATTATAAGAATTAACAGACGAAGTTATCTCAAATGAATAACATTTCAGTTTTTAAGACGTGACTCGGCCTTATCGATTCCCGTATGTACGTAGTATTACTTTTAAAAAACAAGACAGCTTTGATAGGTAATGTTCGGCATCTTAAACTACTACTACTTGGGCATTAGTGTGATATTTAGAAGGATTGTAACATCTGCAAAGCAAGAACTTGCGGACTAGAAAACACCAGCCGAACGCCAACATACGAGAGTAATTTTGGTATATTCAAATGGTACAGTAACATGATATTTACTGTGGAAAAGGTTACTGTAGCATTAAAAATAATAAAATCCTATCACAAATAACACTAACATGTTTCGTCACTAATAACTTACCACATATCACCCAGAAAGTAACGATGGTCAGCGGACACATTGTGATTTGTTACAGGCTTAAACATGGAGCATATCATGATCGGTTTTATGGGAAATATGAAATGGACAAAGATACGCTGTATTGCTGGCTACATTATTTCACAGGTTTTGACCCTATGAAACGGTTGAGTTGAAAGATAGTACTCCAGAGTATTAAGCACTATTACCACTGAGTCAATACTAACATCTACGTTACTTAGAAATTGTATTACAATGTTCACCGAAAATGAAGCGTTTATAGTCATCGTAAGTTTCTACTTGCATATGTGGATAACCTATTTGTATAAATAATTTTAACCGTAGATTTGAACCAGTCTACATGAAATAGTTCGGGCAAGCACTGATTGAGTAAGAAATGGAAAGGTATAGACACAGCAGTCAGGGCACAGTACTTGGTTGTATCTTAAGACACATCGTCGCACATTGTCCGATCACTACAGAATTGATAGGATAAAGCGAGTTATTTAACGTAGGGTCACTGAATGGATGCAGTATTCCAAGTTGATACCTACTGGGAAATAACAAATCTTGACTTGTAATGCACTGATGACATAACAAAAGTAGAGACTGTGAAGAACAGTTATGAATATGATACTGCGTGAAAATGCTACAGATAATCAAAGCGTATTTGTTGCTTTTCTCTCACATAAGAACTATCAGGTGATAGTTACTGAAATAAAACAAATTATTAATACAGGGGATAAGTACAAACAAGGTCTTTGAAACCGATGGTTAATTATATTAGCGTAAAAATCACCTGACTACATATGCCTAATGATAAAACACTTGGGACTAACCTGAGAAGCAACACTTTTGTCGTTTAGCACTTGCAGGAGGAGGGTGAACCGAGTTGTTGGTGTAATGGCATCGTACGCTGTCTGAAACCATGATGAAAGCATAAAAACGACTTACTTCAGACTGCGTACGAGACTCATTGTCTGGGCTTTGAAGTTGCAGCAACAAAGTTTGAAATGCAGAATAATCAGACATTTGAGACAATAAGAAGTGACTCCAACTAGCGTGGTCAACCCCGCGCAATATCCTAAAGTGCGCGGCAAAACCAAATTTGCGCTGTAATTAACAAGATGTAGAACAAAATAAGTACCTGACTCATTATTACCAGGTTTTTTAAGTGCCAGCAGGCCTTAAAGTTTCACGAAATACACTTACATGGTATTACGCCTCATATTGACTTTATTTAAGGAGAAGTTCCAGCTTGGGAAATTCTGATAATTATCACACCACCGTAAATCACGTTTTAGAGGTTCTCATCTAGCCAGAATGTGGCTTGTGTACCAGCAATAAGTTTCAGGCCTTTGACGATCCACTCAATGGAAAAGAAACTACCATGGAAAACAACTGGCAAGGGATCAAGGAAGCAATCACTTCAACGTGGCATCAGGTTCTGGACCATAAGAAGCACTATCACTAATAATAGATCACTGTTGGCACTCGGGATGGGATTTCAGAAAGAAGGAAAAAGAAGGCAGCTATCAACATTAGTCGACCAAGAGCAGCGAAATCTAAGCTATAATCTGAATGTATAGAAGCAAACAAGCACGTGAAGAGGTGCATCAGAGCAAATGTAAATATGTGGAAGATCTGGCAAAGATGGCAGAAGGAGCTGCCACAAGGAAGCTGGTCAGAAACCACAAAGTCAATCAGAACAACCAGTGAAAAGCAAGGAAGGCGCCGTAATCCTCAACTCTGAAGTACAACGAAACAGGTAAGTGGAGAACTTCGAAGAACTCTTGAATCGATCAACACCAGTGATCCCATCCAAACTCGAACTAGCGCTCACTGACATCCCAAATGATGTTGACCTGTCAACAACTGTAGAGATCAGAATGAGCAATCAGACAAATAAAGAGCTGCAAAGCCGTGCAAAATTATGCACGGAGAGCATTTGACAGACTTGTTTGAAGTGAAGACCGGTGTCAGACAAGGTTGCTTATTCTCATCCTTTACACATCTGGGCAGCATCATTGTTAAACTAGGTGTATCTGACGCAGATGTAAGGCAAGGGCTAGCAGAGTAGGGACAGTTTCTACTTAGTTGAGGAACATCTGAGGCTCAAAACATATATCAACTAACACCAATCAGAATTTACAATACAAGTGTCAAGACGGTTCGGTTGTATGGGGCGGAAAATTGGAGAACGGCGAAGGCCATCGTCCGGAAGATTCAAGTATTAATTAACAGTTTTCTGCTCAAGATAATGAGGATCCATTGACCAAACACCATCAGTAACAATCCAGTGTGAGAGAGAGCAAACCAGATTCCAGAGGAGCATTTCCTTCTTCATGATGGATTCAACTGCAAAATCGTACACGGAGGTCAGCTGACAGACTCTTTTGAGGTGAAGACCGGTGTCAGGCAAGGTTGCTTACTCTCACCCTTTCTCTTTCTCCTGGTCATCGACTGGATTATGAAGACGTCAACATCTGGAGGGAAGCACGGTATCAACTGGACAGTTAGGACGCAGCTGGACGATCTGGACTTCGCAGATGACCTGTCTCTTCTATCGCACACTCAACAACAAATGCAAGAGAAGACGACCAGTGTAGCAGCAGCCTCTGCAGCAGTAGGTCTCAACATACATAAAGGAAAAAGCAAAATTCTCCGATACAACACAACATGCACCAACCAAATCACTCTTGATGGAGATGCCTTGGAGGACGTTAACACTTTTACATATCTGGGCAGCATCATCGACGAGAAAGGTGGATCGGATGCAGATGTGAGGGCGCGGATTGGCAAAGCAAGGGCTGCATTTCTACAGTTGAAAAATATCTGGAACTCCAAACAACTTTCAAACAAAACCAAAATCAGGATCTTCAATACAAATGTCAAGACAGTTCTACTGTATGGAGCGGAAACATGGAGAACTACCAAAGCCATCATCCAGAAGATACAGGTGTTTATTAACAGTTGTCTACGCAAAATACTTCGTATTCGTTGGCCAGACACCATCAGCAACAACGAACTGTGGGAGAGAACAAGTCAGATTCCAATGGAGGAGGAAATCAGGAAGAAGCGGTGGAAATGGATAGGACATACACTACGAAAAGCACCCAACTGCGCCACTAGACAAGCCCTCACATGGAACCCTTAAGGCAAAAGGAAAAGAGGAAGGCCAAAGAACACACTACGCCGAGAAATAGAGAAAGATATGAGAGGAATGAACAAACATTGGACAGAACTGGAGAGGGAAGCCCAGGACAGAGTTGGTTGGAGAAAACTGGTGAGTGGCCTATGCTCGATTGGGGGTAACAGGCGAAAGTAATTTCCTTCTTCATGGTAAGAGTATAAATGCAGCTAGTCTTTGTTGTTTAACCTGCATTCAAGTTGTTGCCGCGATTCCAACCACTTTCATGTTGTAACTCATAAGTTCTGCAGCAAATTATGTAGTGATTGTACTTTTACGGATGAAAACACCACTGGTTAAACAGCAACATGGATTATAATAACTAAATGTACCAGTGAATGTTTCACCGAATATTTGTTTATTCGTACTTTTGTGTGACGCGATGACCCTTGCAAAGTTTATGTATGTGCTGACAGTACACGTTGGTTACGCTGTTCTCATCTCTGATGTTACCATCTTGCTCTGGTCGCTCTGTACCTGTGCTCAATTATCTGGCACATTTCCGTATTTCTTGGAAACCACGAAACCGCCAGCAAATGCACCTATTTTATCTGATTTATGCCGTCTACTTTCCGATAAAAGAAGTGCTGTAACGGTTTAGACCCAAACTTAATTGGTTTATAGGCGTGTCCATTGTCCTCCGACTAGAACGTCTTTAATTGGAGGGTTTCACTAGTTTGACACATTGTATGAACAATGTAGTCATTTATAAGAGTTTCATACGGTGATGATGATATAGTAAAATAATGAGGTATTATCCATGCTGTTGGATACTTTCTCGTGGTCAAAGAAGTTCATGTACAGTGATGGACTTCACTGAAAAAATTGCTCGATGCACGGTACACGCTGAATCTAGGCCAACGGTCTAAAAGTTAATCGTCTAAAGAATCTTACATTTCATCCAGCAATAATCTGCTGAACAGGATAGGACTGTAGTATCTATGTAGTTCTCTTGTCTAATAACATCTATTTTCAGAATATTCGGCACCGTGAAACATGATAAATCTCGGCTTTAGTCGTCGCTTCTGTAAATGAAAACCCCCTATTTTTGAGGCCACAGTTTAGGTGGTCTAAATGGTCTTTTATGGTTGGTGTTTTTTATCCATGTTGCTAACTTGATACCTACCTCTCCTTTACCCAGTTTTAAAGACTTCAATAAGCTTGCAGGGATGCCTGGCGGATTTCAGGTGACTAGGGTTTGAAAATTAATGGCAAAATTCAGGTACGTAGAAAGGGGACTTGGCATAGATTCAAACTGACAAACTACCTATGAAACACATTTCAGGCCAGTTGGGTGGCAGGTTTTTCACCCCTCAAATATATGCATTTTAATTCAATTTAACTTAAGGCAAGGAAGCACGGGGTTTTCTCTCACACATACAAATAATCAGGAGTCCATAGACAGACGTCAAGGATTTACATTTTTACCAGCTGAGTAGTACATCTTTTAGGCTTCGTCATCCTTTTTCCTTTTCGACGTAGTTTTCACATCCTTTTATGATGTATTTTGTTGCGGCAGTTAAATCCTGTGAGTAAATAATTGTGTAAGTCCTCGACATTGATGCTAACATCGTAAGATTTACTAGACACATCCTATCTGAAGAGCCCCGAAGAAGCATCCCGACCATACAAACATTAGGTGCACCGAGCTACACAAACATGGAACATATTGTGTTAGGATATTCATCCAATATCCTAAGAGAATAATTGGTCAATTCCTATTGGTTAATTCCTACTGGTCAATTTTATGGTCGTCCCAAATATCAGTGTCACGTGCTCCAATGTTGTTATTTATTGGTTGTCCTGACTATCAATGTCACTTCGAATTTTGCTTCCTATTAGTCGTCTTAACTGTCAATGTCACAGACTTCGATGCTGTTTCCTATTCAACCCAAATGTATAAATACGCATTATCTGTAACGTTTTGTGACCAGGAAACCGGTCCCGGATCCCTAGTCTGGGATCGTGATTCTCTTTTGGATTCGGACCTCGTACTTTCTGGATGCTTGTAGAATACAGTCTCTACTTCATATCACGTCTTCTTATTTTTACTCTATATGGGGGTTGGGATAATCGGATTTGAGTAGCATGTCGTGTCGCCGGATCCTCGATCCTCGCTCTCGTTTTCCGACTACGTAAACTCGTAATAGTTCAAGCATATCAAAATGACATTTTTACGTGCAGGTGTAACAGATTGTCAGCTTACACTACATACATTTCGATGCACCGACCATCTTCCAAATATATATTTGAATCGCTTCATTCCTAACCGTCAGTCTGACTGGTTTTGGATCAATGACTCAGAATTTTTTTACGGACAACATTATTAACAGTCACTGAGTACTCATGGCATTTTTAAGTACTTCCATATACTAACCATCCGATCAACAAACATCGGGCACAAATCACTGACGGACTAAATAGGATTCTTCGATTGGCCACAAAAACATCATAGCCAAGTGGATATAACTTCGCTGAAGTAGATGAGTGGCGGAGTCGACTTAAGATCAACCACCTCGCCTACTGGTCCATGCGGCTTTCTTGCCTAACTTAATGAAATCTATAGAAAGCGATCACAAGATTTTGTATATCCTTACAGAGTAAAGGTTATAGCATACCTTTTAAGAATTCCTTAGCTGCACAAACCTGCCATAAATTGGCTGGGAAGGTACAAGCTAAATAGTATTGATTCAGATACCAAATACATCTCTACGTCTCGATCAGCTGCGCTCTTCCTAATTGCTTCGGCAGCATACACACATTCATTTACTCGCAAACACAGGACTTGTGGACAAGTTACTGGATCAACACGAAGTTGCTTACTAGGACGATTAAAGGTAAAGCTGCAATTTTGGACAACTTTCAGGTTCTATTCCGTCGTAGTTATATATATACTACTAAATTCCTCGTTCATAAATTCCTATTTCATGTATTCTCTTCTCTTAATTATCTAGTGGTTCATCTCTTAATCTCCCGGGTATCGTGTTAAGTAATAAGGTTGCTAGCACATCTAACAATATAACGACCAGGAAAAGCTCCAGAGCTATGAACGCCGGGGACAACAGTGGGTCAAAAATCCTAGCATTGAGAAACAGGGTTGCGAAAAATCTCAAACCGACACTCCAAAGCATTCCTCATAATACCTTTCATAGTTCGGATCACTCAACCCAAACTCCTCCACTAGGTCAAACAGACTCCTCGAAATCCTATCCCTACAATGATAAGGCGGCTAAATAAAAAGAGGAGGAAAAGGCATCCTAAGGATCCGCCAACACAGTCTGTCTTACAGCTTTATCCCCTGCTCAGTGCCAGTCAAAATAAATGACTCTACTTTTTCATGCAATCTCTTTAGTAAACTGGTCCATCGTCACTGCGACGCTACAGTACCAAAAGAGTACTATGGGCTCAGGTTGAGTCACCTCTGCCCCTGGTTCTGGTCTACCTGCCCAGAGCAGTGCAGAGCACCCGAGGCATTGGCGTTGCCACACACCCAACCCAAAATCAGCTCGAAAGTCCCAATGGACAAACCAAAATCGCCTAGCACTAAACCAGTGAAACAGGCGACCAAGGCAGCCGAAACCTTAACCAACACACCGACAAAACTGTCCGTTTTGTTAATACCCAAGTATATGTTAACAGTACGGAACAATGCTTATCTACTTACTTACTTACGCCTGTTACCCTCAATCGAGCATAGACCATCGGCCACTATTCTACAACCTACTTCGTCCAGTGATTCCCTTTCCAATTCTGTCCAATGGCTGTTCATTCTTCTCATATATTTCTCTATTTCTCGGAGTAGTCTGTTAATTGGCCTTCCTCTTTTCCCATGACCTCGAGGGTTCCAAGTTAGGGTTTGTCTTGTGATGCAGTTCGGTGCTTTCCGCAATAACTGTCATGTCCACTCGCACCGCTTCTTCCTGATTTCCTCCCCCACTGGAATCTGGATTGTCCTCTTCCAAAGTAGGTTGTTGCTGATGGTGTCTGGCCACTCAATCCGAATTATCTTGTATAGACAACTGTTAATGACTACTTGAATTTTCTGGATGATGTCTTTGGTCCTTTTCCAAGTTCCTGCCTCATACAGTAGGACTGTCTTGACATTTGTATTGAAAATTCCGATTTTGATGTTGGATGATATATTTTCGGAAATCCAGATGTTGTTCAACTGTAGAAATGCAGCTCTTGCTTTGCTGATCTGCAGATGTTGAGGAAATGTTTATGCAATGTAGGTCCGTGAGTCTGATCGAGGTTATGAACGTTATATCGTAGAAGATGTCAAGAACAATTTCTATGTTGATGGTTGCCTGATATCCTTTTCCACTTGTGATCAAACAAAGAACTTTGTTCGGCAGATTAGTGAGTTATTATGTAGAGGAGGTTTTAAATTGAAGAAATGGATCACTAACTCGGAAGAAGTAAGGACCATCTTGCCTGATGTATGTTGGGAAGAGTAGTTGATAGAAATGTCAAAGAGTTACAATACCACTGTAGAATCTTTTTTGAATGTTTTGTTTTCTGGAAAATCCCTCGATGTTTATATATTTGTGTTATGATATGACTGACTCTTTCTGTTGACATTTTGGTACTCTATTTGATTCCATTTTGAGATTTTATGATTGTATATTGTTATTATTTCTATATTTTGTACTTATCTTGAACTTTTCATGTTTGCCTCTGAACTGTACACATGTTGTTTAAATTTGATATATAATATGGCTACAGCCATATTTGGATTTGATACCGAAGCAGTTAATACTGGTATCACTTATTCTTTTTGAACTCGGATACTCATCAGAGTAATTGCTACTTGGAAGAAGTAATAATTGTCAGGTAAATGTTTGTATTTCCATTTCTTTTGTATAAATAGACCACTTTCTCCTAGAATTATTGTGCTCTGATATTGGACTAGGAGAGGGGTACATTCGACATACGCCTTTTGGAATTGAATTCAACTGCTACGGTAGAAAATTCAACTACATTAGATTCTATGTGAGTAGCCAAACTGTCTTTTTAAATCTGTGGAATTTAAAAGTATAGTTTTCATATGAATGAGATAAAGGAAGCATTTGAAATTTTGAAATGCATTCAGAACAGATTTGAAGAGGTGATTTGATTTTTAAGCTCAAATTGGCAATTTATCAAAATTTGTGTCGGACTCTAAATGGAAGCACTGTGGTTTGAATCTATTTATTTTTATTATTTCCCTCATAAAAGTTTCCTGTCAGTTGTCAGATTACTTCTATTCGAAGCTTTGGCCCTTTACCGTCTATTTAAGAATGGGATGAGTTATCGTTTTTGCAATAGGTGATGCTATGAACAAGGTCGTAGGTCCAATCTTGTCTCTAGAAGAGGTGACGCAGAAAAATCACAGTCTTCGCATTGTAAGCTACTCTATAACACCCCACAATCATTATTGGCTATAAAGCTGATGTAAATAGCTCGAAAAACCTTAAAGGATATAGGGATTAATACAGAAAACAAAGTACAATTATCAGGGAATGAAGATGACATGACTTATTTCATTAACTAAGTTTTAAACCCCGATAAATTTATTGCAGCCAGCCTTTCGAGCATCCAATCAACGTCAGTATCAGTTCCAAATTATATTAAGATGGTTATAAACATTGCTCACCGCTATTTGATCTAGCCTAAAGATTTTTGGTCAGTAGTGGTATTATAAGAAACTCACATTCAGATAACTGCATATTCAGCTAACTCCAAATGGTCCTAGTATATTCCGAATAAGGAAGTAAGGTTGCTGTTTTGAAGGGAACTCGTATTTCTTGAAAGGCGTTCAAAAAACTGATCGTTTTACAATTTTATGAATATAACCTCTAAAGTGTGACTTTGTCCTATTGTTAATCAGGATAAAACATATTCATATTCCTCAGGATATTGAGGAATGTTTTTTTACCAAAATATCCCTTAGTGGTAAATAAATTCCCGTATTGTATAGCTTTGTAAGTCTTTGATCTTGATACTGACCTCATTAGTTTTAATGGACTTACCCTAGCTAAAAGTGATCGGGTACACATCCATACCAGATCTCCACTGAGTACATCGTGCTACACATCCACTCAAACAACTCATATACTTCCCGACACATCAACTCTCTACCAAATATATATTCAAACTCCTTTATTCCTAACTAATAGTTCGACTGAGTCTTGGTATTCTAGATTAGAAAGATGTTACGGACAATAGCTGAGTATTGGTGACATCTTTAATGATTTCCTCTACTTCCAACTAGTGAGGAGTAATTAGGGAATTCATCAAATGGTTTTACAGGTAGGGAAGAAACAAATCCTCATGATAGGCGGGTTTGGATAGCTGGTGAACAGCCTTTAAAATCATGCTTTGATCGATGTGGTTTCCGCTTCCCAAGTGGGATTATTTAGGAACAGGTATCATCGCGAGTATCCACATCGGGAGTTTCACAGGGGACCATCTTAGTTCCACATGATAGGCACGGTTAGCTAGCCGGAATTGATCTGCTCAGACGGTGCGAAGATCTGGAGGTCCATTAGAAGGATTTGACTGAGCTTCAAAAGGACCTTACATCCATTAAGGAATGGGCAGTGATAAATGGTTTAAAACTAATCCAGCCGAAGTCTCACTTCATATACATTCTGCCCCACATGAAGCAAACGATGTACACCCTCAATGAAACTCCGCTCCCTAATGTTTCCTCAGAGTGCGATCTCAGTTTATTAACCACAAGAAGCCTCCAAACAAGCCCGAACTATATAGGGGACGCAGCTAAATGCGACTCTTCAGTTTATGTGAAAACAACTTGGTGCTACCATCCTACAAATATTCTTAATGTTATTTACGACATATGCGCGCCCATACCTGGAGGTTCACAAGGTCATCGCAACGCCTCTGCTTAATGCAGACAAATCTCTTGGATCGAGTGCAGAGACGGGCAATCAAATGGGTGATAGGGTTGAAGAATAAACCCAACGAAGACAGACTGCAACACGGGATTATTCCCACTGAGTTACAGGAGAATCAGAAGTGATCTGATTACGGCGTACAACATATTAAGCAAGCCAAACTATCCCAAAACTAACATCTTACCGATGCATCACCAGGATTTCTCTTGAGGGAATCCTTAAAAAATTGCACACCGAAGAGCGAATACTCAGGTTCGTGCACACTTTTTCCCACTGAAACTCGTCGCAACTTGGAATGCTCTCTCAGCCGAGGCGACCACAGCCCCCTCATTGGACAGCCTTGAGAAGAGACTTACTCACATACTCATATACGGATTGTGATCTCCGTCTTGGACAAGCTGTGCCTGATGCATATCTTGGGACCTGCTAGTTGTGATCGTTGCCATCTCCTCAGATCACTCAGTTAACCTATCTCGCCTGTTATCTCTGTTTCTTCTCTCTTGTCTACACTTCGGTCTTCTATCACGATTTTCACTAACTATTAGTAGCATTAGAATGTTATCCTCACTACTCCCCACATTGCAACTAACTGGTCTCCGGTCTGGTAATTTGACAGCTGTTGGTATCCAGAAACCCTACTGCCCTGAAACAAACGTTTCCATCCAAATCTCGGGACGTAAAAACTCGGAACTGACTAGAATTAGACAGTCGAGTGGCTAGAGCCCCATTCACTGGACACTACAAAACACCTGGAATAGTACCGAATGAACAAGAAGCAAGCGCAAAGAAATCCTAGGTAGTGAAAAAGATATTGGATATTAGATGAAAGATCAAAGTAGAGTAACATAAACTTTCTACCTCTAATGTTCAAAATTTTGGGCTTTCTAAGGAGCTTCGCTTCACTCAACTCAGTATATTTCTCAACATGCTCCACAGACCGGATATAACAAAATTGAATTATTTCTGACACAGTTTGGCGTTTGGCCAATATATCCGCTAAACATAAAATTTTCAAGGTCGTTCGATGGATTTACCTGAGATTGCATTTATAGATGTTTCAGTAAATTTATGTGACTTGGGAACATTGCTAGATAACTGTACGTTCCAAGTCTCAATTTATCTAAATAAATATCAGTATTACCTATTTGTGACTCGAAGTTCAAGCTCAAAATCGATTGCAAATACTACTCGGCTGATATAGCCGTTCAATCCTTAGATAAATTATGTGCTCTCAGTGAATTATCAGAAATCAGAAATGTTCACGGGGTCATTATTTATTTTTCAGGGGATCAGGTAGGTACTCACTTTTCTGTACAGTAACTATTGTTTCTACTTTATTCAGTAGCACAACTCTATCTGAAAAGAGGCGAAATAAGGTAAACTTCAGACAAAATGCTGGAGATGTCATTAACTAATTTTGGCCTGTATTAACGCGGAAACACACTAGAGTGTTTCCTTTTACCCCTGACCGGGATAAATAGTGTTAGTTCTCATCTAATTTCCTCGGTTGAGAGTAAATGTCTCGAAATGGACACCCTTTTATTTTCTAGTTCGTTTACGTTTCAATAAAGTCTATAGAAAATCTTCAGGCTTTCCGTAGTATGGACGCCAGATTATTTACTCCTTTCCGAAACTCGCTTTTAATTTATGAGGGCAACCAAGTTTTTCGCATACTTGAAATGATTCGAAAGGTCGATGTATATGAAGAAAACTCACATATTTTACCTAAATAGTTTCCGACAGTGTTTACACAGATGAAAGTTAGGTGTCCGCATTGTAATTGATAGAAATGACTATCTTCAACCGTAATCATAAAAAGGTAGTTTCTTGCAAGGTTTATATACATATCTATTAAGAAGGTTTCTGAGTTCGAATAGGAAATTAATACGTACCAACTTTTAGGTACCAAATTTAGTTCGTGTCAACATACTTGGTACAAGTATGAAGGTTAATGTAAGCTTAGAAAAATTTAATTAACAAAAACGGATAACACTCGAAAATTTCCGTAGTTATAGCGTTGTCGATAAGGGGCAACGTTCCCATTATTTGTTATCTGAGATATAATAGTAAACCTCAGTTATGGATGTGTTTCTGTAAAACGTTTATTACCAATTTGTTATAAAATAAAGTAAAACTTACAATGATATTGCAAAAAGTTGATGCCGACCTCTTGCAAACGGAAAGTAAAAACTAGCAGATAAAATTGTCACTTATAGTTTCTTTCCTTCTATGATAACATGTTTATATCATGAAAGTACCCTTGGGTAACGACTCCGTGAACTTTAGCGAGGTCTTTTTCACTAATATTGGACGACAAGCATCTATGTGTTTCAGGCACCTTGTGAATAAGAGACTAAAATGTATTCTTTCCATGTTACTGTAAAATCAAAACTTTAGAATTCTTCGCTTTGTGACCGTCCTCATCAGCATGAAGTTTACTACCGGGTTGCCTTTTACTAGGTATGATAAAATTGATCTGATTGGTGTTTTTACCTGGTTACCTATCAGCTCAGTTATTGCTCTCTACATAGAAAATAAACCGGTTTGTTGATAAATTTATTTTGATTATCTTGCTAAAGGCATGTATCCAAACCTGAACGGCAATTTGATGTCAGTCCAACTTACACATTTCGGCGTCCCTCAATAGTTGTATTCCTTGATCTTAAGGTGGCATTTGACTCTGTCGATTGGGAGGTTCTGTGGTAATGTATGTCATTGAAAGGTGTGCCAAAGGAGTACATTAACCTTATACAGGCTCCTCACCCGAACACCACTGGTCGAGTCACAGCTCATCGGGATTGATTACTTCAAGTGGCGTTCGTCAGGGTTGTTCACTTTATCTATTCCTATTCAACTTTGTCATTGACATGCTTTTAGAGGTAACGCTTTCGTCATTTGACTTTTCAGGAGTTGACCTTCCTCCAGCAGATTCGTTTATCGACTTAGAATATGCAGATGACATTTTTCTGTTTGATGAAGACGCTGAAAAATTCAGAGCCTTCCGACTACTTTAAGCAATAATGCAAGCATGCGATTATCATCCTCGAAATGTGAAATTTTGCTTCAGGATTGGCTCTCATGTGCACATAAACTAGTGAAAGCGAGTGATGTAATTGACTGTCTCACTTATCTTAAAAGTTTCTTCAGTGCTGATGGCCTGACGATTGAAGAAATCTCAGCACAAACACAAAACGGTGGGGTGACTTTCGCTAACTTACGTCGTTTATAGAGTGGGCAAGATATTCATTTTTAACCAAAAGATGAGTCTGCTGCGCAGCAGTTCCCTCCATCCTACTTTATGTCTGTGAAACATGGCCCATAAGAGTAGAGGATGTTCTTAAGTTACTAGTATTTATTCCTAAGTGTCCTCTAAGCATTACTCATATATCGTGGTGAAATCTCGTTAGCAATACTGTTGTTAACAAACCAGTGCTAGATGAGGATGGCAGATCAATGGATGAAGTAGTGTATCTTCATCAGTTGAAGTGGTTGGGACATGTGTTGCGTATGCCTAACCACCGACTGCCTCATCGAGCTATGTTTTGCTATGTAGGAATAGGTTGAACGAAAGCTAGGGGCGGCCAAACCAAAAACATGGCACAAATCCTTAAAGTCACTGACAACTGGACTGAGCCGTGTTAATAGGTGTAGACTGCCTGGTTGGGGTCTGCGAAATAATCATAACCAGTAGTTACACTCTGATTGAATAAAGAAAATAAAACTGACATGATAATCTAGTTTGCTTTATGTTTTGGTTGCAATGAAAATTAATAAAAGATTTGATGAATCACTTTATCGCATTCAGTTATCATATTTCTAGAATTATCAAGAGTAAAATCGGAATCAATTTTAATAATATTATTATTTCTTTAGGCAATACCCAATAATTGATTATTTTTGGTGAGAATATTTTGTTAGCTATCAAAGCCACATACCGATTAAAGATGGTTAACACTATCCATTTGTTTTGTCCTGACCTAAAGCTTATCAAATATCCTTTCTCATACAAAGTCAAACGTTGGGTTATTAGTCTTGCTATACAGACAGACAGACAGACAGATGCAACGTAGAACATCATACGTAAGTACATCAGTTCATGTTGCCATACCACATCAGCACAGAGATATAATTTTCAAATCAAATCCAATAGTAGGAGAGGTAGTAAAGGTACTAGAAGTAATCGGAGAGGTTAGGATTAGAAGATACTATTCAAGAAGTATGATTCAGTGAGAAAAGTTTAGAAAGTCAAAACTAGAGGTGTTGAAGAATCCAGAAGATTAGGATTTGAGAGAACACAAAGAATAAATGCACCGGCACCATTGCGAACGATTTTGAGCCATGTCATTCAGGGTATCTAACCATCGATTATTATCATCTCGCGGACCCCAACCAGGAAGTCGACAATTACCGACATGGCTCAGTCCACTTGTCAATGACTTCATGGATTTCTACCATGTTTTGGTTTGGCCGCCCCTAGCTTTCTTCCAACCTATTCCTACACCACAAAACAAAGTTCGTCGAGGCAGTCGGTGGTTAGGCATACGCAACACATGTCCCAACCACCTCAACTGATGAAGTTTCACCACTTCATCTATTGATCTGACATCCTTACCTAGTACTCGTTTCCTAACGACAGCATTGCTCACACGGTTGTCCCACGATATACGAGCAATGCTTCGAAGACACCTATGATCGAAAACCAATAACCTACGAATATCTTCTACTCTCACTGGCCATGTTTAGTCTTGCTATATACAATGCTTCATCATATCGTTATCAGCACGCTTGTTCAATTGTATTATTGAATCTGTTAATAAAGACTAGCGTTTTATATTTTCTAGTAGTCTTTTTTGAATTTACTTACTTTCCATTGATCTATTGCGTATTAATATTTATATTCTCTTCAAGGTTTCTAGTTGGAATGATGCTGTCAAATTGATGAGTTTAGCTACTAGTCATGATTTGTCTATACGTATACTGGTGTGCCATACTGTCAATCCATCTGTTTTGTTTCCTTCTGAGTCAGATGCTTTTTCAGTTATGACACGTATTACTTTGGATCATGAATTTGAGCTAGTTGAAATTTCACCAACTGAAGATACTATTGAAGAAGGTAGGTATTATGTTTGTTTACTACTTATTGGTCTTTTGTAATCCTAATATTCCAATTATTTCTTCTAAGCATTCTCTATTCTTGTGACATTCATTTTCAGGAATTGTTTTTTTTTTTAAGTAATCACATTATTAAGGTTAGTAGTATCTATTATTCCTTGTATTTGGTATCTCTTGAAAACATGATTTTCTCTCAAACAAACTCATGAAAGCAGACATAGCTGAACAAATTATAACCTCATATAAATGTT
Source organism: Schistosoma turkestanicum (assembly GCA_944470395.2). NCBI lineage: Eukaryota > Metazoa > Platyhelminthes > Trematoda > Strigeidida > Schistosomatidae > Schistosoma > Schistosoma turkestanicum. Next base: position 66,201,165 of record OX103979.1, read on the forward strand.
TACCATCCGAACTTATTAAAATCCTCATCATTTTAAAACAAATAGTACCTTTTATAAATTTTGATAGAACAATAAGAAGAAGACGTAGTTAATCTGAAAAATGTAATGGATTTGCGCAATACATTTCAAACAATCTGGTCATACATATACTTGTCAAGGCATTGTATTTGAAGATTGATAAAAGGAGTAGACCTTCTACCAGGTGGCTCGCTTATTGACTTAGAATATGCCGATGACATTGTCCTACTTGGTGAAGACGCTGACAAAATGCAGAGTCTTCTGACCATCTTGAGCAACAATGCAAGCATGTTCGGTATTCGGTTTTCTCCCTCGAAATGCAAAATGTTGCTTCAAGATTGGGTTACATCGGTACCTGAACTAGTGATAGGGAGTGAAGTAGTCGAGCTTGTTGACCGCTTCACTTATCTTGAGAGTCTCATCGGTGCTGATGGCCTGGTGACTGACGAAATCTCAGCACGGATACAGAAGGCTCGATTGGCTTTTGCCAACCTACGTCACTTATGGCGTAGGCGAGATATCCGTTTGCTGATTAAAGGACGAGTGTACTGCGCAGTAGTTCGCTCCGTCTTACTTTATGGCTGTGAAACATGGCCAATGAGAGTAGAAGATACTCGTCGGTTATTGGTTTTCGATCATAGGTGTCTACGAAACATTACTCGTATATCGTGGGACACCCGAGTGAGCAACGCTGTTATCAGAAAACGGGTGCTAGGTAAGAATGGCAGATCAATAGATGAAGTGGTGAAACTTCATCAGTTGAGGTGGTTGGGACATGTGTTGCGTATGCCTAACCACTGACTGCCTCGACGAACTTTGTTTTGTAGTGTAGGAATAGGTCGGAAGAAAGTTAGGGGCGGCCAAACCAAAACATGGTAGAAATCCATGAAGTCATTGACTAGTGGACTAAGCCATATCGGTAATTGTCGACTTCCTGGTTGGGGTCCGCGAGATGATAATAATCGATGGTTAGATACCCTGAATGACATGGCTCGAAATCGTTTGCAATTGCGCAAGTGCATTTACTCTTCATACTTCATCATACTTCTTGAATAATATCTTCTAATCCTTACCTCTCCGATTACTTCTAATACCTATACTACCTCTTCTACTATTGGATTTGATTTGAAAATTATATCTCTGTGCTGATGTGGTATGGCAACATGAACTAATGTACTTACGTACCAAGTTCTACGTTGCATCTGACTGACAATGAAATAAAAGTTCAAATAGACATAAGGTGATAATTGTAAATGAAGTAAAGCGAAAATTAACGTAATATTGAAAGAATAAGAAATGGTAGGAAATAGATGCTATCAGCACTATGTAAATATTTGTTGTCTATTAACTGTTCCCTATATATATATCTCATAATCACCGGTTATATCTCATATCTATGATAGAGAACAATGCTCACTCATGCATATTTTACTCATTTCATGATAAGTAATTAGACTAACGCTGTTGATAGCATAAGTTGACAGATGCTAACGATCGTGATGTTTTTTTTAGTAGGTAAGTACTAGTCAGCCAGATCTACGTTCCTACGCAAGACCAAAGGTCCTGGGTTTGAATCCTGCGAGTAGCAGGATGTTCACTACTACTGAGTCCCATACCAGGATGAAACGGCCGTCCAGTGCTTCCAGGTTTCTATTGATGGTCTAACAATGATTGATTCATCATTTCAAAGAGAATTATTATTGTTGTCATGACGTTGAATTTAAGTGTATTTCAATGACTTTCATTGTTATTATCAAGCCGTACAATCGTGTATGTATGTTTATACATAATTTCCAAAATATTAATTTCGTCAGTGAGTAAATATGATGCTGTCATAATGGGAATTGTATGTCCATAATAATAATAATAATAATAATAATAATAATAATAATAATAATATGTATATAATTGGCATGTAAGTTGTTCTGGCTAATTTCAAAGTTCATAATAATACGCATACTTTTACGAGAGAGACAGAGAAAGAGAGAGAGTAGTCTTCTACTGTTTTAACATCAGTATATCTATTTTGAAATGATTACAGTCAACTTATTATCTCTAAATGGATTCTCATTTGAACACTTCATTTTCAGGTGAAGAATTTGGAGTAAAACGAATTATGTCCATATTAGAAACATATACATGGCCAAATATGAAACTTAAAGGTATGCATATATAATATGAATTATGATTGTTATTGTCAACAATTACGAGTTTTTAGTGGAATATGTTTTTGCCCACCCCGCCCCCGCCCCCCAAATATTTATTCACTTGTCCTATATTCTACCGCATATCAGTTTAGCCAATGGAAATCATCAGAATACAAAGTTAGTCAGCTGCAACGTATACTTTCATGTGTACTTACATTAGTTCAAGTTGCCATATCACATTAACACGCAGCGATGCAATTTTCAATTCAAATCACATAGTGGTAGAGGTAGTAGAAGTATTAGCGATAATCAAAAGGATAAGCGTTCGAAGATATTATTCAAGAAGTAGAATCTAGTGAAAGAAACGTAAAAAGAGAAAGATGAAGGTGATGAGGAATCCAGAGGATTAAGATTTGAGAGAACACATAGAATGGATGCACATGCGCTATTGCAAACGATTTTGAGCCATGTCATTCATCAAATTAATAACTTTATTAGGATCCTGCATGCGCGTTTCCGAGACGCAGCATATATTGGTTGAGCGAGATTCTAATGTCCTAGCTAAGGAAGCCTGTTGCCTTATTTGACGCAATGTCCGTACATTAAAAGCTACAACATGTAGTCTAGAACGGGGCTTCAAGAGACCAGGAATAACTCGCATCGTTTTCGTTAGTGGTGCACCGTGATAAAGGAATGTGAGTAGAGTCAGTCGTGGAGATAAGAGAGATGTTAGGGGGTGTAGAAAGGATTTGTTTGTGACGGATTCGGTCTCGCGTGCTGTTACGGGTATGAGGGCGGTTGCCACTTCTAGGCTGCCCAAACCGTATGAGGCTGTTTCTTGAGGGACCTGAAAAGAAAGGTATATTAGCGTTGGTCTTAGAGACCTGGGTGCGTGACCGCAGAGCCCAAGGGACAACTGCTTGAGGCCGGTCACGCACGGCCTTTTTATGAAGGGTTTTTTGAGTATTAGCTCCGCTCTTGAAAGCCCTTAGTGGGCACCCTTACCCAAGGAGACGGAAATCCGTGAGGTAGGGTGAGGTGTGACATTTTTAGTGTCGACCTTTTCTAACCCTTCCTTCCTTGTGAGAAGGCAGCATCGCTGCAGATGCTGGTTGTCTGAGGGAAACACCTTACTGCTGTCACACCCCTCTGCAGTAAGTCAGCAGTACGACTTCGCCCTCAGACCTTGGGTAGCTGCTTTTAGTCTCATCGTTCTTCAATCGACCTACCTGGCATGATAGAACCTTCAGGAACATATGTTCCAGCCAATATAGCTCGGTTGGGTCATGACGATAGGCAAGCCCAACCACCACGTCAAGGTAGCAGCTTCGGTTGGGTATGTCATTCAGGTTCTCTAACCATCGATTATGATCATCTCGCGGACCCCAAACAAGTGGTCGACAATTACCGACATGACTCAGTCCATTTGTCAGTGACTTCATGGATTTGTGCTATGTTTTGGTTTGTCCACCCCTAACTTTCTTCCAGCCTACTCCTACACCACAAAACGTAGCTCGTTGAGGCAGTCGCTTGTTGGGCATTCGCAAGACACATCCTAACCACCTCAACTGATGAAGGTTCCACTTAATATCTGTCTTTTTCATCACAGTTATAAATTTATTTTTTCTCTCCTTCGTTCTGTATCAAATCTAAAAGAACAAACTAATCGAAAACAATTAAAATCAGCGGAAAACAAATTGTTGAAACATGAAAATCATTTAAATTCAACAGATCATTTATCCAATAGCTTAGAAAAGATTCATTTAAATCATGACAATGATGAACATGTCCATTCCTCATCAGCATCATCATCATCATCACAGGATGAAGATGAATTTGAAGAACTTTTCAAACAATTACCAACAATACGTGAACAATTAGCTTCATTAAATTCTACAGATAGGCATAATTTGGCTGAAAAAGTAAGTTCTCTATTGGTTTTTATTAATTTGTAAAGTTAGTACATTTCCCTTTTTTGTTAGAAGTCAGTCATATTATCGGTCGCTTGATTAAATTTTAAGAAAATGTCAGTTAATCTAAGCTGTTAAGAAGAAGTAAAATATAGATGGCTGAGCAAGCAGATGGATAAGGTTATTAGAGTTTTAACTAAATTAGGTCACAGGTTCAAAGCCCACTTCACCTACTTCGATCCGTCGCTTAGTTGAAGTGATATAATTATTCTTCATACATAAAGTGTAGTAGCTCAAAGCGTGTTGAGTGCTTCACTTATCTTGGTAGTCTCATCAGTGCTGATAGCCTGGTGTCTGACGAAATCTTAGCATGGATACAGAAGGTTCGATTAGTTTTTGCCAACTTACCTCACTTATGGCGTAGGGGAGATAGCCGTTTGCCAACCAAAGGATGAGTGTACTGCGCAGCAGTTCGCTCCTTCCTACTATATAGGTGCGAAACATGACTGCTAAGAGTTGAGGATATTCGTTGGTTATTAGACTCCAACTTTAGATGTCTTCGAAGCATTGCTCGTATATCCTGGGACAACCGAGTAAGCAATGCTGTAGTTTGGAAACGTGTACTAGTTAGGGATGGCAGAACAATAGAGGAAGTATTGAAGCTGCATCAGTTGAGGTGGTTGGGATATGTGTTACGTATGCCTACCCACCGACTGCCTCGTCGAGCCATATGTTGTGGTGCAGGAGTAGATTGGAAGAAAGCTAGGGGCGGCCAAACCAAAACATGGCAACAATCCATGACATCACTGACAAGTAGAGTGAGTCATGTTGGTAAATGTAGGCTACCTTGTTGGGGTCGGCGAGACGAAAGTCACCAATGTTTAGAGACCTTGAACGACATGGCTCAAAATCCTTTGGAAAGGCGCAGGTGCATTCATTCTTTATGTTCCCTCAAATTCTAACCTTCTGAATTCCTCATCATCTCTATCTTTCTCTAAATTTATCTCACTGAAGTCTACTTCTTGAATGATATCTTGGAGGCCTAATCTTCTCCATTACCAGTAATACTTCTACTATTGCTATCATTATTGAACTTGAACTGACAGTTGCGTTTCTGTGCTGATGTTGTATGGAAACGTGAACTGATGTATATTCGTACGAAGTTCTTCGTTCTGACTGACTGAGCTCAAAGCCAGAATATCAATCTATAGTTGGTGAATGAGTTAAATCATATTAGATGATAGTCTAATGAGCTGAATTACTTTTCTTCTTATTGTTATACTTTTTTCCCCAGATAAACTACCTAGTTTCTTTTTATAGTTCTCCATTTCTCTCTTTTTTTTTTACCTTATTTTGTCTTACTACTGTTGACTTCCCGACCGTAGCTTTGACCTTGACGTGGTGGTCGGGCTTGCCTATCGTCATGACCCAACCGAGCTATACTGGCTGGAACATATGTTCCTGCAGGTCCTACCATGCCAGGCTGTTCGATCGGAGAACGATGAGACTAAAAGCAGCTACCCAAGGTCTGAGGGCGAAGTCGTACTGCTGACTTACTGCAGAGGGGTGTGACAGCAGTAAGGTGTTTCCCTCAGACAACCAGCATCTGCAGCGATGCTGCCTTCTCACAAGGAAGGAAGGGTTAGAAAAGGTCGACACTAAGAATGTCACACCTCACCCTACCTCACGGATTTCCGTCTCCGGCGGTAAGGGTGCCCACTAAGGTCTTTCAAGAGCGGAGCTAATACTGAAAAAACCCTTCATAAAAAAGCCGTGCGTGACCGGCCTCAAGCAGTTGTCCCTTGGGCTCTGCGGTCACGCACCCAGGTCTCTAAGACCAACGCTAATATACCTTTCTTTTCAGGTCCCTCAAGAAACAACCTTCCACGGTTTGGGCAGCCTAGAAGTGGCAACCGCCCTCATACCCGTAACAGCACGAGAGACCAAATTGGTCGAAATCAAATCCTTCCTACACCCACACATACCTCTCTTCTCTCCACAACTAACCGTACTCACATTCCCTTATCTGACTGCACCGCTAATGCAAACGAAGCAAGTTCACGAAACGTCATTCCTAGTCTCTTGAAACCTCGTTCTAGACTACATGTTGGAGCATTTAATGTACGGACATTGTGTCAAATAAGGCAACAGGCCTCATTAGCTAGGACTTTAGAATCTCATGCCATCAATGTATGCTGCGTCTCTGAAACGCGCATGCAGGATCCTAGTAAAATTATTAATCTGACTTCACCTTGTCAAAATAAAGAAGCAGCTCGATTTACTCTTCGTGTATCTGGAAGCCCTGATGCTGCTTCCAAGGGTCTTGCTGGCGTAGGCATAGCATTGAATCGCAGAGCTGAACAATCTCTGCTTGACTGGATCCCAATAGATAGTCGCTTGTGCGCTGTCCGACTAAACGGGACAGTAAGGACTCGGAAAGATAGGGACAATCGCCGTAGCCTATTCGTCGTATCTGCCTACGCCCCCACTGACTGCAGTTCAGACGAGGTTAAATATGAGTTTTACAGAAAGCTTTCGGACCTCCTCCAAAAAGCTAGGCGCTCTGATATAGTAATAATGGTTGGTGACTTTTATGCTCAAGTAGCTAAACTAAGTGAAAATGAAAGACACCTAGGTGGATGTTATGGTGTCGCGGCTCAGAGAACAGACAATGGTGACCGTCTGTTGCAAGTATGCTCAGACAACCGCCTATTCTTAGCAAACACTAACTTTAGGCATAAGGAAAAGCATCTGTTGACCTGGCGACCTCCAAAGTCGTCTCAACGTTGGACCCAACTAGATCACATCGCCATCAGCCACCGATGGAGGGGTTCGATAGAAGACTGTCGCTCGTTCTGGGGCACATGTTTGGATTCAGATCATGCCCTAGTGCGAGCGCGTATTTGTTTGAAGCTTACTGGGCGTAGGAAAGACACCGTAAGAAAGCCTCTTAGGGTTTTACTTAATGATAATAAGGAGAAGAATATATTTCAGGAACAGCTAGAAAAACAGTTAGGCGACCATTTAAGCGATTCCCATCCGGAAGCAGGATGGAATGATATCAAAAAGGCTGTGGAAACAGCAGTGATATCTGCTAGTAAGGTTGACCATAAGGCTAGAATGAAGCCGTGGATCTCAGTAGCACCCACCGATCTGATGGATGCCCGAAAACTCATCCCACCTGGCTCTGAACATGATGAAGAACGAAGTCAACTTAGGCGCAGACTTATAAAAAGCCTACGTAACGATCGCGAACAGTGGTGGGTGGCGAAAGCAAAAGCGATGGAAAAGGCAGCGGTGATCGGCAACAGTAGACAACTTTTCCGACTTATCAAGGAAACTGGTATTAGGAATCCTAGTGTAAGTGAGACTATCTCAGAAAATGACGGGACTATTATTTATTCTCAATCCAGGAGACTGGATCGATGGGCAGAACACTTTAGAGATCAGTTCAACTGGCCTCGAGCCACTCTTCGGTTACCCACGATCTCCAGTCATCCTGAATGGCTAGTCGACGTAAGTCCGCCTAGTCCTAATGACGTTGAGAAAGCGTTAGGAAATCTGAAGCGAGGACGAGCTGCAGGTCCTGATAGACTGTCCCCTGAGATATTTAAGGATGGTGGTCCAGTTTTAGCAGCTAGGTTGACTGAGATCTTAGGTAGAATCTGGGAACTGGACGTAATCCCATCAGACTGGTCTCAATCACTGATTGTCCCAATCTATAAGAAAGGACAGAAGTCTTCTTGTGACAATCACAGGGGAATAAGTCCAACTATTATAGTATCTAAAATATTGGCCTCAATAATACTTCGGGCGCCTAACTAGTGTTCGTGAAGAGCAGACTAGAGAAAACCAGGCTGGTTTTCGACCTGGACGTGGCTGTATAGACCACGTCTTCACACTACGATAGGTCCTGGAACACAGACACACATTTAGGCGTCCTACAATAGTTGTTTTCCTGGACCTTAAGGCGGCATTTGACTCAGTGGATCGTGAGGTTCTGTGGCAGTGTCTGTCATTGAAAGGTGTACCAAAGAAGTACATGAACCTTATACAAGCTCTCTACTCGAACACCACTGGTCGAGTGAGAGCTTATAGTAAACTGTCGTTGGAATTGTTTACTTCAGGTGATGTCCGTCAGGGCTGTCCACTTTCTCCATTCTTGTTTAATTTTATCATAGACATGCTCCTAGAAATAACCTTATCCTCGTCTGAATTTTCAGGAGTAGACCTATTACCAGGTGGCTCGCTTATTGACTTAGAATATGCCGATGACATAGTCCTACTTGGTGAAGACGCTGACAAAATGCAGAGTCTTCTGACCACCCTAAGCATTTGAATTGACAATTGCATCTCTGTGCTGATGTTGTATGGCGACATGAACTGATGTACTTAGGTACGAAGTTCTACGTTGCATCTGACTACTGTTGACTTCATATTTTTACATATACAGTTTTACATTGTGGTTTGTTTGATTCAGTCTAAGGTATTGCGCAACCTCACCGATTATCTTTGGTTGGTAACTGCCTATACCCGACACATTTGAACTCTACTGGTCATGTCTTCTCACCAGAACTGTGAGAGTTTCTTCACGAATCTTATCACTAGTAAGCAAATTTTATAACTTTTTACTATAGAGTTCTGGAGCTTTTCGGGTGAGGTTGCGCAATACTTTGAATTGACATTAACACCGGCTCAGTGGTTAAGTGTTCCTGCATAAGATTGAAGGTCCTGAGTTCAATTCCAACGAGCGAAGGTTATGGATGCGCACTGCTGATCAACCCTATATGCTACAACAAAACGGCCGTCCTGTGCATCCAAGTTCCTAATAATGGTCTAACAATGATCAATTCATGATATATATATATATATATATATATATATATATATATATATATATATATAAAAATATATATATATATATATATATATATATATATATATATATATCAATGATTTGTGTACCTGTGTGATGAGAAGTTTTCAGAGATCCATTATTATTCACTTATTTATTCAGTTGTATGTGTAATTCTTACATTTTTTTTCCTTCATATCAATCAATTGAAATTTTTTTTTTTTAGATAACATGTAAAATTTGGAGAGCTATTGGCGGTTCCGAAGAAGAAATTGCTGGTTTACACTCAGATTCTGACTGATCCATTTTCTTTTTTTTTTTGCGTTTGCGATCAATTCATCATCCAGTGATCATTTTTTGTTTTCATATTCTTTTTTGTATTTATCAAAAAACAAGTGCGTATTTTTAGTTTTATTGATATTAGGACTATGTGAATATGTTTTGGTGTTGTGCAAAAGAATCAAGAATGAATTGGATTGTTAAGTAGTAGTATATAACCGACCATGTTATTTCATTGTTGCTTATCCGTCGTTTCCTTTTATCGGTGTTTTCTTTTTGGATTTCTTTGTAAATGATGTTTTATTGTATGTACACTGTGAATTAATTTATTGTTTTCCATTCCATTTTTGTGTAATCAATAAAAAAAATAAATGACACAATTGTATATAATTCATTCCCGTCAAAGCGTCATTTTAAACCATTCTAATAATGAATTTAATTACTTACTAACAGACGACTGTTACTCTCCCCCCGCCGTCAATGGAGCATAGACCACTGACTAACCAACTCTGTACTGGGCTTCTGTTTCCAGTTTTGTTCAATTTTTATTCGTTTTTCTCATGACTGTCTCCACTTCTCAGCGTAATGTGTTCTTTAGTCTTCCTCTTTTCCTTTTGCCTTGACGATTCCATGTGAGGACTTGTCATGTGACGCATTTGGGTGGTTTCCGCAATGTGTGTCTTATCCAAGTCCACTGCTTCTTCTTTATTTCCTCCTCAACTGGAATCTGGTTTGTTCTCTTCCACAGTAGGTTGTTGCTGATGATGTTTGGTCAACGGAACCGAAGTATTTTGCGTAGACAACTCTTAAGGAATACTTGTGTATTCTAGATGATGGCTTTGGTAGTAGTTCTCCAAGTTTCCACTCCATACAGTAGAACAGTCTTGACATTTGTATTGAAAATTGTGATTTTGGTGTTGGTTGGTAGTTGTATTGAGTCCCAGATGTTGTTCATTTGTAGAAACGCCTCCCTTGCTTAACCGATTCGAGCCCCCACATCTGCATCAGATCCACCGTGCTCGTCAATGATGCTGCCTCCAAAGCTTCGCCGTCAATTGTGGCTTGGTTTGTGCATGTTGTGTTTTATCGTAGAATCTTGTTTTTCGCTTTTATGTATATTGAGACCTGATGCTGCTACACTGATCGTCTTCTCTTGCATTTGTTGTTGCGTGTGCGATAGGAAAGCCAGGTCATCTGTGAAGTCCAGATCGTCCAGCTGCATCCTAGTTGTCCACTGTATACCATGCTGCTCTCTAGATGTTGACTTATAATGGATTGTCAAGTATAGTCTTTTTTTGGTTGAATGTGTTGATATGTTCCATTCAGCATTAAGTTTCTGAAAATAACTTATTATGTAATGATAAAAGTAATTTTGTGTATGAATTCACAATACAGTTAAGTATAGAAAGTTTGTAACCAATTGACTAAACTTTCTCAAGGTATTTTATAGTTTTTGAATGAATACAATATGTCGTCGTGCTTAAATTGTAGTTTATGTACAAAATTTATGGTTCATTTTGATTGAAATTATGAACCGAATCGATGTTAGACCACCATTGAAAACCCTGGACGACTGTTTCATCCTAGTATGAGACTTCTCAGCAGCGCATATCCATGATCTTGCAAGCCGAAATCGGACTCAGGACTTTCGGTCTCTGTTAGGATATTCCTCCAATATCCTAAGAGAATTATTGGTCAATTCCTATTGGTCAATTTTATGGTCGTCCTAGATATCAATGTCACGTGCTCCAATGTTGTTTCTTATTGGTCGTCTTGACTGCCAATGTCACAGACTTCGATGCTGTTCCCTATTCGACCAAAATGTATAAATACGCATTATCTTTAACGTTTTATGACCAGGACCCGGTCCTGGATTCGTAGTCCGGCATCCTGATTCTCTTCTGGACTCGGACCTCGTACTTTCTGGATGCTTGTAGAATACTGATTCTCCTCCATATCAAGTCTCCTTATTTTTTACTGAATATGGGGGTTGGGATAGTCGGATTCGAGTAGCGTTTCGTGTCGCCGGATCCTCGCTCTCGTTTTCCAACTAGGTAAACTCGTAATAGTTCAAGCATATCAAAATGGCGTGTTTTCGTGCAGGCATAACAGTCTCTCTACAACCCTAATGTTAAGAATCATTTTTTATCTGCAATTTCTTAGTGTTAACATTAGATGCCAAAAATTTCTTGATTGTAATCATATTAATTTATTGTATCAATCTCAGTTCAAGTTATGTATTTATGTATGTATTGACTGCAGCCTCTCGTAGAATTTATCTTTAACGCCTTCATTGTAGTCATTGGTAGATGCATAGCGTTGGGTGACGTTCATTGTAATGTCCTCTTTCTTTGTTTTGAAGGATGCTTTAATGATCCTGGGTCCATGAGATTCCCATCCTGTCAGTGTCTTTTGTGCTTGTTTGAATAGCATTAGTGTAACTCCCTGTGTGTGAGGCTTTTTCTTGTTCATGGGCGGAGTATAACAGCAGTTCTCTAGCTAGTCTCAGTTGTTCAACCTGCATCCAATGCGTTTCATTGACTCCAAGCACCTTGAGGTTGTATCTTTTCATTTCTGTAGCAATGTCGAACAGTTTTCCGGTCTCCCACATTGTCCGAACATTCCATGTACCTAAAAGAATAGTTGCTCTGGTTGTGAGAAGGGGCATCGTACTCGTGACTTCCGAAGGAACTCGGCTTTCATCAATAGATGTCATAACTCTTCTGAAAGAAGACCTTTTAACTATGAGAGTAGATTTTAAGTGGTTTGAATTATTTTTTCAGGTTAACGTTCTTTTAACGAGTTAGTTTTCTCCAGGATGTGGATGTCGACCCCACGCCCAACCCTCCTCGTTTATCTGGGCTTGGGACCGGCAGAGTTAATGATGGAAGTTAATTACTATATTTTTAGAATATTATGTTCCACATAATTTTGAATAATATTTTCGAACCCTAATCTTCTTCATTTACCGTTATTACTGTCTCTACCACTCTTGGATTTGGACTGACAGTTGCGTTTCTGTGCTAATGTGGTATGGCAACCTGAAATGATATACGTACGTACGTACGGAATTCTACGTTGGAACTGACTGATTGACATAACTTTTGTTCCTATCCAAACGATTTTTAGAATAAAAAAATATTTTAGTGTTATAAGTTACTACATCAAGTCGTACATAATTCACTGATTTTTATATCAATTTTAAAGGTGCAATAAAATGAATTATATCCACTGAATAAGAAACAAATGAATTTTACTATCTGTGTGTGTCTAACCTTTTTTAGGTAGGTTATTTCACAATTAGAAAATGTACACTAATGGGATAATAATTTTGTAAATCCCCCAGCAATTAGCGTAATATAGTTCATTTTATCTTGGGCATTGCTTTTTAGTTGTTTTCAGGTGTTGTTTATTGTTTTTATGTCCCATCTTTGATCGATTCTGCTTATACATTCAGGATTCTTATTTAGGACTCGGGTCGTAGTGTAGTTTTATTATAGTATTTCAACTCGTTTTTTAAACTTTTAACAGGGTTTTTTAAAATAACCAAAAAACTGAATGAACTTATCTGAATTCACCGAATCAACAAATGTTTTAGCAAAGAGAACTTCATTTTCTGTTATAGCCGATACTAAACTTATATTGGTTCCACGCGTTGATGGAACTAGGGCACTTGCCGGTTTTCCTCTTGTAGATCTTCCCAAGGTTCTTCTTAAGTACAAATTAAAAGAAGATTCATCTATATAAAAACTTTTATAAATGTATCTTCAATGTTCATAAAATTTTGAGCATAAATTTGGCGTTTGTTTTTACTGGATTCCGAATTTATATTGACCAATGTATAAGAAATCTTTTTCAAAGTAATCTGAAGTCTATAAATTATCCTTCTTATAGATTCAAGAGAAAGGCCTATAGATGATATGTTTTCTATTTTTTCTCGAATTTCTACCATCGTTATTAACGGGTTTAATTCTATCAATTCTTCAACAAAATTGATAATATCACCGCATATCTTCTTATTTGATGGTTTTCCTGTTTATTTCTTCTCAACTCGCGATTCCTTTTTATATATACAACCTTATAATATTTGTAGCGGCCTGATAGTTTACATCTGTAAGAAATGCCGCATCCTTGACGCTGTATCCATCTTCAATAACTTTTTTTATAAGGCTTTTTCTTTTTTCATTCGAAATCAAGTTGTTTTTTCTATTTTTATTTCTGACATTCTAAGGATTACAAAAAATTTTAAAAAACGCTGTGAAAATTTTAAAAAATTTTCTGGTTATTTTAAAAAACCCTGTTAAACGTTTAAAAAACGAGTTGAAATACTATATTTCCGCAGTGTGTCCTATCCAACTTTCCTTAGTCTCCTTTTCCTTTTTGGAAGCTGGTTTGTTCTTTGCTACAGTCGATTATTGCTAGTGGTGTGTCCAGCCATCTGATCTAAAGTATCTTGTATAGACAATTGTTTCCAAATACCTGTATCTTTTCGATGACTGTATTAGTTCTGCAAGTTCCAGTTTCATACAATAAAACTATTTTGACGTTTATACTTAGATTTTGACTTTGGAGTTAGTTGAAAGTTGTTTTGAGTTCCATATGTTCTTTATTTGTAGGAATATTTACCTTTTCCAATTCATGTCTCTAAATCTGCTTCAGGTCCGCCTTCTTCTTTTAGCAATTATGCTGCTCGGGCATGTAAAGGTTTCCACCTGCAAAGCTTCATCATTAAATGTGGTTTGGTTGGAGTTGCATTATAGAAGCTTTGTTTCTCCTTGTGAACATTGATTGAGGTTGCTATTACACCAGTTGCTATTGCCTGCATTCGTTGCTGTCTCTGTAATTAGAAGAGTTAGATCATCTATGTAATCAGAATCGTCCGGCACCATCCGAGCTGTCCGGTGTATATTCCCTGCTTCCACTGAGATTTTGACGTCTTCATGATCCAGTCAACCATCAGGAGAAAGTGAAATTAAGCAACCTTATCTGACACCGGCTTTCAAATGAAGTACATCTATCATTTTCATGCGCCATTTTGAAGTATAGTCCATCATAAGAATTCCTTATGGTATTGACTATCTCAGGTACACCGTAGTGTCGAAGAACCCTCTCCAACATCATCTTGTCCACTCTATCGGGTTGGAAGTTTCTAACTCTATGCCCAGCCTTCCTGTCTTACCCGGTTTTTTGGACTAACAGTTACCATATAAATGATCCAGGTGATGTTTAGAAGATATAACTTAAAATAAACAAATCTCAAATCATGAGGTGTTCAAGCTTCTATAACTCCATCAAAAGCATAGTCAAAAGGGAAAAAAAAACATGCAGATAATTAGATGAGAATCAAATCACAATGATAGCACATAACTTTTTTCTAACAAGTACTTGCAATTCGAAATTAATTGAATCATCATTATGGATTTAAATTAGATACTATGTTCAACATAGAAAATGTTCCAGTAATTAATACATCAAAATAGAGACTATATTATAAAATGGTGAAAGGTGAATCGCTGCCAATTATATATAAAGGTGGATTAAATCATTTGGTTAAATATAAGAACATTTAAGATTGTCACTCACTACAATTGAGAAATCAATCGATCGCAACGTAGGACTTTGTACGTACGTTCGTACATCAGTTCAGAGATGTAATTGTCAATTTAAATCCAACAGTAGTAGAGGTAGTAAAGGTATTAACAGTAATCGGAAAGGTTAGGATTAGAAGTTGAATCTAGTGAAATAAACTTGGGAAGATAAAGATAAAGTGATAAAAAATTAAAAAGTTTAGAATTTGAGAGAACACGAAGAATGAATGCAACTGCGCCATTGCAAACGGTTTTGGTCTGGCCGCCTATAGCTTTTTTCCAACCTATTCCTACACCGCAAGATGTAGCTCGACGAGGCAGTCGGTGGTTAGGCATACGCAGCACATGTCCCAACCACCTCAACTGATGAAGTTTCAGCACTTCATCGATTGATCTGCCATTCTTACCTAGTACCCGTTTCCTAATAACAGCGTTGCTCACTCGGGTGTCCCAGGATATAAGAGCAATGCTTCGAAGACACCTATGATCGAAACCCAGCAACCTACGAATATCTTCACAATTGAGAAATATCATATATACCAACTTCCACAACAATTAAGCATAACAATTTGTTGAATATTATGTAGGAGTATACTGCAATACTCAGCGGTAACGAATAACAAAAAAAGGGAGTTAGTGAGACGCAAATGCATCAGAAATTTAGATCATGTATACAATACTGAAATGTATAATCGAAATAACAAACTGTTGTGGTGTTTCGTTCCCTGAGCTTGATGTTTCGGTTGTGGATAGGGTGGGGGGGAGCACAAAGAACACTAGAGAATTTTTAGAGGCTTGGCACTCAGGTCAATCAGCAGTTAACAAACACATTGACACTGACCCAATTTATCAACAAATCAGAAAAACCATAGGTGACATAGGATCAAGAAACAGATCAAAAGGGGGATACAAAGGTGCAAACAACAACAGGTTTAAGGTCAACAGCAACCAATCAAGATCGAGGTTAACAGAACAAGCTACAGGTCAAATGTGGAGAAATTCGATTACTTCACTTCTGCTATCTGAAGTTTTTGCTGATGATGTTGCGTTCAGCAGAACAACAATGAAAGCTCCACAACCAAAACATCTAGCTTAGAGAACCAAACACCACAGCAATCATCCACCTGAGCTACAAATTTTCCCCACCATCGTATATGACAAACTAAATGATGTGTAGAAAAAGTGAAATGTTATTTAATAAACATTCGATGAAATGCTAATTTTATTGTAATTCGATATTTGTAAATTATTTAGAAAATGTGACGATTGAAATGAATTCCAAATTCTAAAATCCATTCAACTAATCTAATTGATATGCTTGAATGCTATTACGAGTTCACCTTACTCGGTAAACAGAGTGAAGACAATTGATGCAGTGACACGATAGGCTCTTCTACTCCGTTTGTCCCAGGCTCTGCTAAAATGATCATGAAGCCTTGATAAGGAGTAGAAAGTGTATTCTACAAACACCCAGAAAATATGAGGTCAACATGCACACAACTGAAGCTTATTTATACAATGATAGAAACGTCCTTACGAAATCCAAAAAATAACGTACTAAAATAAGGCATCAGCCAATGACAGTCAAGGATTTTCCGAGTGGGAAATGTAATCTCAGGGTCAACTAGAGCGAAAATATAAAAAAATCCAAAATCTGGGTATCTAACGTCCCTAACACTAGTGTTTTATTAATTAAAGTGTAAGAATTAACTGTTTACAACTTGAACTACTAAGTGTTACATCATGTGAATGATGAGTTATAATCAATCCAACAAATTATAGTTATTCAGTCAAGTTTTCTTTGTCTCAATATAAGTTCATTTGAACTACATAAGAAATGAGTAATTTATCATTTACTAGTTAAATTATCAATAATACCATTGATTAGCAAGTTTAAATTGATGATCTGATTTGAAGCAGCAAGATTTGAATCTACTAATTTTGAGATAACAACTGCTCAGGTTAATTTTATAAATTTATCAGAATAAAAATAAATTTATTTTCATAATTCCATTCAATTCGAAAATTTATCGAAATAGAAACATATTAGTTTTCATAGTTCTATTTACAATTGTTTCAAAAATTCATTGTTCAATTAGGTAAAGCAAGGTTCAAATCTATTATGACCTGAAGATTGAATACTATTACTACATAGCCAGTGTTCGTATCGCAATGACAATTCTAAGCTTCAGTATTAAAAATGTACAATGAATTTTTTTAATTTAATGCAGTTTTAAATCATGCAGTTTCCAACAGTCATAGTTATCTATCTAAATCCATTGAACAATGAATTCTTGAAACATTTGAAGCAATAGCTGTTCAGATAAAAAAAAATGTTGGAGATTTTACATTGAAAAGAAATTTATTCAACTGTTCCTTTTAACCTTAGTCAACTTTTAGCTTGATCAGTTAATTATCGTTTCAATAGGATTGGGATAAAACTTTATTGATGCACATGTCTCATATTCATCCTGTTATTATAATTTTGGGGCAGAGTTTTGGAGGTTTGTGTTTTTACACATTTGAAATCATCAATCAGTCATTGTTAGACCATCATTAGAAACCTGGAAGCACTGAAAGACGGCCGTTTCGTCTTGGTATGGGACTCATCAGCAGTGCACATCCTCGACTACCGCTTCCATACCAGGACGAAACGGCCGTTCAGTGCTTCCAGCTTTTTTTAATGATGGTCTATCAATGATTCATTTATAATTTCAATAACCTAAAGTACTTATAAAAATTCAGTAGTGTATAAAAATTCAATAAAAAATATTATCAACTTAATTCACATTCCCTTGATAATCAACTCTTTTGGAGGTTAGAATTAAGCCGATCAAAAATAAATCAGTTTGATTAAATAATTTACATATATATATATACACTTAAGTTATTCATAGTTTACTGGGAATAAGAATTATTTTGATTATGATAATTATTTATTGTAATTATTATAATTAGTTCCAATTTGAGGATAATGTTCGCACTCCCATAGGTCACTACTCGCTAGACACGTACAAGTACACACACACACACACACACACACACACACACACACACGCACACACTAGCATATATTCTATAAAAGTACTAATATGAATGACCTCAATTGGTCAATTAGTTAGTTAGTTAGTGAGTTAGTTATTAATAGGAGACTACAAAAAATATTTGTTATAATATATTTAAGCTGAAAAATATACACATATCTTGCAAAGATCGTCAAACATTCCATGTATATATATATATAGATAGATAGATAGATAGATAATTCATGAAAATGACCTACATACATAATAATACACTAACTATTTCAAAACTATTCAAAAATTTTTAACCAAGAAAAAGAAAAAAATCTGATTCGAGTTGAAGTCAACAAATTAAATTAAATATGAAGTACATATTATACAGAATATTTTTGCGAATTAATAGAATATGAAAAATGTGAAAGGCAAAACAAATTGGAAAGAAAGTTGATGAGAAAAGAATAATTTTGCACTATTTTTTTTCTTCTTGTAATTAATGACCTGAATTCTTTTGAATATTAATTTTTTCATGGATATAATATATACATATATGTATATATATATATTCGTACTTTTTATATGAAAAATTATATGAATTTCTCATAGATATAATAAAAAAAAAGTATTTAGCAATTGAATAAAATAAAGTAAAGTTATAAACTTTTTATTTAGAGTATTTTTTTTGAAAAAAAAATTACGTGACCAGTGAAGTTCAACCTGTTCGGATGTAGGCAATGTCTACCGAAGACAGTGTATGAGGTTGCGCAAATCCTTGAATTTGATCAAGTTAGACATTAACAGCGTCGGGTACCGGCTCGGTGGTCGAACGGTTAGGGCGTTCGCGCACAGTACCGAAAGTCCTGGGTTCGTATCCTGCGGGGTGCAGGCGTCGTGGATGCGCACTGCTGAAGAGTCCCATACCAGGACGAAACGGCCGTCTCTCAGTGCTACCAGGTTTCTAATGGTGGTCTAACAATGATTGGTTGATGTAAAAACAAACTTGTTGTTTCTATGAAAATGTACAACAATTCTTTGAACATTTATCAACTAGATTGACATGCAAGAGATGATACGAAAATGGATGGTTACTATTATTATTATTATTATTATTATTATTATTATTATTATTATTACTAATATTAATGTATATTTAGATTTTCCCTTTAGTTTTAACTTACTTCAGTGAGTTTGATCGGTGGTTGTTTCTTAATGACATCATCTTTTTTGAAGGCTTTGTTTGTGAAAATCCATCCATGAGATTTACATTTGTAAATTGTCCTTATTGAGATTCCTTCAGTTGTACATGTTGTTAATCTGTTCGATTTCATTTTGAGATGATAATATTTATATTTTATTATAGTTTCCATTTTTCGTGCCTTTATTGAGTTTCTATGTTTCTTTCTGAACTGAACTGCATTTATGTTGTTTAAGCTGATACTTAGTCATGGTTGCAGCAATATTGATTTGTTCCTCGTTTGATTGTGTTGGTTGCTTGGTTTGACTGGAATTGTGCATGTTGATTGTGAATTGAAACACTACTCCAGAATAGTAAACACTCTGTGTTATAAAGCAACCAAATATTATCCTCTGAATGAATCTGATCTATCCAGGAGGGATAGAATAACATTTATTTGTTGCTGTTGATTTAAATAATTGAACAATTGTTGGTGGAATAACTGAGTGGTAATGTTTGTTTAGGTAATGATGTAAATTTATATTTATGATGAATATTAGAACCATCGTTTATCCAAATCACTTGTTTTGGTTTTAAACTGGGCAAGGCGCGTATCTAAACTACCTAGACAGTTATTGCTCAGTCCGAACCTCAGTTTAGATTCTAAAATCCGTGATTACAGAAATTTTCCCATTTCTAAAGATCTTTTAAAATTATGCAGTTCTAGTTCATTTCCTTAGTCTTTTTAAATAAGTAAACACTTTCCATTAATATTACAAATTGAAACTGGTACTTTCTAATACTCCATTTTAGTGAAACAAAATGTTAGTTTAAACAAATTCAATAAAAATTTGGCAGAAAATTAAAAAACATATGTCATTCACAAAGCAATATGAAGTGTAGCGAAATGAAGGGAAGATAAAAAGAGACATAAAATGAATAATTTATTAATTAAAAAAAAATAAAATATAAAAAATCGCTCAATACATTTTAATTGTTAACTAAGATTATTTATTTTATTCTCATTGCATTCATATAACTAGGTAATTAATTCTATTCTAAGGTTGTGGTGAATTTTCAGTCATTTTGAAATCATGAATCAATCATTGTTAGACTGCTTTTAGAAACCGGTAAGCACTGGACTGCTGTTTCGTCCTGCTATGAGATTCATCATCAATTCGCATCTAAAACTCCTATTACTCACAGGATTCAAGCCTAAGACCTACGGTCTTCTGTGTACAAGCTTAACCTCTGTACCTTCAAGCAGAAATCCAACAGTATTGATGTCTAGCTTCAATTAATCCATGGTGTTGCGCCACCTCCGGTGAGCACTGCTTAACACTTGAACTAGTTTGAACTTCACCGGTCATGACTTCCCGCTAAAATCCGGAGAAACTTACTCACTGGTAAGAACATGATAATTCGTATTATGGGGTTTTTGATGGTAGTCTAACACTGATCAGTTGATGATTTCAAAATAAATTTTATGTGACAGTTTTTACGTTCTAGTATTTATTTACTCACTATAGTTGAAGTTTTCATTTGAGACAATAGGTATGTATTGATTAGTGTCAGTAATTGCGATCAGATATTTTTTTAAGATTTTAACTTTTACTGAGAACATTTCCTAGTATTCCTGTGATTATTAATTGCCATTGAATGTAAGTGATCATTTTAACAGCATACATTTTTTTCGGGTTAAATATTACTATTAATTCATTTAATAGAGGGTTTTGATCATGTCAGAATTATAAGTTTTCAATGATAATAATAATGATGATATTATTATTATGCTCATATTACATAGAATACCGAAAACTACATGAACATCGCTCTTTATAAACATTTGACATGTGAGTCCATCTATCTATCTATCTATCTATCTATCTATCTATCTATCTATCTATCTATCTATCTATCTATCTATCTATCTATCTATCTATCTATCTATCTATCTATCTATCTATCTATCTATCTATCTATCTATCTATCTATCTATCTATCTATCTATCTATCTATCTATCCTATCTATCTATCTATCTATCTATCTATCTATTTATCCATATATATATATATATATATATATATATATATATATATATTGGCTTGCTACTATTGAATAGCGACAGGTGTTTTCAATCATATCACAACTATATATGTCTGTCATAAAGCAAATATGATTTCCTATTATAATAAATCCGATGACTTCTTCTTTCTTTTCTTTCTTTTTGTCAAAGAATAAATTAGGTGGTTGAAAATAGACGAACAATCATGGTGGTTCAATTGAGTTTTTCGTTTTGTGCAGTAATTAACTGTGTGGTAGGCTATGCAAGTATCTATGATAAAATTGTCTAATTACATTTAATTAACCATATAAGTATGAATAATTGTTCAATTAAAAAATAAATTTAAAATTAATAACTTCAGTCGAGATATTTTCACAGTTTGCAAAATATGTTATCCTAAAAGGCTTAGACGACTAACTTCGATATAATTTAATCAGTTGAGTACAATCGAAATCAGTTCTTCATATATTTAAATTCATTGGTTTATTTAAATGAGTACACTAAATTAATTTTGTTGTATCGTTTTGTTTAAATTAAATGAAACACTACAATATCTGATCAATTTTCAATGGCAAAGTTAAATTAATTCAAAATGTATTTATTTTAAATATTATTCATTATTTTTAATGTAATAATACTTACTTACTTACTTACGCCTATTACCCCCAATGCAGCATAGGCCACCGACTAGTATTCTTCAGCCTACTCTGTCCTGGGCTTTCCTAATCAGTTCTATCCAATTTTTGTTCATTCTTCTCATGTCTGTCTCCATTTATCGGCGTAATGTGTTCTTCGGCCTTCCTCTTTTCCTTTTGCCTTGACGGTCCCATGTGAGGGCTTGTTTCGTGACGCAGTTAGGATGCTTTCCGCAATGTGTGTCCTATCCACTTCCACCGCTTCTTCCTGATTTCCTCCTCCACTGGAATCTGGTTTGTTTTCTCCTACAGTACTTGTTTTGCCGATCCGCGCCCTTACATCTGCATCGGATCCAGCTTGATTGTCGATGATGCTGTCAAGATATGTAAAGGTGTTAACGTGCTCCAAGGCGTGTCCGTCAAGAGTGATTTGGTTGGCGTATGTTGTGTTGTATCGTAGAATCTTGCTTTTCCCTTTATGAATGTTGAGACCTATTGCTGCTGAGGCGTAATTTAATAATATTGGTCATGATTTTACGTTGAAATCTATTTCATTTGAATGAGCACCTAAAAATTTTGAAATTTTAAAAACCGTAAATAATACTTTCATTCAAAATTTGAAGATAATCTATCCAAGTAAATTTTTGTCTAAAAAAGAAATTATCCTAAACGAGATTTGATAGTTTCTGTCAGTTAATTTTGTTAGTTTGTTTAAAATAAATATCCGATTTCGATTCAAAGACTGAGAATTTTTCATATATATTAATTGAAGGAATTCGCCATTTTAATTGATATGGCTTTTGTAGTGCCTCCACATACATTTGAGTTCGCTTGTATTCTAATTTGGTTAAGCCTTTTGATTAAATTACTTAACCGAGTCATCTGTAAAGCAATAACTTGTATGTACCATCGACTTTTATTAATGTCTGGTTTGTACTGAGCTAGTATGAATTGAACATTGCTCTACCGCATACGCGCATATTCATCTTATTGGTTTGAATGTTAATCTCTCAAATATTTCGATGATTCAGACATTTCGCTATGTATTTATATGTACATTTCAATCTTACTAATTTATTCTCCAATTCGATCGCCAGTGTGTTTCCCCCTTCTTCTGTGTGCTTATTGTCTGCTGGTCCATTTTTGGTGGGCCAAAATAAACGTATTCAACACTTCGTATTCACCTTCTGATTTAAAACCGTCAGGTGCTATTTAGTAACGATTGTCTAGACGAGCAAATTACGAAGTCTAAGAATATGACGCCGGATACCGACCTTTAGGAAACTATTGATACTTTGCTCACCACAGATTAACTTATAGTAATTTGCTCACCACAGATTAACTTATAGATTATAATCACCGCAGTTTGATTACGTTTAGATTATGTTTGGAAACCAACGTGTACTTGACTCGTTTCTTTCTAATATGAGGTTCCTCGGCAATGAACTCTACCTTAAAGTCATCACGAGTCTATCTGAGTGTCACCAAGTCTATTGGGAAAAACCAAACCACGATGATCGCTGCGTCATGAACTGTTGGTACATTTCCAACTTGTTTTAAATGAACCACCTGTTGCCAATGGTGACAACTGTTTCATCACGAACAAAAACATCGAAGTTTAATTGTACTTTCAAATGATTAAATCTGATAATTTTCTAAATGGTAGGTTATTCGGTTGATTTTAATTTAATTGAAAATAAACTAACAGTCTTTTTGACCAATATACTTTTGAAGTCATATATATTGATTATTAAGTTAAACATAGTTTACACACAGGGTATTTGGATAATGAATTTCATAGAAAAAACATATAGTTCACCTTTACAACATTTGATAGTTCATATCAGAGTATACCATTTACAAGAGTAGACATCAAAACTTGTTTAACTTTTAGTTTTTTCTCCAGCATATGTTAACTTTAAATTATTAATTCGAAATTCAACAGTTCATAATTGTTAATCTCAGTCAATTAATAATATATATGAGAAGACCATTTATTATTTCAATACCTCTTGAATTAGAATGACTCTTCAGTACTTCAAGTGGTATCCTCGCAGCGATGTCCACTCTCTCCATTCTTCTTCAACTTTGCCGTAGATATACTTTTAGAGATAATATTATTTTCGTTTGATTTTTCAGGGTAGACCTTCAACCAGAAGACTCGCTTACTGACTTGATAACATAGTCCTATTCAGTGAAGACGCTGACAAAATACAGAGTCTTCTGACTACCCTGAGCAACAAGCGTGGTTGGGGATGCGGTTTTCCCCCTCGAAATGCAAAATGTTGCTTCAGAATTGGTTTGTAGTTGAGCGGTGTTGACCTTTTCACTTATCTGGAGAGTCTCAATCAGCGCTGATGGCCTGATGGTTGACGAAGTCTCAGCACGGTTACAGAAAGCCTCGATTGGCTTTTGCCAACTTGGGTCACTTATGACGTGGACGATATATCCGTTTGTCAACCAAAGGACAAGTTTACTGCTCAGTCGGTACGCTCTGTCCTACTATATGCATGCGAAACATCGCCGGTAAGATTTGAGGAAAATTCGCAGGTTCTTAGTATTCGATTATAGATGTCTTCGAAGCATTGCTCGTGTGTCATGAGCCAACTGAGTAAAGGAATGCTATAGGTTAAGAAGCGAGTAACCAGGTAATGATGACAGATCAATTGATGAAGTAGTGAATCTCCATTAGTTGGAGTGGTTGTGGACATGTTTTTATGCATGCCCAACCACCGACAGTCTCGAACAAGCGATGTTTTGTGGGGTAGGAGTTAGCTTAGAAGAAGGCTAAGGGGCTACCAGACCAAACATCACACAAAACCATGAAGGTCACTGACAAGTTGTAGGTGTCCTGCTAACTCTGGTTTGGACCCGCAGAGATGATAGTCACCGATGTTTAGAGATTTTGAACGGCATGACCCGAAATCGTTTGTAATGTCTTAAGTGAATCCAATCTTTGTGTTCTCTCAAATTATAATCTTCCTAGATTTGCCTTCACCTCTATCCTTCTCTTTTTGTATTGATTTTACAAGATTCTACTTGTTGAATGATATCTTTGAACCCCAATCTTCTCCATTACTGCTAATACTTCTACCACATCTATTACTATGGGATTTTAAGTGACAATTGTGTCCCTGTGCTAACGTGGTTTGGCAATCTGAACTGATGTACTTACGTACTAATTTCTACGTTGTAACTGATTCGTTGTCTGACTGATAATTGTTCTTAAGAACATATCAGTAATTTATGAAAAATAAATTCAAACTGAGGTGTCATCATAAATCTTCCACACTAGTTTTAATGATATTTTTACTAGTAATCAGTTTCGTAAAGAAATGCTTAATTGTCTATGAGGAAAAGTGTGATTATGTTGAGAATAACAACACAGAATATCAGTGATACTGATTGTTTGATACAAAATTATTGCTTACTGACTGATACTGAAATCATAGACTACTTCTTCATTTAATCAATCATTTTCTGGTTGGCGTTTTTCAAAGCAAGCTAGTTTTCTACGATATGGTCTCTCTCATCCCGTACTCAACCCTCCTCCTTTATCCGACCTTAGGATCATAAGTAATACTAGAGAGGCTTCAGGTGGAGTTGTATACATCATATTCTATGGTAACAGCAACTATTAAATTTAAATGATTGTGAAACTTTATAAAAAAAACAGACTGAATACAGGAAAATGATGTAACAAATATCCAGTCATAAGTGGAATATACAATATTAACTTTATCTACAGAAAAAAAATCATTGCTTTTCGATAGTTCATTCCCACATCATAATAACAGATACCAACCACTATTTAAAAAAAAAACATCCAGTCAATGTCTATGAGTTTCAATTTGTTTAAATAATGTTTCATACAAATAAAATTTTGATTACTGATTATTCGGTTTTTGCAGTACACTGAATTTTTTTCATTATTTCCTGTTATACTACTACTATTTATTTAACTGTAAGTAGTTATTCTCACATATTCTTCTTATGATGAAGTACTTTATAATATTTTTTTAAAAAATACTTGAGTACCATGTTAGATAGAATAGGTAGTAGAAAAAAATACAAAAATATCAAAACAGAAAGACAATAAGTGGATGTTTGAAAAATAAAGTATCTAAGTTGTAAAGCCAGATTTGTTTCAGAGAGATTGGTAATAGATTATTTGTCTGTCAAATTCACTTCTGTGCGATATATAATAGATATTACCAAAAAATTCTGAATTATGCAACGGAAATGAAAACATTTAAATGCAATAGATGAAGATTTATTTAATATCCAGAATAAATCAAATTAAACATTTGAATGTACAATAAGTTTTTTTTTCTATACTGATCCACAGTCATAGTTGTAAAAAACTGATCTTAATCAGTAAGTTGCTTACTTACATACTTACTTACGCCTGAAGCCCTAAATGGAGTATAGGCTGCCAACCAGCATTTTTGTGGTTTGCGTTTTTTTAGCAAGTTGATTTTCTATGGGATGGAGTCTCTAGCCTCTTGTTCAACCCTTCTCCATTATCCAGGCTTGGTATCGGCAGAAATCCCAGAAAGGCTCTAGGCGAACTTCTAATAAATAAGTTATGGTATTGTAAGTTATCAATTTGGTCAGCTTAAAAATTCAATATGGTTTTTTCTCAATGGTTTACATTTTATTAGAACAGTTGTTCAGTAAGTTGTATATAACATGTCCGTAAATAAAATATAGTAGATCGACATCTATAAATCAACAGACTAGAAAGAAGGACACCCCATCAAGATACCGAGGAAAGGAGATCTTAGAAGCCTACGAGAACTACAAAGGCATCACTCTTCTCTCTATATCAGGAGAAGGTTTCAGCAGAGTGTTTTCCCATAAACGATCAACATTGAGATCAACATGCTGGATGCCGTAAGGATCAATCATGTACCGACCAAATCGCGACACTCTGGGTCATCATCGAATAATCAACTGAATGGGACTCAACACTATACCTCAGCTTCTCTGACTGCGAGAAAGCACTCGACAGCGTGGACAAGATGGCAATGTAGAGGCTTCTTCGACACTATTGTGCGCGTAGCTGAGAAGATAGTCACCACCATACAAAGTTCTTATGATGGACTACACTGCAAAATCATGCATGGAGGAGAGCTAACAGACTCACTCCATGTGAATATCTGCGTCAGAAGATGTCGCTTATTTTCACCCTTTCTCTTTCTCCTGATGGTCGATTGATTTATGAAGACGTCAGTATTTGTAGGGAAGCTCGGGATATAGTGGACTAAAGACAATTCAGTCAAGTTAGTTTTCGTTTATTGATTAACATTATATATTAAACTTCACTAGATAAACGGAATATATATTAAACAGATATCCTTACTTACTTACTTGCGCCTGTTAGCTCTAATGGAGTGAATACTTGTATCTTGTGGATGATGGCTTTGGTAGTCGTTTTAAATTTCCGCCTCATATAGTAGAAGTTTGCTGAAATTTAAATTTAAAATTCTGATTTTCGTCTTGGTTGATAGTTGTTTTGAGTTCCAGTTGTATTTC
>OX103979.1:66230989-66247041 GCA_944470395.2 Schistosoma turkestanicum
CCTATCTAGTTCTGTCCAATTTTTGTTCATTCTTCTCATGTCTGTCTCCATTTCTCGGCGTAATGTGTTCTTTAGCCTTCCTCTTTTCCTTTTGCCTTGAGGGTTCCATATGAGGGCTTGTCTCGTGACGCAGTTAGGTGCTTTCCGCAATGTGTGTCCTATCCACTTCCACCGCTTCTTCCTGATTTCCTCCTCCACTGGAATCTGGTTTGTTTTCTCCCACAGTACTTGCTTTGCCGACCCGCGCCCTCACATCTGCATCGGATCGACCTTGGTTGTCAATGCCCGACCGTAGCTGCTACCTTGACGTGGTGGTCGGGCTTGCCTATCGTGATGACCCAACCGAGCTATACTGGCTGGAACATATGTTCCTCAAGGTTCTACCATGCCAGACAGGTCGATTGGAGAACGATGAGACTAAAAGCAGCTACCCAAGGTCTGAGGGCGAAGTCGTACTGCTGACTGCAGAGGGGTGTGACAGCAGTAAGGTGTTTCCCTCGGACAACCAGCATCTGCAGCGATGCTGCCTTCTCACAAGGAAGGAAGGGTTAGAAAAGGTCGGCCCTAAAAATGTCACACCTCCCCTAACTCACGGATTTCCGTCTCCTTGGGTAAGGGTGCCCACTGAGGGCCTTTAAGAACGGAGCTAATCCTCAAAATACATTTCATAAAAAGGCCGTGCGTGACCGGCCTCAAGCAGTTGTCCCTTGGGCTCTGCGGTCACGCACCAACACTAATCTATCTTCCTTTTCAGGTTCCTCAAGAAACAACCTTCCACGGTGTGGGCAGCCGGGAAGTGACAACCGCCCTCATACCCATAACAGCACACGAGACCAAATTGGTCAAAATCAAATCCTTCCTACACCCCCTAGTACCTCTCTTATCTCCACGACTAACTCTTCTCACATTCATTCATCACAGTGCACAGCTAATGCAGACGATACGAGTTCGCGAAACGTCGTTCCTGGTCTCCTTAAACCTCGCTCTAGACTACATGTTGGAGCATTTAATGTACGGACATTGTGTCAAATAGGGCAACAGGCTTCCTTAGCTAGGACTTTAGAATCTCGTGCCATCGATGTATGCTGCGTCTCGGAAACGCGCATACAGGATCCGAGTCACGTCATACACTTGGCCACACCATGTCAAAATAAAGAAGCAGCTCGATTTACTCTTCGTGTATCCGGTAGCCTTGATGCTGCTTCCCAGGGTCTTGCTGGCGTAGGCATAGCATTGAGTCGTAGGGCAGAACAATCTCTCCTTGACTGGATCCCAATAGATAGTCGATTGTGCGCTGTCCGACTAAACGGGACAGTAAGGACTCGGAAAGATAGGGACAATCGCCGTTGCCTCTTCGTCGTATCTGCCTATGCCCCCACTGAATGCAGTTCAGACGAGGTTAAGGATGAGTTTTACAGAAAGCTTTCGGACCTCCTCCAAAAAGCTAGGCGCTCTGATATAGTAATAATGGCTGGTGACTTTAATGCTCAAGTAGGTAGACTAAGTGAGCAGGAGAGACACCTAGGTGGATGTTATGGTGTCGCGGCTCAGAGGACAGACAATGGTGACCGTCTGTTGCAACTATGCTCAGACAACCGCCTATTCTTAGCAAACACTAACTTTAGGCATAAGGAAAAGCATCTGTTGACCTGGCGACCTCCAAAGTCGTCTCAACGTTGGACTCAACTAGATCACATCGCCATCAGCCACCGATGGAGGGGTTCGATAGAGGACTGTCGCTCGTTCTGGGGCACATGTCTAGATTCAGATCATGCCCTAGTGCGAGCGCGTATTTGTTTGAAGCTTACTGGGCGTAGGAAAGACACCGTAAGAAAGCCTCTTAGGGTTTTACTTAATGATAATAAGGCGAAAAATATATTTCAGGAACAACTAGAAAGACAGTTAGGCGACCATTTAAGCGATTCCCATCCGGAAGCAGGATGGAATGATATCAAGAATGCTGTGGAAACAGCAGTGATATCTGCTAGTAAGGTTGACCATAAGGCTAGAATGAAATCGTGGATCTCAGTAGCATCCACCGATCTGATGGATGCCCGAAAACTCATCCCACCTGGCTCTGAACATGATGAAGAACGAAGTCAACTTAGGCGCAGACTTGTGAAAAGCCTACGTAACGATCGCGAACAGTGGTGGGTGGCGAAAGCAAAAGCGATGGAAAAGGCAGCGGCGATAGGCAACAGTAGACAACTTTTCCGACTTATCAAGGAAACTGGTATTAGGAATCCTAGTGTAAGTGAGACTATCTCAGAAAATGACGGGACTCTCATTTATTCTCAATCCAGGAGACTGGATCGATGGGCAGAACACTTTAGGGATCAGTTCAACTGGTCTCGAGCCACTCTTCAGTTACCCACGATCTCCAGTCATCCTGAATGGCAAATCGACCTAAATCCCCCTAGTCTCAATGAAGTTGAAAAAGCGTTAGGAAATCTGAAGCGAGGACGAGCTGCAGGTCCTGATAGACTGACCCCTGAGATATTTAAGAATGGTGGTCCAGTTTTAGCAGCTAGATTGACTGAGATCTTAGGTAGAATATGGGAACTGGACGTAATCCCTTCCGACTGGTCTCAATCACTGATTGTCCCAATCTATAAGAAAGGACAGAAGTCTTCTTGTGACAATCACAGAGGAATAAGTCTAACTAATATAGTATCTAAAATACTGGCCTCAATAATACTTCGACGCTTAACGAAAGCTCGTGAAGAGCAAACTCGAGAAAACCAATCTGGTTTTCGACCTGGACGTGGTTGTATAGACCACATTTTCACACTACGACAGGTCCTGGAACACAGACACACATTTAGGCGTCCTACAATAGTTGTTTTCCTGGACCTTAAGGCGGCATTTGACTCTGTGGATCGTGAGGCTCTGTGGCAGTGTCTGTCATTCAAAGGTGTACCAAAGAAGTACATTAACCTTATACAAGCTCTCTACTCAAACACCACTGGTCGAGTGAGGGCTTATGGCGAACTGTCACCGGAATTCTCTACTTCAAGTGGTGTCCGTCAGGGATGTCCACTTTCCCCATTCTTGTTTAATTTTATCATAGACATGCTCCTAGACATAACCTTATCCTCGTCTGAATTTTCAGGGGTAGACCTTCTACCAGGTGGCTCGCTTATTGACTTAGAATATGCCGATGACATAGTCCTACTTGGTGAAGACGCTGACAAAATGCAGCGTCTTCTGACTACCCTAAGCAACAATGCAAGCATGTTCGGGATGCGGTTTTCCCCCTCGAAATGCAAAATGTTGCTTCAAGATTGGGTTTCATCGGCACCTGAACTAGTGATAGGGAGTGAAGTAGTCGAACGTGTAGACCGCTTCACTTATCTTGGGAGTCTCATCAGTGCTGATGGCCTGGTGACTGACGAAATCTCGGCACGGATACAGAAGGCTCGATTGACTTTTGCCAACCTGCGTCACTTATGGCGTAGGCGAGATATCCGTTTGCTGACTAAAGGACGAGTGTACTGCGCAGCAGTTCGCTCCGTCTTACTTTATGGCTGTGAAACATGGCCAATGAGAGTAGAAGATACTCGTCGTTTATTGGTTTTCGATCATAGGTTCCTTCGAAGCATTGCTCGTATATCGTGGGACACCCGAGTGAGCAACGCTGTTGTTAGGAAACGGGTACTAGGTAAGAATGGCAGATCAATCGATGAAGTATTGAAACTTCATCAGTTGAGGTGGTTGGGACACGTGTTGCGTATGCCTAACCACCGACTGCCTCGTCGAGCTTTGTTTTGTAGTGTAGGAATAGGTTGGAAGAAAGCTAGGGGCGGCCAGACCAAAACATGGCAGAAATCCATGAAGTCATTGACGAGTGGACTCAGCCATGTCGGTAATTGTCGACTACCTGGTTGGGGTCCGCGAGATGATAATAATAGATGGCTAGAGACCTTGAATGACATGGCTCAAAATCGTTCGCAATGGCGCCAGTGCATTTATTCCTTGTGTTCTCTCAAATCCTAATCTTCTGGGTTCTTCAACACCTCTAGTTTTTACTTTCTAAACTTATCTCATTGAATCATACTTCGTGAATAATATCTTCTAATTCTAACCTCTCCGATTACTTCTAATACCTTTACTACCTCTTCTACTATTGGATTTGAATTGACAATTATATCTCTGTGTTGATGCGGTATGGCGACATGAACTGATGTACATACGTACGAAGTTCTACGTTGCAGCTGACTGACTGACTGACTGACTGGTTGTCAATGATATTACCATGATATGTAAAAGTGTTAACGTTCTCCAAGTCGTGTCCGTCAAAAGTGGTTTGGTTGGTGTATGTTGTGTTGTATCATAGAATCTTGCTTTCCCCTTTATGTATGTTGAGACCTATTGCTGCTGAGGCGTAATGTAATAATATTGGTCATGATTTTACGTTGAAATCTATTTCATTTGAATGAGCACCTAAAAATTTTGAAATTTTAAAAACCGTAAATAATACTTTCATCCAAAATTTGAAGATAATCTATCCAAGTAAATTTTTGTCTAAAAAAGAAATTATCCTAAACGAGATTTGATAGTTTCTGTCAGTTAATTTTGTTAGTTTGTTTAAATAAATATCCGATTTCGATTCAAAGACTGAGAATTTTTCATATATATTAATTGAAGGAATTCCCCATTTTAATTTATATGGCTTTTGTAGTGCCTCCACATACATTTGAGTTCGCTTGTATTCTAATTTGGTTAAGCCTTTTGATTAAATTATTTAACCGAGTCATCGGTAAAGCAATAACTTATATGTACCATCGACTTTTATTAATGTCTGGTTTGTATGAGCTAGTATGATTGAACATTGCTTACCGCATACGCGCATATTCATCTTATTGGTTTGAATGTTAATCTCTCAAATATTTCGATGACTCAGACATTTCGCTATGTATTTATATGTACATTACAATCTTACTAATTTATTCTCCAATTCGATTGCCAATGTGTTTCCCCTACTTCTGCGTGCTTATGGTCTGCTGGTCCATTTTTGGTATGCCGAAATAAACGTATTCAACACTTCGTGTTCACCTTCTGATTTAAAACCGTCAGGTGCTATTTAGTAACGATTGTCTGGACGAGCAAATTACGAAGTCTAAGAATACGACGCTGGATACCGACCTTTAGGAAACTATTGATACTTTGCTCACCACAGATTAACTTATAGATTATAATCACCGCAGTTTGATTACGTTTAGATTATGTTTGGAAACCGAGGTGTACTTGACTCGTTTCTTTCTAATATGAGGCTCCTCGGCAATGAACTCTACCTTAACGTCATCACGGGTCGATCTGAGTGTCACCAAGTCTATTGGGAAAAACCAAACCATGATGATCGCTGCGTCATGAACTGTTGGTACATTTCCAACTTGTTTAAATGAACCACCTGTTGCCAATGGTGACAACTGTTTCATCACGAACAAAAACATCGAAGTTTAATATACTTTCATATGATTAATCTGATAATTTTCTAAATGTAGTTTTATTCAGTTGATTTTAATTTAATTGAAAATAAACTAACAGTCTTTTTGACCAGTATACTTTGAAGTCATATATATATATTGATTATTAAGTTAAACATAGTTTACACACAGGGTATTTGATAATGAATTTCATAGAAAAACTTATATAGTTCACCTTTACAACATTTGATAGTTCATATCAGAGTATACCATTTAAAAGATTAGATAGACATCAAAACTTGTTTAACTTTTAGTTTTTCTCCAGCATATGTTAACTTTAAATTATTAATTCGAAATTCAACAGTTCATAATTGTAATCTCAGTCAATTAATAATATATATGAGAAGACCATTTATTATTCAATACCTCTTGAATTATAATGACTCTTCAGTACTTCAAGTGGTATGCTCGCAGCGATGTCCACTCTCTCCACTCTTTTTCAACTTTGCCGTAGATATACTTTTAGAGATAACATTATTTTCGTTTGATTTTTCAGGGTAGACCTTCAACCAGGAGACTTGCTTATTGACCTGATAACATAGTCCTATTCAGTGAAGACGCTGACAAAATACAGAGTCTTCTGACTACCCTGAGCAACAAGCGTGTTCGGGATGCGGTTTTCCCCCTCGAAATGCAAAATGTTGCTTCAGAATTGGTTTGTAGTTGAGCGTGTTGACCTCTTCACTTATCTGGAGAGTCTCATCAGCGCTGATGGCCTGATGTTTGACGAAGTCTCAGCACGGTTACAGAAAGCTCGATAGGCTTTTGCCAACTTGGGTCATTTATGACGTGGACGATATATCCGTTTGTCAACCAAAGGACAAGTTTACTGCTCATCGGTACGCTCTGTTCTACTATATGCATGCGAAACATCGCCGGTAAGATTTGAGGAAATTTGCAGGTTCTTAGTATTCGATTATAGATGTCTTCGAAGCATTGCTCGTGTGTCATGGGCCAACTGAGTAAGGAATGCTATAGTTAAGAAGCGAGTACCAGGTAATGATGACAGATCAATTGATGAAGTAGTGAATCTCCATTAGTTGGAGTGGTTGGGACATGTTTTATGCATGCCTAACCACCGACAGTCTCGACAAGCGATGTTTTGTGGTGTAGGAGTAGCTTAGAAGAAGGCTAAGGGCTGCCAGACCAAAACATCACACAAAACCATGAAGTCACTGACAAGTGGTTTGTGTCTGCTAACTGGTTTGGACCCGCGAGATGATAGTCACCGATGTTTAGAGATTTTGAACCGCATGACCCGAAATCGTTTGTAATGTCTTAAGTAGAATCCACTCTTTGTGTTCTCTCAAATTATAATCTTCCTGATTTGCCTTCACCTCTATCCTTCTCTTTTTGTATTGATTTCACAAGATTCTACTTGTTGAATGATATCTTTGAACCACAATCTTCTCCATTACTGCTAATGCTTCTACCACATCTATTACTATGGGATTTTAAGTAACAATTGTGTCCTTGTGCTAACGTGGTGTGGCAACCTGAACTGATGTACTTACGTACGAATTTCTACGTTGTCACTGATTCGTTGTCTGACTGATAATTGTTCTTAAGAACATATCAGTAATTTATGAAAAATAAATTCAAACTGAGGTGTCATCATAAATCTTCCACACTAGTTTTAATGATATTTTTACTAGTAATCAGTTTCGTAAAGAAATGCTTAATTGTCTATGAGGAAAAGTGTGATTATGTTGAGAATAACAACACAGAATATCAGTGATACTGATTGTTTGATACAAAATTATTGCTTACTGACTGATACTGAAATCATAGACTACTTCTTCATTTAATCAATCATTTTCTGGTTGGCGTTTTTCAAAGCAAGCTAGTTTTCTACGATATGGTCTCTCTCATCCCGTACTCAACCCTCCTCCTTTATCCGACCTTAGGATCATAAGTAATACTAGAGAGGCTTCAGGTGGAGTTGTATACATCATATTCTATGGTAACAGCAACTATTAAATTTAAATGATTGTGAAACTTTATAAAAAAAACAGACTGAATACAGGAAAATGATGTAACAAATATCCAGTCATAAGTGGAATATACAATATTAACTTTATCTACAGAAAAAAAATCATTGCTTTTCGATAGTTCATTCCCACATCATAATAACAGATACCAACCACTATTTAAAAAAAAACATCCAGTCAATGTCTATGAGTTTCAATTTGTTTAAATAATGTTTCATACAAATAAAATTTTGATTACTGATTATTCGGTTTTTGCAGTACACTGAATTTTTTTCATTATTTCCTGTTATACTACTACTATTTATTTAACTGTAAGTAGTTATTCTCACATATTCTTCTTATGATGAAGTACTTTATAATATTTTTTTAAAAATACTTGAGTACCATGTTAAATAGAATAGGTAGTAGAAAAAAATACAAAAATATCAAAACAGAAAGACAATAAGTGGATGTTTGAAAAATAAAGTATCTAAGTTGAAAAGCCAGATTTGTTTCAGAGAGATTGGTAATAGATTATTTGTCTGTCAAATTCACTTCTGTGCGATATATAATAGATATTACCAAAAAATTCTGAATTATGCAACGGAAATGAAAACATTTAAATGCAATAGATGAAGATTTATTTAATATCCAGAATAAATCAAATTAAACATTTGAATGTACAATAAGTTTTTTTTTCTATACTGATCCACAGTCATAGTTGTAAAAAACTGATCTTAATCAGTAAGTTGCTTACTTACATACTTACTTACGCCTGAAGCCCTAAATGGAGTATAGGCTGCCAACCAGCATTTTTGTGGTTTGCGTTTTTTTAGCAAGTTGATTTTCTATGGGATGGAGTCTCTAGCCTCTTGTTCAACCCTTCTCCATTATCCAGGCTTGGTATCGGCAGAAATCCCAGAAAGGCTCTAGGCGAACTTCTAATAAATAAGTTATGGTATTGTAAGTTATCAATTTGGTCAGCTTAAAAATTCAATATGGTTTTTTCTCAATGGTTTACATTTTATTAGAACAGTTGTTCAGTAAGTTGTATATAACATGTCCGTAAATAAAATATAGTAGATCGACATCTATAAATCAACAGACTAGAAAGAAGGACACCCCATCAAGATACCGAGGAAAGGAGATCTTAGAAGCCTACGAGAACTACAAAGGCATCACTCTTCTCTCTATATCAGGAGAAGGTTTCAGCAGAGTGTTTTCCCATAAACGATCAACATTGAGATCAACATGCTGGATGCCGTAAGGATCAATCATGTACCGACCAAATCGCGACACTCTGGGTCATCATCGAATAATCAACTGAATGGGACTCAACACTATACCTCAGCTTCTCTGACTGCGAGAAAGCACTCGACAGCGTGGACAAGATGGCAATGTAGAGGCTTCTTCGACACTATTGTGCGCGTAGCTGAGAAGATAGTCACCACCATACAAAGTTCTTATGATGGACTACACTGCAAAATCATGCATGGAGGAGAGCTAACAGACTCACTCCATGTGAATATCTGCGTCAGAAGATGTCGCTTATTTTCACCCTTTCTCTTTCTCCTGATGGTCGATTGATTTATGAAGACGTCAGTATTTGTAGGGAAGCTCGGGATATAGTGGACTAAAGACAATTCAGTCAAGTTAGTTTTCGTTTATTGATTAACATTATATATTAAACTTCACTAGATAAACGGAATATATATTAAACAGATATCCTTACTTACTTACTTGCGCCTGTTAGCTCTAATGGAGTGAATACTTGTATCTTGTGGATGATGGCTTTGGTAGTCGTTTTAAATTTCCGCCTCATATAGTAGAAGTTTGCTGAAATTTAAATTTAAAATTCTGATTTTCGTCTTGGTTGATAGTTGTTTTGAGTTCCAGTTGTATTTCATTTGTAGAAATGCTGCCCTTGCTTTGTTGATCCGCGCCTTCACATCTGTACCAGATCCAACTTGTTCATCAAGTTATAATACCTATTGTGGTGCTGTGGTGCGAACTACTTATAAGTAGTATATAACGTGAGTGTCAACGTAAAGTCTGGTAGCATAATATGGGGGGAAGATCAAGAAAGGAAGAGTTAGAAAACAATGGAATTTGTATGAAACGCATGAAGAGTGACAATGGATTGATGTTTGGCAACAGGAACAGTCCAGTTCCATAGGATGAACTGATCTTTTGCAAATGAACGATTTACGATATGGTTTACTGAGTAACTCTGTAATTTTCGTTAAATACAATCCGGTTGCCCCACCTGTGTTCTCATTCACTACACTATTAACAGTATATTTACATATGATGTCAGTCATCTCAAGGTAATATAAATCAGACAGTGTGAGTGAGCATCTGAGTATGTGGAAGACATTTTGTTAAACAAATAACAAAGAAAAAAAATCCAAAAAATGTTGAACATAATTTAAAATATAACTAGTGAGTAGCTACATGAGAAATCTTCTCCGACTTCTAGTGAGAAGTCATGATCAGTGGAGGAGTCCAAACCTGTTCGGGTGTGAAGCAGTGCTAACCGAAGACCGTGGATCGATCGAAATTAGAAATTAACACTGTTGGATACCAACTCAGTGATCCAGAGTTTAAGCGTTTACACGCAAGATCGAGGGGAGATGCAATCAAAACAAAGGTGCAAACAAAGACAGGTTTAAGGTCAACAGCAACCAATGAAGATCGGGGTTAGCAGAACAAGCTGCAGGTCAAAAGTGGAGAAATTTGAATGCTTCACTTCTATCTGAAGTTTTTTCTGATGATGTTGTTCAGAAGAACAACAACGAAAGCTCCACAACCAAAACATCTAGCTCAGAGAACCAAACACCACCACCACCACAAGACCGAGGGTCATGGGCTCGAATCCTACGAGTAGCAGAAGTCTTAGCTGTGCACTGCCCATGAGTTCCATGCCGGGACGGAACGGCCGTATTTCAGTGTTTTGCAGGTTTCTAGTAGTGGTCTAACATTGATTGATTCATGATTTCAGTAACTAGACTAGTTAGATTGTATCTCAATTCTTTCTTCCTTTTGTACTGTTACAAGCCAATTGTGTTTTATTCTTCTACTGAATTCAAAAACAGTGATTCATTTAATTTGTTTTTGAATTTTTCAAACTTATTAATAAGTCATTAATACAAAACGCAGAACTTGGTCCTTATTTATATTAGTCCTAAATGATATACATGAAGAGGAAATAATCAAGACAAATCTCACGGTAGAATCATGAACAGCAAATATGATTATTTTTGAAGAAAACATCAATTCGCAGAATAAAAATATACGTATGAAATCCAAGGGAAGATAAATAGTGAGTGTGTATTTGCACCATTTTGGAAAATCTAACCAGGAAGTTTCGAAAATGAATTATTGAAAACGAAACCAAACTGTTTATTAATGAAATTGCTGAAAACATTGAAATTTTAATAAAAAGTTGATATCTGTTCAATCGTTCAATTATTTGTTTGCTTTTAATGCAACTTTCAACTGTAATTGAATTTTATAAGCTGATGGGAATTTTCCGCGAATCTACTTTTCAATATTCAAAATGTTAATTTTACTATTTAGTTCATGAGTCAAAGTTGCATTTTAAGCCCTAACTTTCATTATACTCGATTTTTCACATAATACAAATTTAGTGGTATGTTCACAGAAGACATATATAGTTAGTTTCATACAAATAAAATGAAGTTATCAGAGAGAATTACACTCTTAAATGTAGCATTGAAATACTAGTGCTGTGGTGTGAGCTACTTATAAGTAGTATATGACGTGAGTGTAAACGTAATGTCTGGTAGTATAATATGGGGGGAAGATCAAGAAAGGAAGAGTTAGAAAACAATGGAATTTGTATGAAACGCATGAATAGTGACAATGGATTGATGTTTTACAACAGGAACAGTCCAGTTCCATAGGATGAACTGATCTTTTGCAAATGAACGATTTACGATATGGTTTACTGAGTAACTCTGTAATTTTCGTTAAATACAATCCGGTTGCCCCACCTGTGTTCTCACTCACTACAGTGCAAGTGGATGACTATGGTAATGTTTCGTTTTCTAAGCTGGATGTTTTGGTTTTGAAGTTTGTGTTGATGATGTTGTTTAGAAGAACAATTAAAAAACTTCACAACCAAAATATCCAGCTTAGAAAACAAAAAAAACATCACCACAAAGAACTAGGCATTCGGTTTACTTCAATGTAAATACAACAATACAGAAATAACACATACATAGTAATGTGATTTATATTCTTGTCTAAAAATATAACCGAACTCTTCTGCATTCAATTTTGTTGACCACAATTTACCTAGATTGTAAAATAATTATTAAGTATCCATCCTTATAATAATTATTCTTATCAATGCACCTGTAAATTTATTTTTAATAAATTAGACTATTAATAAAGATTATAGTTTAAACACTTGTGATAACCAATTGAATTGTAATTATTTTGATTAATTTATCCTGAGATTATGCATGCATTCTTCAGTTTATATTTATTGTAATCGTCTAAAATATTGATAAAAATGATGTTGATAATTGATCAATTCTCTTTAAGTGAGATGAATACAATTTTAAAGGTTTTTTTTAAAGAGCTGATTCTCTCTGTGATAGAGTCTCCAACTGTTGAGGATGTCAGATCACCAGAACTCGCTTGATAGATTTCTTTATTTTGGATTGATTTCATGAGATCACATTTCCTATCAGGAAATTCCTTGGTTGTGATTGGTTACTGTGTCATTTTAGTATGCTACTTTTGTGACTCTCCCAAGGATGTCTCTATGGTGTATGAATAAACGCGATTTGTGTGCTTGGATTCATTGTGTGCTTGCTGGGTGTTTGTAGAATACATTTTCTACACTATATATCAAGACTTCTTGCTGGTTCACTTTGGTTCAGGGGATCACAGTAGCCTACCTGGACACTACTGTTCATTGTTTTTTTGTTTCCCGTTATTTCAACTAAGGTGAACTCGTAAACTTTTAAGCATACCTAGTGTGGCGAGCTAACACCAACCAGTGCCCAAAGACCTATTTTCGTTTTATCTTGAGCTTGGGGACCGGCAGTACCCTAGAAGGATTCCAGGCCAGTGTTTAATAATTACTAGTATCTACTTTAAATATATAGTCATTTTTATGAATATTCCCTAAATTCTTTTGATAAGTTTGGTTTAGTAACTAGTTATCTTCCATAGGGGACCTTTGCAACGTCTACAGAGTCCATGAAAATTAGCCCAGTGTTACATTTTCAATAGTAGCTTTGTGGAAATTTTCGGTTTAGTGGAATCTTCTTTCGTAATGACAGGGATTTAGACAAATATAAACATTAGTCAATATTCAATAGCCAGTCAATGGAACTTTATTTGTAGATCATTTATTCATATGACAATCAAGTTCAATATTATTTATTGGTTAAAATTGAACATAGACTGAATTTAATATTTAGTTTTATAATTCAGTTAGTAAAATTTCAAGTCAGTAACTTATTAGAGTGAGCACTAATTCAAATCTTGTTACTGTATTTACGATAAACTCTTTAGTGTGCGTAAAAAACATGTTGAACCCATGTAGCTTGCCCTAGATTTCTGACAAACTAATTAAACTTTTCTACTCGAGTCATGATTGACACCTCTTCCGACTTCATCTTGGTTGTTTATATTCGATTGTATATACGCATACTTACTTCCCTCTATTACATGTCCAGCCTATTATTGCCTGACTATTAATACTTTGTTATGCTTAATCGCATTGAGTTGACTCACTCACCTTCTCCATTTCGCTTCACTTTACTTTGACGCTTTGTATAATCATGTCTGTCTGCGCAAACGATTGTATGAAATAAATTCACTCATTAAATCGTCACACAAACGAGGTTCACCTAAGTGATGTATACATGGAAATAAAAACGAATGATTAATTTCATCCACTACTCGATCACTTGTACAATCTGGAGTCAGAATGTGAGGACCATTAAAATGGTAAGCGCTATTTCAAATTTAAAACTACCCACACAAAGTGATCAATATGGCCTAGAATCATGTAGAATTTAACAAATTATTGAACATTTAACCGCTTCGACGAATGTGCATTGAATCAATCAATGTTGAACAAAATACAATCATTTATTTTGATAGAACAGTGAGAAGACTTAATTGATCTGAAAAATAGGTGATGTATTTGCGCTCTATACATTTCGAACAATCTGGTCACATATATATTTACTTGTCAAGGCATTTTATATGAAGATGAATAAAAGGTCAATTAAATAAAAGTTCAAATAGACATAAGGTGATAACTGTGTAAAACTAAAGGAAAGAGAAAATCAACATAGCTTGAAAAGGATAGGATATCGTCACATTACCCTGTACCATAAAATGTCTCGAAGGTTACCAGGGTAAATCTGAGCTTGCACATAAGGAGGGCTTTAATTTACTAATAGCCAAGGCCTCCATAAACCTCTAAATTCGTCCTTCAACATTTCTATACAATGTTTTGAAGGCTGTCCGGATGTCAATCTGTCCTGTCTCAATTATGTGTTTGGCGATCGATGAACATGGTTTTTTATTTTCAACGTTTAGCGGCTCATCTGACGTTAACTTATTTTGAAGCCGCTTGGGTACATGCCCCCACAATCCTTGATTACAAAGTCCGATTACTCCTCCCTATGTATGTGTGTCCACACAACATGTAAATTGATAAATAACAATGGGATGTGATGTAATCATTAGAGCAACGTTGAGGTACTATGCGAAATCATGGACTTGGTCTTTTTCAATGATAATCAGTTTTAGCAGCGTTGTATGTTTTCTCTATGGCTGCTTTTAGTCTCTGTTCTTATTAGTTAGACCATTTTTGCCTTCACCTCTAAATGGTTAAGTGATATAAACCTTTTTCTTTTCAAGCAGAAATCAAAAACTTGCTTCTGTCTTAT
Organism: Schistosoma turkestanicum; assembly: GCA_944470395.2. Lineage (NCBI taxonomy): Eukaryota > Metazoa > Platyhelminthes > Trematoda > Strigeidida > Schistosomatidae > Schistosoma > Schistosoma turkestanicum. Next base: position 66,245,390 of record OX103979.1, read on the forward strand.
CTGATTTCTACATCTATTGATGAAAAGATCAAGTCCATGATTTCGCATATACCTAAACGTTGCTCTAATGATTACATCACATCCCATTGTATTTATCAATTTACACGTTTGAGGTTTATGAAGGCCTTGGCTATTAGAAAATTGAAACCCCCTTTATGTGTGCAAGAAACAATTTGTAATAAACCTTGAATTTACCCCTGGTAATCTTTAAGCCTAGGGGTAATGTGACAATTGTTTCCTACCCCTTCTTATTCTTTTTCATATTACGTAAATTTTTCTCTCTCCTTTATTTACAATTATCACCCTTATGTCTATTTGAACTTTTATTTAATGACCTTTTATTCATCTTCATATAAAAATGCCTGACAAGTAAGTATCATGTGTGACCAGGATTGTTCGAAATGTATAGAGCGCATAATATATGACCTATTTTCAGATCAATTACGTCTTCTCACTGTTCTATCAAAATTTATAAAATGGACTAATTGTTTTAAATTTCTAAAAACAATCATTTATATAGCATGAAAATGAACGAATCAATAATGTGAGGATAAAAGACTTAATAAGATTACTAATCATTTCTAAAAAAAATATGATTAGATGAATAATTTAAAAATAAAATCAAAAAGCGCGCTTAAAATGTACAACATTTAAAACAAATAAACAAATTAACTAATTAAAATTATAAAAAAAACAATTTTTTTCAACTAGTCAAAATAAAGTAAATAAAAAAAAAATTATTCAATAATTGATTAGTTGAAATCTATTTAAGAAAAGAATAAAAAAAAATAAACTGTTAAAAAATGTGTAACTTAACAATCTTCACTACCCCTGTTAGGAAAATTACCTGTGCTCACTAGTGAATAGCTTCGTGAGGAATCTTCTCCGAGTTCTAGTGGGAAGACGTGACCAGTGAAGTTCAACCTGTTCGGGTGTAGACAGTAACTACCGAAGACTGTGTATGAGGTTGCGCAACTCCGTGAATTGATCAAGTTAGACATTAACACCGGTAGAAAACGGCTCAGTGGTCTAACGGTTAGGGCGTTCGCCTACAATACCGAAGGTCCTGGGTTCGAATCCTGCGGGGTGCAGGAGTCGTGGATGCGCACTGCTGAGGAGTCCCATACCAGGACGAAACGGCCGTCCAGTGCTTCCAGGTTTCTAATGGTGGTCTAACATTGATCGATTCATGGTTTCAAAAATGTGTAACTTAACAATCTTCACAACCCCTGTGATGAAAAAACAATCTGTTTTTTAAACAGTGTAAAGCATTTCAAATGTTATTTATGACAGTCAATAATTTCATTTGATGTCCTCGTAACAGTATTTTGTTATTTTAAGGTTAATTTTCAAAGGTGTTTGTTGGAATGTGCATAATAAAAAATGCTTGAAATTATAATGATAGCAAAAATTACAATTATATATCAAAGAGAATTATTATCATATAAGTTAATTAAATAAGTAGTGTATTCTACATAGAATCGATTATCAAGAATGAGATAATCTTTATCATCTCCACTTTAAGTTGTCTCCTTTCAAGAGTGATCAATTTTGAATTATTGACTAATAAGTCTATGCCATTTAAAAAGGAAATCAGTTTTATTTTTTATTGAATATAAAGCAGATTTATCTATCCATGTAAGAGTAATCTT